>OZ007539.1:5185940-5446953 GCA_963931895.1 Eupithecia pulchellata
GATGTGTTTTTTGTGTAAAAGTCGTGGGCATTTTGCGAGAATGTGTGACAAAAAATCAGGTAAAAAAGTGCACGATATTATAACTTCGAGTCGGGCTACGTCCGACGATTCGGACGACGAGGATGTTCTTTACGTGAACGTGGTGAAGACGGCATCTGGACGGATGGACACTCAATGGATAGAGACTCTAAATGTTGGGGGTAAGCGTATAAATTTTAAATTAGATTGTGGGGCCGATTTGAACATTTTGTCGAAATGTGAATTTTACAGATTGGGTTTTCAGGATAAGGATTTAAAACCATACAACTCTAAAGTGTTTTCCTATACTAAAAATGAGTTGCCTATTATAGGCGAGGGATCACTGTCCGTTTTGAGAGAAAAATGTAAATATAAACTAAAATTCGCTGTGGTTAATTTAAATGTTCAGAATATTTTAGGTAGGGATGACTGTGTGAAGTTAGGATTCATAAAAAGGGTTGAGTCACTTAGTTACGCATTTGAGGAATATTCGGAACTGTTCAAGGGGGTTGGTGAGTTACCGGGGGTGCATAGAATAGTAATTGATAAGTCGGTGCAGCCCGTTATTTGCCCTGCACAAAAGGTACCGTTGGGTTTGCGAGACAAACTAAAGGAGGAATTGGAGCGAATGGAAAAAATAGGCATAGTGCGCAAGGTTAATCAACCGACAGAGTGGGTCAACCCAATCGTTATTGCGGCAAAGAAAAACGGCGAGATAAGGGTATGTTTAGACGCGCGGGTATTAAATTCGGCGGTAAAACGGGCTCATTTTTCTTTACCTACTGTGAGTGAGATAGCAGCCAAGTTACAGGGCGCTAAACTTTTTAGTATACTGGACGCGCGCTGCGGGTTTTGGATGATGAAATTAGACGAAGAAAGTGCCGATATCTGTACATTTTCTACACCTTTTTCTAGGTATCAGTTTTTAAGGTTACCTTATGGGATTAATTGTGCGCCGGAGATGTTTCACGCGAAGATAAGACAACTGTTAGAGGATATAGAGGGAACTGACTCTTTTATTGATGATATTATATGCTGGGGTTCATCGAAAGAGGAACATGACAGACGCTTACGGGCTCTTTTGACGCGCGCAAAAGAAGTAGGCATTAGGTTTAATCGGGAAAAATGTAGGTTTGGCGTCAGGGAGATCACATATCTAGGACATGTTTTTGACGAGCAAGGCATGCGACCAGATGATAAAAAAGTAAAAGCAATAATAGAGATGCCGCCTCCGGAAGATAAAAAATCATTAGAAAGATTTTTAGGTATGGTAAATTACCTTTCTAAATTTATACCTAATTATTCACAGTCGGTTTCGGTTTTAAGAGGTCTTTTGAAGCGAAATTCTGAATGGTTATGGGACACAGAGCACGCAGAAGCGATAAGGGTACTCAAAGGAAAACTGTCCTCTGCTCCAGTGTTATCACTATATTCACACAAGATACCTATAACGTTGTCGGTAGATGCGAGCGCACGCGCGCTAGGTGCGGTGTTGTTACAGGATGGGAGGCCAGTAGAATTTGCTTCGTTAACTCTTACGGATACACAGAGTAGATACGCGCAAATAGAAAAGGAATTATTAGCCATTGTATTTGCATGTGAGCGCTTTCATCAATACATATTTGGCCGAAATGATATAACAGTACAGTCAGATCATAAACCTTTAGAATCGATTTTCAAAAAAGCTTTGGATTCAGTTCCGGCCCGCCTACAGAGGATGATGCTCAGAATTCAAAAGTATAATATAAAAGTTGTCTATACGCCGGGAAAGTATATGTATATAGCAGATACATTATCGCGTGCAGCGTTACCGGAGTTAATGCATGACCGAATGAATGAGGAGGTTGAAGCGCAGGTTTGTTTTATGCTGCAGCAGGTACCGTTCAGTGACGAAAAGTTATCCTTAGTCAAAGAACACACGGCTAGAGATCAAGAAGCTCAATCGTTAGTTAAGCGGATTAAGAACGGGTGGCCCAGGTCCAAGTATGAAGTAGAGGAAAATATTCGCGGATATTGGTCATTTCAGGAAGAATTACAATATGTTGATGGGATAATTCTCAAGGAAAAATGTGTTTTTATACCTAAATCGTTGCGACAAGAAATGCTCATTCGCCTTCGCAATAAGCTCAGACCCTTAAATTCTTAATTGAAAAAGAAATTTTACGTCTATTATTACCGGACGGATTTACTGTTTACTCAGTCTTCACCAATAGTGGGTGGAAGGGAAGGCTGTCCACCTATGGCTAGAGGGTTGTGGGCGACTGTCTCTTCCCAAAGACCATTGACTTCGTCACGATTCATAACGTAACCACGAAGTAAGGTCATAGCTGTGTAACTATTATCACAATAGTTCGAAACCCAAGCATTACCATTGGTATAGCATGCAGTAGCAGATGCAGTTCTGGAGATCTCAATATACTGCTGACCATGACATAGAATGACGGCCGAACTTGTCTTCTTGGCCCTAATTTTGCATTCTGAAGTGAATTGCGAGTTAAATTCACATATGGTCTCTATGGAATCAACATCCATCTTAGTGCTCTCTGGTTCCTTTTGTACAGTCTTAGTCGCACCAACATTTGCATTTCGCACAACAGAGTCAAATTGACTCGACGAACGATTTCTCAAATTATAAGGACAATTCCTTGCCTTATTCCTTCTTATAGGTGATCTTTCTACACCTGGAGCCTCTGATGCAGTAACCGGTTTACTTACAACGGTTACAGTTTCTTGCATTTGCACATCTCTCTTGTGCATTATCTCTCTCCATTCTTTCTTTCCCATTATGGGAGCTCCTTCATCTTCATCGTCAAAGTCTATCAAAACCGGATCTTTTCCTTTACGATATCGAACTCTATCGACTATCATCTCCTGATCGGATGATACTGTTTTGCAACATTCTTTGCTTCCACGTTTTAGAGAAACGTTGACTATCTGACTCGCTAGAGGTAAATCCTCACTCTCTTCTTCACACTCTTGTTCACTTCTTGAAACATTGAAGACTAATTCTGAACTATCTAATATTGGTTGTTTGAACGGTTCCATAAAATTTATTTCAAATATATATTTAAATCTTTCTAATAATTTCTTTCCGGTCTTCTCTAATTTATGTATCAATTTAAACATGAGACTTTGATTCGCTGGAGAAAAACTCTGATAAACTAAAGGAAGGAAATCCATCTCTTGGATAAAGTCATCTTCGGTCCTTCCAATCTCCCTGAAATCAACATCAAGGTAAACTTCTTCCATGGTAGCGCGCAGGTATAATCGTCGTCGGTAAGATTAAGCAAACAAGAACTTTATAAGTCATAAAATGACAAATAAAATCCTGATGCGATTTGGGTCTGATATCAGGATCCCTAAAATCGCTTTGGAAACAAAATATTCAGGTCATCGTCGTTGGTATCTTCTTGGTCATGTGCCATCGGTGGGTCCGGAGCAGAAGACGAGGACGCATATACTTCATTTGTCCCTATCTTTCGTAAGATTGGATCAGGTATGTCGTAGGAGTGACAGCATTTGTTTACCCTTTTCAGTCCAAATCTTACGTATAGAATTGCGTTTAATGTTGCTAACGACAAACTGTTTCTCAATTTCGTTTTGACCAAGTTAACTTGGCTGAATACACGTTCAATATCGGCGTTTGAATGTGGCAACGTCAGCAACATTGTTGCAAATCCAGCCAGTTCCAAGAAGGGATTGTTTCCTGCAGCGTCCTTGAAGTCCAGAACTTCACACCAAAATTCAATTGTAGATGAAGTACACTGCCACTGCATACGATCAATGTTTCGCCATTGTGATACAAGTTTATCGATTTTTGTTGCATCCGTAGTAAACTCCTGCGCTATTTCTACAATAGCTGGTTTTAAAACCTTCAGCGTTTCTTGTACAGAAAACATATTCATTTTTTGTAGTACTGCAAGGTTTGTAGGCAATCTTGCTTGTAATTCGTTTACAAGTTTAATGGTAAAATTAGCACATCGCCGTCTAACGTTTTGCTCTTCTTCTTGCGCTAGATTATATTCCCTTAACTTTGTCTCGAAAATGTAGCCCATATACAAGGATGGGTCTACATAGCTGGCAATATTTTGTGTCAGCACGTTAACTCTGGCTGTAGGGTTAAGAATGCGACGACTTATCGATTCCGTTAATCCAATCAGGTCATTATAAAGTTTGCAGACGTCAACATCGTTGCTTTCAAACAGTTTATTAACCCGTTGAACCTCCTGCACGATTGGTTTTAAATAAATTAAATAGAGATGGTTTACAGGATCATTATACATGTTGTACAACATTTCTGCCATGTAACAATGTTCATCACGTCTGGCAACTTGAAACAAAAGTTTTAACTCGTTCCATTGTTCTAAAATGCGACAAACAGCTGGCTCTATGGAGATCCATCTGGTATTGCTCAACTGAGGGATTTTTAGGGGCTCTGATCCAGAGTTCATTGTTTTAAACAAATCTTTGTAGTAAATTTGCCGCTTCGATGAATGACTGAACCAGTTATATGTTTCACGAATAAGAAAATCTATATTTCTAGGGAGTGTCTCTTCAGAGGCATGTGACATTGCAAGTTGTAAGGAATGGCAGACACATCTTACTAATATTAAATTTTCATTGCCGGTTTCAATTTTAAGTAGTTGATGAACACCGTTTGTCGTTCCTGTCATTACGGAGGCGTTGTCCGTTCCGATGCCGATTAATTTTTTGATGTTCAAATTTAATCCGGAAAGCAATAACTTTAAGCCATTTACTATACTATTGGCTGTTCCGTCTGCAAGTTCGACTAAGCCCAAAAAGGTAGAAATGATTTTCTTCAACGATTTGCTGAAATATCTAACTGTCACGCCTAACAGTTTGCTCACGGAAACATCTGTAGATTCGTCAATTAACACACTGTATTCTTGATCACCGATGTCGTCTATTAATTCTCGATAAAAATGTGGTGCCAATATATTCTTGATTATATTCGTGTATTTTGTTCGATGTAATCGAATATCAGCACTATGACTATCGCTGAATGATTTCTTACATACTTGTGACAAATGGTCAGTGGTCAAAATAGAAGCATGTTCACAAATAAACATAGCTAGTGTGCTTTCAGCCTTTTGAGTGTTAAGATTCTTTTTGACTTTCGGGAATTCAATTTGTTTTTGGCCTCGTATTGGTTCCATAGCTTTGAGGTGTTTAGAAGATGACAGATGCTGTTTCAAGCAGTACAATTTAGCCATGATATGACACTTACAATACTTACAGTAAGCTTTGGTAGAGTCATTTTGAACTGGTTGAAGCCACTCTTTAAATTCGGACATCAACTCCCACTCTGAACGATAATTTTGACTATATCTTGGAGGCATTATCAAAGCTTTCGTCTTACATCAGTCCATCCACTGTACCACGCACGTAGTAATTGCCTGATTTTAACTCAAACTGCTAACAATTAGTTTTGTTTCAAACACAATCCTCAACACAACAACAGCGAGTCGAGTCACATCACATTCACAGACCAGAGTAAATCTAACTAAATGAAATATAAACAATCTCTGAACCGAGATTCTTTTTTTCATGTTTTGAATGAACCGGGGGGGGGGGAACCCCCTTCCCAAAGATAGGTAGGGCTGCGTTCCGTTTCACGCTTATAGTTATGCTATCCATAGACAAATTTCTACATGTCACCTACGGTCTACATGTATCCATCTATCGTCAAGTAGAGTCGTCGCACCGCTAAACTTGACGCTAGATGGCAGTATCGATGGTACATGTTACATGGCGAAAAAACCGTAGTCCCATACACCTGCTCCGTGGTCCCATACGCTTTTTTTTGAACAAGTTTTAGACCAGGTAAAAAATGCTAAAAAATATGCTATATCGATACCTTAATTTGCAGACCTAATAACTCCTCTGGAGCAAATTTTACAGGAGCGACTTAAAACGTTATAATAAATTTTATTTAAGGAAATAAATAAAAACAAAAGTCCCGTTAGAAATTATGCTTTTTATTAATCTAAAAACACTTAAACATCTATGTTTTCTTATAACCTTTAGGTTTTACAGTGAAAAAAGGAGTTGTTCGATTTGGTTTAAGCAATACTTGAAACTAAAAGTGGAGTTGTTTGATTTTATTCTAAACTAATAATATAAACTAAATAATCTGCCACCCGAAGGGAAATGATAATAACTAATTTTCGTGTGGCAATGCATCGTAATAGGCGTGATAATCACGGGGCATAGATGACTTAAGTTGTTGTAAATCAGAAAAATTTTTTTTCGTTATTTTTCTTCTTTGGTCTACTTACTAACTTTCACTACCTATATTCAACTAATCTGGCCACATTGTTGAGTGATGATGAGGTGATAGCTTCCTGTACATCAGGGGTAGGGTTAATGTGGATGTCCAGCGTGCATGAAATGGGTGGAATGTCAACTCTAGGGGGAATGTTTATGTTGTCATTCAGCAAGGGTGATGTGGTAGTGTGTTCATCAACTATAGGGTGTAGGGCAATGTCAGTGCCTTGGGTTATTACATAAGAGTTAATTTCGTCAGTTGGGGGTACAAATTGGTCAATAAACTCAATTTGAACATTGTTTGGCTCATTAATATCGTCATCAAATAACAAGAAATTGTGAACTTGAGGCACATCATCCGTGTTTGTTGTAGCTTCGGAGAGTTGATATTCATTCTGGTGATAACTCACAATGGTTTCCGTCTCAGGTTCATTCTCCGTTGTAGTAGGCTGTGTATGGATCTGTATTGATTCTAATAGTGTTGAAGACATATGAGTATCAAAGTCACCAAGGGCAATATTAGAAATAGTAGCAATGGCAGTATCTTCACACAACTTTGGCAATTGGTTAGCTTGGAACAATGCATTATCAGGGTTAATAACGTCGGTATTAGCAATATTTTTGTTAGTTGATTGCGCAGAAAGCAAAATTCTCTTAGCTCGTGCTTTAGACATATTCCTGCACCAAAAAGAAAAACATAAAGCAAAATAAAAAACCTTCAGGATGGTAAGCATCATTCCAAAATGCCATAATAAATAACAAAATTACTATTAAACAATCAAGCGAGGCGCACGAAAGTGAACACACACACACACACATACACACACTTTACATAAATACATAAATTTACACTTCTGCACATGATTGAAAGTGAAAATTAAATTATTAGGTCCATAGTATCACAAAAACATGCGTTAAATCAAACATATCAACTCCAAGCATCACACCAAAATAATCAAAAGTCAAATCAAATAACTCCAATCACCGTGCAATTTTCAAAAAAACATGTCAAAATAATGTTACAAGGCTATTTAAATCATAAAACACTTACCATGTATATATTTTCTACTACTTTAAAGCTTTAAACTGTAGTGAAAGACACTTTTACCATTTGTTTTTATGTTAAATGCGCGGGAGCTTGCGTACGCTTGTGCGACGTAGAACAAAATGGCCGACTGCGCGGGAGATATTCGATTATTTTGTCAAAATCGATGCGTTTCGTTTTACGCGGAGTTGTTTGATTTTCAAATAGCGTTTTTACACCAATACCGTTGAGAACCATGGAGTTATTAGTATTTGAAAAAATAGAGCAAAAAATCTAGTTTCTGCCGGTATCAAAATGTCATTTTCGTGAAAAAGTGGAGTTATTAGGTCTGCAAATTAAGGTATCGATATGCTAGATTGAAAATTTTCATGCTAAATCACTCGAAAATATGCTAAATTTAGCCATAAAAATGCTAAATTGGCAGCACTGGCACACACTACTGCTGGGCGAGGAGTCGTCTGCGGGGCGGCCGGGGGCTGAGAGGAAGCCGAGGGCTGCGCGAGAGCCGCGGGCGAGGTGGGCGTCCGGGGCGGGCTGCGTTCTACCCTGCTGCTCCGACTGAAGGGAATGTTCGGCCCCATCTCGTATTATTTATTATTTTTTATGTTGCGTAGTTGTCCAATAAACTTAGTCCATTTTTGCGCGTTCACTATGACACAGTTTAACGAGCGGTTAACGAGGTCACTAGTCAGCAATTGCGATTTATTATTGAATTTTATTAAAACATTGAACTGGCACGTCTGCTCTTAATAAAGACTTGAATCCAATGTCATCACAAAATTATGATGCAATGAAGATGATCAGAACAATTGTTAGTACTTACTCATGTCAGTTTCCACTGTTGGTGTTGGTGGAACATCCGCAGTAGGTTGATCCTGAAGAAATACATTTAATATCAGACAATATCGAAAGAATTTGAGATAAGATTTTAATTTTAAGATATCATCGAAAGAATATTTGCGCTTAAGTATGCACAGTATTGAACTGTTTTCAATACACCTAGGTATCTAAGAAACCAGTTATAAGTTCAGATATTACGGTACCATAGGAATTTTTGGAATGAAAACTTATTAGTTAGGTATGTAGAAAATACAATGAAAATAACCTGTTGAAATCCACCTTCGGAAACTCCTAAGCCAGTTGCTGCCAGATGCCCTATAATTTAGAGAACTCTGTTCTCCAAATTCGTTAATTTTGATGTCAGCGCTGGCCCACCACGCTGCTTACATTAATGCAAGCTGCTTTCTTTTTGGTATTATTTTTCAAATCACTCCATACCTTACAACAAACAACACCAAATATAAAACTAAGGTAAATTAACAAGACACAGAAAGTTCAACCAAATGGGACTGCCTATTATCTACGGCAGCGTTCCCACTACGCCGGACCGGCAGACCTGCCGGAAACCGGACACCGGACAGAGTGTTCACATTACATCGGATCCCGGAAGAAATTCAGACAGTCAAGACCTCAGTTGAATTTGGACCTGCGCGCACAATGGACGACGAAATTGTTGTGTTGTGGTGGTATCTTAATAGAAGGCAAAATAAAAGGAAACATTGGGTACACCCTATTTTACGGGAAAGATTTTCACTTGGAACATTTGAAACATTAATGGGTGAACTTAGAAGAGACGAATCAAAGTTCTTCAATTATTTTCGAATGACAGCAACCACTTTTGACGATTTACTGGGACGACTAGACATAAGAGTACGAGATACAAGTTTCAGAGAATGTATTTGCCCAGAACAAAGATTAGCCATATGTCTAAGGTAAGATTATTTTATGCACTAGATTGCGTAATAATAGTTTTGACGTAGGTACCTACTTAAGACTGAATGAATGAATGAATGTTTGCTATGTATGTTTGTTTGATGAATGTGAATATATATAATGTGTGTGTGTGGGAGGGTGTATGTATTTGATAATCATTATGAATTAAAAATGCAAATAACTTATTTATGTATTTATTTGTACTCAAACTTAAAACCCTTCAAAATCTAAGTAATCTGAGTCTTGGGAATGTATGGAATGATTACTAGATGCTGATGGCGAAGCTGGAATCGGATTCGATGACTGAGATGAAGTTGATGGTATAGATGTTGTTGCCTGTTGATTGCTACTATTATATTGCGTAGAGTATCCAGGGTGGTGTTGATCTTGCGTAGGTGTTGCCTGTTGATTGACGCTATTATGTGTGTAGTATCCAGAATACTGATCTGGTCCGGTCATCTGATTATATGAATCACGCCAATGTCCGTAATTTGGTCTCTCATTATTCTTACTTTTAATTTTTTGCAACATTGTCATGACGCTAGCTTGAAATTCTAAAGTCTCTTCGATAGTTAAAGTGTTCAAGATTGGTATAATGCCTTTGAAGAAAGACAGATGATGGTTTTCCTTTTCTGGGTTTATTCTGGAGTCCAAAAACTTTACCATCCTGTCATTTACCTCTTTATTATAAATTTTTCTTTTATCTTTAATTAAAGGTGAACGAAAATCTGATTCCATGCCTACTTCAGTCTCGGTTCTTGCTTTTTTTGAAACTGACTCATGTGGTGGTCGAGGTTCGGAGACTTTTTTCAAAAACATTAATTGCTCGTGATATAAATAATTTCGTGTCTTTTTGGCCGAAGATCCAGATTAAGACTCATCTTTTTGTTTCTTTACTGTCTTAAGCCACGAATCTCGTATATAATTCCATTTAGTTGAAACCTGTTTTCCTGAAATCAATAAAAAAATATCATAAAACAATACAATTTGTTTCTTGGTGACGTATAAAGTAATAATGTATTAACAAAAAATACTTTTTTTTTTCAGATATTTAGCTTCAGGATGTTCATTCAAAGAAATACATTACTCATACAGAGTAGGCGTTTCGACAATAAGTAAACTAATAAAAGAAATGACCCACGTCATTTGGGAAAACCTAAAGACAGATTTCCTTAAGCTGCCTGATACTGAGAGAGAATGGGAGGACATCGCTTCAGGATTCGAAAGAAAAGCCAACTTTCCTCACTGTCTTGGAGCAGTAGATGGCAAACATATCAGAATTTTGAAACCAGCCAAGAGTGGTTCTATGTTCTTTAATTACAAGGAGTATTATTCTTTTGTATTAATGGCAGTTGTCGATTCAGAGTACCGATTTATTTTTATTAGTGTGGGCTCATATGGCAAGGAATGCGATTCTACTATATTAAAGGATAGTACATTTTGGCAAAAGATCAATGATGGTACTTTAAATGTACCAAAGCCTAGACCGCTTCATGAAAACTTGCACGAAGAATTACCGTTTATACTTATTGGCGATGAAGGCTTTGCTTTAACACCTAATCTCCTACGTCCATATGGAGGTACACATTTGAATACTGATAAAAAGATTTTTAACTATAGACTAAGTCGAGCAAGAAGGTATGTTGAGTGCGCTTTTGGTATTCTGGCAAATAAGTGGCGAATAATCCATCGAGCTATAGATCTGAACGTAGACACAGCAATTCAAGTAATTAAAGCTTGTACAGTCATAATTTTGTAAGAGAAAAAGATGGTATAAATTTTGAAAGTTACCAAAATATAGAACATAGACAAGAACAAGAAACGACACCCATGAATCGGAATGTGTCAAGTCGAGGCAGTGTTGCCAATGAAAATTTTTAGGCGGCCGTGTATATTAGGTAAAAAAGCCGTGTTTCTATGGAAAAAGATCATCGGTGGGCCGTGTCATTGCTTAAAAAAAATGTTGGCGCATTTTTAAGGTTTTTAACATTAAAAACCTTAAAAATGCGCCATTTGGCTAATGTTGTTTTTTTTCTATTTGTTTGAAGAAATAACAACAAATAATAGCTTTAATTTTTATTTAAACTTATTATTCACGGTATAAATCTCGAATACTTTCTATAAACTCTTCTTCGTTCTTATTCAAGAAATATTTTTGCTTGTCTTTAATTTTTTGCGGTGGTGACATTGAGGTGGTGGGTTCAAAAGTTCTGCAATCATTTTTGCTGTTGTTACTTTTAATGCATTCTTTTGTCAAGAGAAGTCCGCTAATAGTTGAAGTAAATAATTTGTTCCTCTTCTTTGTTTTTATATTGTTCACGTGACTGATTCCGTGTTTAACTTATGAGTTATGATAGCAAGCTTTAAGAGTAATAGTGTTCTGTGAGCTAGCTAATCATTTGTATCACTTATCCACAAAAATAAAAAAAGGATGCACTATTTGTTATATGATAATTGGGAAATCCCCGTCTATAGCTGCACGCCATAGACATTTCATTTTACTTACAGAGTAGAAAGAGTAACAAAGTCCATACAGCCATAGACAACTTTGCAATGTTGGCATTCGGTATATTTGGATTAGTAATCGATTATAGTAAGCTACTCTGATGTTTAAAAATCGACAATCCTAAAGTGCTGTTCCTCTCGATCTCCTGTCAAATATTATTTGGGTAAGTGAGAAGTGAGTAATTTCGCGCATCGGAGTTAATCAATTACCGTAGAATTTGCGAATAGCCGTAGAATCTGCTACGGCTACAGGGTTGCAGCCGTAGGCCGTGCATTTTGTGATATTTTGGCCTGAAAGCCGTAGAACACGGTAATTGCCGTAGCATTGGCAACACTGAGTCGAGGTGGCCCTAATGCCAACGCTATACGGACATCATTTACTAATTATTTTGTTTCGGATATTGGTTCCGTTCCGTGGCAGGCAGCAGCTATAAAATAAAATTTATCAATGCATTTACATTTTATCAATAAAACATTAAAAACTCACCGTACTGTTTTCTTTCTTTTTCATCCAGTTCATCGAAGTTTGGTTTCAGTATTAAACATACTTCACGCCATGCTGCTAACTTTAAGTTTTTGTCTTCGGTCTTATCCCACAGAACAGGTCTCTCTTGGACAAGCGTAATTAAAGTTTCTGCTTGAATATCCATGCTAAACGTCTACTTTTACCAGAAAATGCGAGCCGAATGACGTGAGTGGAACACGGGCGGGGCGAGGGGAGCACGAGCGGGGCGAGCGGGGGACAGATACCGGCACAAACTCGTTCACATTACTCCGGGCCCGGTCGTTCTACCGGCAATTCGTAGTGACAAAACGCTCGGTAAAAATGCCGGGCTCGGCAAAAATGCCGGACCCGGGATAATGTGAATAGCTTCATATAAATTGTACAGCCACTAGCCCTTCCGGCAGATTTACCGGCGCGGCAGATCTGCCGGTCCGGCGTAGTGGGAACGCTGCCTACTTGGGATGAGATACAATATAAGAAATTATTTAGGTACAACGCGTTGTACCTAAATAATAAATTAGGGTAGTTACGAGTATGTACACTATGATAATTACTTTTTTCCACTTCTCGGTATCCTTCTTCTCTCCGCTTGCATCACTGTTGAGAAGAGTTGAGAGCTCTACCCAACGGTTGATGGCCTCAGGCCAGTAGGCTTGTTGAGATCCCCATGCCTAAAATAGTAGGTTATGATTTGAGCAACAAGCTTTTATGGCATCTCATAATCAATCAACTTATCTTTAGGGACAAGTTACTTCCTGTTCCATAAAAGTGACCATCATTTCAAATTGGGACGCACTTGTTTTCATTGTATGTAATAAATAATTATCGTCACAACCGACAGAAATTATAACTTCAAAGAAATCGAGAACGTACGGACGCTGACGACTTATTTGTTTGATTACTTTTTCAAAACAAACGCTGTCTGTTTTCTCTCTCTCGCGGAAGCATTAGAAAGAGATATGAAACAAATGTAATAGACAATTTATAAGTCGACTAAATTAAAAAGTCCATTCCAGTAAACCTTTCGAGTAAACCTAACTTTATTTAGTAAAGTATGATGAAGTTCACACTCGCACATTATACGTTGAGACAGATACAATGGACATGTAGGAACTGTTATTAAAAGCGGATCCTAACCGATCCGCTGGATCCACTGGAACAAACTGATCTAATGGACTTGAAGGAAGCGAAACTGCAAACGGATCCAAACGGATCCGCGGACACGACTCCTGGACACTAGTCCGCACCCAACTGGAATCGGACCAGATCCGCTCCAGTCGTGGACACGTTTAGCGCATGTCTACTTCTTACTTCATACTTGTGTGACAGGATACAAAGAGTTGACATTAATGGGGAACGGTCTTCGGGATCAGTAGTTACAATGGGTGTACCGCAGGGGTCTATCCTCGGTCCTTTCCTATTTCTTGTTTATATTAACGACCTTCCTCATCTCGTTAAGAATAATCATGAGATTGTATTGTTTGCTGATGATACTTCACTAATTTTTTAAATGAAATGTCATAACACAAATTTCGACGATGTGAATAATGCAATCTCAAAAGTAGTCAATTGGTTTAGTGTGTGTAATCTTCTGCTTAATGACACCAACACGAAATGTATTAGATTTATTCTACCCAATGTAAAACAAGTGAAGGCCGTAAAGGTAAAGAGGAATCTTTAGAAATCGTAGAAAGTACTGTATTTTTAAGAATAACTTTAGATAGTAAACTTCAATGGGGCTCACACATAGATAAGCAAGCTATCGAAGAGAATTAGTTCTGCAGCGTATGCAGTCAAAAAAATCCGTCATCTTACAGACGTTGATACTTCTAGACTAGTCTATTTCAGCTACTTCCATAGTATGTCTTATGGCATACTGCTGTGGGGGAACGCTGCAGATATTAACACCATATTTGTGCTGCAGAAGAGGGCTATTCGTGCAATCTATAATATGGGTCCCAGAGAATCCTTAAATCCAGGTTTCCTCCGTGAGATGCGTCAACGAAATTCCAGCTTTCTGTTCGTCGCTCACACTATTAATCTTCAAATATTGAGTTAATTTGCCTTTATGTAGTATCCAGTCATTAGATCTATGGTCAAACACAGGCAAATTCCCCAGAAAAGAATTCATTTTCACTATCTTGAAGCACGCGGGGGTAGACCGAACTCGTTCGCCAGTGAGATGTATAGGGGCAAGTGAAACGACCTGTTAGGATGCTTGCTCGTTTATTACTCGCAACTGTTGTGATTACAATCAGCGCGGTGCACTGCATGCAGCGCGCGCGTATACGGCAAGTAGCTAGGTAAATATATCTACTTAGCTACGTACATATCAATTTCTCATTTACTTAACATAATTTACTATTACAAAATTTATGGTATTTATCTATCTGTTCCCGTTCCCTATTTCCCCATGCATATCCAAAATTATTTTACATATCACAGCATGCTTCCTTCGGTATTATTTGTTTTATATTAAAATGTATGACTAGAAAGAGAGGAAAGTGGTCCGACCAGTAGGAGTCGTACATGCCATGCAGGTCAGTAACGAGACCAGCCGCAGCAGCGGTCAAGCCATCGACAAGTTCCGTGCGCGTCACTCACGAAGCTGTACGTACTTGTATCGAGTTTGTTTCTCTTTCTGTAGAGACTGAATTTTATATATTGGAAATTAGGCAAATCGGTGATTAAAACAAGTCCTCGATCTTTCAAGAGCTTTGTTTTTGTAAATTGTTGGAATAGGCTTTTTGATACGTGTAGCTTCTTTGTAAAGGTCCTTTATAGCTTAATTTACTTGTAAATCTTCGCTGTTTAAGGTTTGACAGCTGTGTTCTGTTATTTTTAATATATCTTTTCCATTGATAGTCAAGAACCCGTGACAAGATTTATCCATGCACCGCCATAATACACTTCCTCTTTTGTAATTTATGAACTTTCTGAACTGTGTAACACTTTCGTATACTAGTTCTAAAGTAAAGTTAAACAAATACTATGCTGGACAATCCACACAGCATCATCTAGTCCCAAGCTAAGCAGAGCTTGTGTTATGTTATGGGTACTAGATGACTGATATACAAAATACAATATTATTAAATAGATAGATATTTTTTATTATACATAGAAAACGTATAACTATGTATAAGTGAACGTTCGCATTTGCCGCGTCCCCTACTTTTTGAAATTCTCGCGCTCTCACGTCTAACGTCACTGACAGCGACACTTGACAGTTTTGAGTGCGGCGAGCGACCATTGACAATCAAGAACGACGAATCGCATTTTTGAGAGACTGGCTGGACAAAGACCGACTGGATAAATTACTGCTAGAGTGCGCGCAAGATAACTCTGCGCTCGAACTAATGGCGTACTTACAGTCCGTCTAAAAAGAGTAGACAAAAAATGAGGGCACCACTGTCGTTTAATTGGTATACCCCATGCTATACAGAGTTTGCTATACAGAGTTAATTTTAATACACCAGCAACCTTCGAGAAACAGGTTCCTCTAATCATCAGCAACAACTTTTGTTCTACGACTTTTGATAATTAGCTACATTTTATATCCATACAAAAATAAATATTAATTGAAACTATTCTAACTCTCTTTAAAACTCTATGCGCATCGCAAAGTGTACTTAAGAGCGTGCCATACCTCAGCCAAAATTCAAATTTCGAGCAGAATGACAAGATATGATTTTCGTATGAGTGAGAAGCACAGAGCGATAGACGTGCTCCGTATTTTTTAGCGCCAAAACTGTTATGCCTAATTACAAGTTATTTACACAACTAATCGAAAAATTAAAAAGACGAAAACGAAGAAATTCTACTACGTTTCTTGACAAAACAAAAATCCAACAAAAAAATGAGGTGGTTCCTGAGATAAATAGCAAAATGTGTGCAAAACATGTATTTTTCAAAAAATAAAAGTATCGAGAAAATTTTCACCAATCGTGTTTTTGAAAAGACGGAATCCAAGATAAAATTTCGAATTATCATTTACCTAAATATGAAGGTGGTAGCTTTCACAGATTCTGAGATAAATAACGATTTCTAACTATAAAATTACATAAGGTACACTCTTAAAACCCGAGGGCGCTGGCATGGGTAGGCGCGGCACGCGGGGCGCGCGGCGCGCTGGCGCCGCCATTGAGCTTGCCGCTCAAACGCGCCGGCCGTCGCCAGTGCTCGCTCAGTCGTCGAGGCGGATGCGCGCGCGCCGCGCGGTACAAGTCTCTGTGCGCCACGACATTTTGTCAATCGATGTTTTTACGGATTGTGCAGCTGATTTTTAGGTAAAGTAAAGTAAGTAAAGTAAAGTTTATTATCCAGAAAAAGGCTTATAAAGTACAGTACATTTTAAACTTAAATGCTATTTAGTATTATATAGTAGGTACGTACTTTGAATTAAAAACCTTTAGGGGTCTAATAGATTCCTTGCTCTAACTAAGTTTTCACTTGTATATAGATGCAAGGGTTTACTCCCTCAGCTCCATCGGGTTATTAAGTTATCCTAGGTATTTACTAAAACTATTAAAAATACGGAAAGAAAATACAAAAAACAATAATAATATAACTTATGATTAAACAGGTATACAGGGTGTAATCGTTAAGTGTGCACAGGCGATTATTCCGTAACTATTGCAGATATCAAAAAACTTTAAACTGATATCGAAAGTACATTACCTAATGAGTAAAATGACATTAATAACTTTTTAAAAATAAAACGAGAAATATCCAAAAAAATTACATTAATCACTCCCATACATTTTATTTCTTAGTAAGTACAAAATTTTGTGTTCAAAACATATGTTCGAAGTGACGTCCTCCTTGTGCAATACAATGACGAGCTCTATTTACAGTTTCTAAATGAACTTTCCTTAACATTTGCGGAGTAATTAAAGCAATTGCACGACGTACACGATTCTGTAACTCTTCTAGGCTGTGTACTCTCTCAGCGTACACGTGGTCTTTGACAAATCCCCATAGGAAGAAATCACAAGGCGTGAGATCCGGGGATCTGGCAGGCCAAGGGGTTGCACTATTATTGGCTATTAAGCCATTATAATTGTTTCGTAAGAAATTCATTACAACATTTGTATTATGTGCAGGTGCTCCATCTTGTTGAAAAATTGTCGACCTTCTTTCATCGTCTGGAATTGGTTCTAAGAGACTTGGCATATCGTTTTGTACAAAGGAGAAATATCTCTGTCCATTTAAGGTTCCACTGTAAAAATATGGCCCAATGATCCGATCTCCAAGAATACCACACCATACATTAATTGAGAATCGCACCTGAGCTCTAACTTCAGTAGTTAAGCGAGGATTGTCAATTGACCAATAATGCGAGTTTTTTCTATTGTAAATGCCGCAGTTTGAAACATTACTTTCATCGGTCCATAAAATTGACCTTACATTGACATAATTATTGACTAGCCAATTGCAATAGACCAGCCGACGAGCAGGATCATCATTGTGCAGCGTTTGAGTAGGTTTTATCTTAAATGCTTTGAAGTTGTGTTTTTTTAATAACTTGTGTACATAATTGTGGGACACTGGAAATGATCGGGCCACTGAACGCGTTGATTCTTGTGGATTATCTACTACGTAGTTAATAATATTGTTATCTAAGTCATTATCAAATTCCGGAGCTCTTGTTCTCGAACCTTTTTTTCTGTTAAAAGATCCATAATTTATCAAATTGTTATCCAACTTACGTAAATACGTACCAGAAGGAACTTCTCTATCTGGGTACTCTCTTCTGTAGGCGATAATGGCCGCCCTATTGTTACAATCATGTTTGTAGTACATTTTTAACATGTCCCTCTTTTCTGTATTGGAATATGCCATTTTTCAATCAATAAATGCAACAATCACGATTATTAACGCAAATTGAAAAATACAATAAATTGGCGGGAACGAGAACCCGCGATAAAGAATTTGAATTTAGAACGAACACCAAAGAGTATCTTTCTTTTTGTTTTTATTTAGTATGTTGCTTTTCAGCTAGTTCAAATCAATACAATATTGAAACAAGGTTTAGGTAAGATAATTAATCTACACGTGTATCTACTTGAAATTCATTAATACCTTCATATCGTACATAATTATAAAATGACAAGGGTAAAATGAGTAGGTACTATTCCACTTAAAATAAGGAAACTAAAACATTTCTACTATCTCATACTAAATGTATGGGAGTGATTAATGTATTTTTTTTGGATATTTCTCGTTTTATTTTTAAAAAGTTAATAATGTCATTTTACTCATTAGGTAAAGTACTTTCGATATCAGTTTAAAGTTTTTTGATATCTGCAATAGTTACGGAATAATCGCCTGTGCACACTTAACGATTACACCTGTATATAGGTGTGGTCTTTGTGTTGGTTGTGTAGGTGACTATTTTGAACGCTATGTGCGCGATACTCACCGCCACCCACAAGATTTGAACCTGCGAGTTAATATCTAAATTTAAATAGTTTATTTAATCGATCATTTAGTTATTGTAAATACGCAGATTCCACTTTTTAAATAAGCCTACACTAAACAATGAAAAGTGAATAAAAACTATCTAGCATTGATATTACTAAAATAAAATTTAAAACGTTATGAATTATAATGTTAAACATAATACCTACCTACCTATCAGATCTCAATAGGTACCTATCTACATATCACTTATTTGTTTTTAACTGCTTAATGTATCCAGTCCTAAGCCTAGTCAAGTATGAAGGGATTGTGGACTCAGTACAGTACATACATACCACTACCGTTGAAAAGGAAAAATGAATGAAGCGAGCAATTGATATTAAATAGGTAGGTAGGTATGCGCGCGTAAGCGTGCGCGCGCTGTCCTGAATGGAACATAGAGCTACTAAAGTCACAGAGGTTCAATAAAAACTTAAATATATTCTAATTAAATACCTATTGAGTTATTTTAAAAGTTGTTGAACAAAAGTTGTTGCTGATGATGCTAGGAACCTGGTTCTCGAAGGTTGCTGGTGTATTAAAATTAACCCTGTATAATAACTGGTTTTTATACTTGCTAAATATTTATTGTATTATTGGCATTAATATTTTTTGATTCTAAGCTAACTTAGTACTTCACAAAACCACTTTACATCCAAGTTATGGTTAAATTCTACTAATACATATTAAAAATAAATAAATACGATATTGTGAGGATGGATGGAACTTGGCAGGAACAGATTATTACCTGGAATAGGTTACGTTAATTTTCTCTGCCGTGTGGTGCCGGCATAGAATTTCACCACCCCAACTCTTCCCGTGGGTGTCGTAAGAGGCGACTAAGGGAAACACAGCGGGGGGCGGGCAGCAGCGCCTTCTGCAGAACAACTACACCGAACTGCGATCCCCAACCCGCATGCCCAGCGTGGGGATTATGGGCAATAACCCCGAAATAATGATGCCATCTATGGCGCTCATTAGGGGAGGCCTATGTCCAGCAGTGGACTGTTATAGGCTGGTGATGATGATGATGAATTTTCTCTCTGTATTCACACGGAATCGGGAACTACGCGGGTGAAACTAGAGGGCGCAGCTAGTAAAATAATACAACAAGAGTTAAGTGTAATTAATAAAATATTTATTCATAAAATTAGTCGTCCAACATATCAAAATCTAAATATTCGACACCAGACCTGTTGTCATTGCCCCAGAAGAATCTTGCCGAGAAGTACTAGGCAGACAGAAATCTTCTGATTCTGATTTAAAATAAAATTCATCCAATTTTGAGACGACCGAATTCCAAAATTCGTTATCTTTTTCTATTTTTTCATATGCCAATCCTTTAGGCGTCCAGACAATGAATACACAATATTTACGTTGAGTTATTTGAAGCTGTCCTTGAATTTGGTAAAAATAATTGTGGTTACGTTTTAATTTAATCTTATTTGAATTATTGCCATCGACTGTGCAAAAAGAATTTTTTTTATCTATTGCTTCTGTTGGTGACAAATTTGATGCGCTCGAAGGACACTTTATTTCAACAATAGCATCGTCATCTATCAGACCATCGGGGCTTGCTCCGAGATAGGGTCGTTTTTCGTCGTTACTCAAGCCACATTGTTCAATATGAAGCCCTAAAAGTTTTTCTGCGTCTCTTAATGCTATGGGTTCATTTTCGTTGCCATATTTTGAAGCATCATTTCCTTTGAATTTGTTATACAACAATTGTTTCACAACGTTTTTGCAAGACGTCGTTGACCTAAGCTTGCAGACTTGACCAAAAAATTATGCAGTCAACCTTATTTTCCTCTATCTTAGCCATTCTTGGTTAGCTCCTTGACCTTTTGTTATTGCTTGTATATCATCGCGTTTACTAGCGCTTTGTTGTAAGTTTAATAATAATTCATCCATTTTTTTATTAAAAATGTCACTAGGCATATCTGCCTCTTTCTCAAGGTTTCCGTAATGTTCGTCAGCGACCGCGACATTTCTTTTTCTGCGCTTTACGCCTCTGTCTGTGTCGGCTTTTCTTTTATTTTTGGATATATTTCGCTGTAAGTATTTTGTTGAAATTTCAGTGCCTTTTGCAAGCGTTTTGACTAAATTTCCTTTATTTTGCTTTGCTGCAGCCGCGTAGCAACGCATTTCGTAGGCACCGCGCAGACAATAATAACTCTTTTTCCACCAATGAATTTCGCGATTATAGAGTTGAATTGCTCTGCAATGTTATTGGTTTGAGCCATGAGAAGACTTTCTGCATTTGTGACTATAAGGTTCAAAAATGAGTAAATTTCGTACCATAACCCACATTCCTTCATTTCTGGGACTACATTTTCCTCACTTCCCCCTTTGCAAAAATATGGTTTGCATTTATCGTGATCACCGAATACTTGACATGGACTACTTATTGAGTAAATCTTGTTTCAATATGTTTAATTTTTGCTCCATTGTTGTATCTAATTTAGACGTGTGATCGACGGCCCCTTTTACGGCTTTTCTTAGGCGCAAAATATTTGTATCCAGCGATTTTCGCAATCTTACTGGAACAGAACCGAATTTATTGTCGGTCTTTTTTGTTAAATTTTTTAATTTTGTGCAGTAATTTCTTAGCAAATGATTGCTGCATTCTATTTTCTTTATCGACGTCATGTGTCCGTATGGTAAAGATTCGTTTAGAGCGCTAGTGACACTACTGTCACCATCACCGATTATGGTTATATATTTTATTTTGTGCATGTCTAAGCTACATTTAAAGCCTTCTACTATTCCATCTGCTTCTTCCATAGCCCTTGAGCTTTTTGACCAGTTTTTGAAGCACCGATGCTCTTTTGGGACAGTATTTTTGTTTTTAGCTAAAGCACATACACAGCAGTATGCATTTCTGATGCCCAAAAACAAAACTTTTTTTGTTTCAAACCCAATTATACAGGATACTCCAGATAATTAATTATAATTAGTCCTATATGATCGTTTGGCCCATGAACCGTCTACTACAATAACTGTAATATAAGGAATTCCATCATTATCCACGTGACCTTTAGCGATGGCAATTTCTCTTTCTTCTATGCCTACTTGGCGCTGGCGCATACTTTCCAAAGCCAGATCTTTAATCATATCTCCAAAGATAACGTTTTCTTTTATAAAAAGCTTGTCGGACATGCATGGCATGTCAACGTGTGCACGAAATTCATCCAACTGAGCAAATCCATTACCTGAAGTAACAATGCCATGAACTACATGTTGATTTATTTCACACCCAGATCTATCGCTTTTTATAATTACTTCGGCGTTGCACATTGTACAATCAAATAAAATCCTTGTCGATTCTCGCTCACAAATCTAAAATCTTTAAAAGTACAACTAAATGGACTGTGATCTATTGATGATAATTGTTCAAATAAATATTTGACATCGATCAATCTTCGTCCGGCTAACTCTGGAACTTGGATCTCGACGTTATTTTCTTTTTCCACAATAAGGGGCTCGGTAGTTGTAGTGCTTGTTGGTGTCAAATTCCTGCATGAAAATAACAAGAATAAATGCATCGCCCATATCAATATCTATACTTACTTATAAATAAAATTGAAATAAATTACCTTTATTAACAACCAAAATTACATTCAAATAATAGAAATAAATTAGAACTAGTATTTACGATTGAAACAATTGAGCTAAGTGCAGACTGTAGCAAAAAATCTACAGGTAGCTCAACTGATCCATAAAAAAATTAAGAATTTTTAGTACTATAAAATATATTTTTTTGCTTTTTATAAAATTTACTTATAAGTACACTATAGTGATAGTATGTACTCTGACAAAAAACGTGAAAAATTCATCTAATGTACCTGCTATACGATTGACTGATTGGTCTGATTGGTTCAACATTCATGGCCCGATTTGACTCGAGTTCAATAACAGGATCAAAGCTTGCTGGTGCGTTTATTTCAGCCGTTGTCGTAATTTCAATGCCACCAGGTTGACACGAAGAAGATCTGGATAATGGTAAGAGAGAATATATTAAAAAATACATAGTCATATTGATATAAAGCTATATTTTGGAATATTTTGCAGGCATTCGTGAAATACTTATCTAACATACCTACTAGACGATTGACTGATTGGTTCAACGTTCATGACCTGATTTGACTCGAGTTCAATAACAGGATCAAAGCATGCTGGTGCGTTTATTTCAGCCATTGTCGTAATTTCAATGCCACCAGGTTGACTTGAAGAAGATCTAGCAAATAACTGTTCATTCATTTTTGATTCGATGAGTATTCTTTCATGTCGGCTTGGTAGTCTAGTGCGTTGCGCTGATCTAAAAAAAAATATTTTCACGTTAAAGTACCTACTCATAAAAATATACACGAAAACAATAAGAATAATACAATAATATGACAAAAAAAGATAATATAAAAACCTACCACCTTGCCTTTTAAGCGCATTTACTCACCTCATAGGACCCATATTTTTTTTATTTTTTTTCGCATGTTTTCTTTTTCTGTGAACTGATGACCATAAGCGTTTTTTAATAGATCGCCGTGGCTCTGTAAATATTCATACAAATTATAATCAAATCCATTTTCCATAATCGTCTCTTCTTTCGTGTCGAAATCGGAGATGAACTCTATATTTCCGAAGAGGTAATATGTACTTTAAAAATATCTACACCCAACTCTAAATATGAGTGTGATAAAATATATACACACGGAGTATCACGGAAAGGGTTTAATAAGACAAAAGGGGGTAATTTTGGAATCCAAGAGAATCAACTTGTGTTTATTTATTGTTGTTGTTATTGTGAATAACGTTTTTTTGAATATCGAATATTTTTTATTTATACGGTAGTACCTGATGTATACGAATACACGTAAAAACACGCATATGAAGAAAAAAAACATCAAATTTTTTTGTTAAAAAAATTATCGTTTTTTAAAAATCAACCCTTTTCGGCTTAGTACACCCTTTCCGTGACACCCTGTATAGGCATTTGAGAAATAAAAGTCGAAGAAAATCCGGATCGTGCCCAAGAAGCCAGACATGTCCGCACGACTCCGATCGTCTGGTGACCCTACCCAGGGTGCGCTAAACTAAATAAAACACAAGCTTCTGTCTGAGGCTTCGCACGTGATATAAAAGTAGGTAGGTAACATAGGTAGGTCAGGTATAGGTATTTTAATCTTCCTACATCTATGCAAAGTTTTTATGCAAGCTAAATGAAACATTTCGTAGGTACCTTACCTACCTAGGTAGTACTTCTCTACTTCACTTACCTGTCATAAGATTTATGTACTTACCTAAACAACCATCGATACATCGATGTAAACAACATGTTAGATACCTATCTAGGTAGGTAAATAAATGGCATGTAGGTATTAGGTAGGTAGGCATTTACTTTAAAATATGAAAACAACTAGGTACATAAGTAATAATAAAATAAGGTAGGAACTTACTGTGAGATACATCACATCCCAACGTTCCGAGTCCATAATATCAGCAACCAAACCGTAAGTGAAAAATATCAAAGTCCGTAAACAAAGCCAAAGTCGTAGTACCTAGGTAGTTTATTAAAAAACTATATAAAGTATAGAATTAGAAATAATTTTGGTATTACGTTTGTATGGGCAATTCGTCCTCCGCTTACCTCTTAAGATTTATTAAGAATTTGGTTTAAATATAAATTAAGTTGATTGTGGCAGTATTAAATTTCTTGTGGAATTATTGTCTGATAACGTACATACATTTGTAAATAAAATTTGGTTTTAATTTACTTGTTTTTTTATATAAAACATTATATATATTTAGAAAATATAAAAAGAATACACCTCTATATAATTTACACCCTTCATGAAAAGCGTTGATATTATATTCGAGCCCATTTCCAAACGAGGGACAATAAATCTATAATATTGACTAAATATTTTTTATAGCAAAAGTACGTATTGTACAGTTAATACTATAAAATGTATTAAATTTGGTTAATTATAGTATTATTGTAAACATTGGAAGCATTTTTTATAATTTTTTCCATAGAAAAATTACAAATAACAAGATTATGTAATTATGACCGCGGTTG
This sequence comes from Eupithecia pulchellata, assembly GCA_963931895.1. Lineage (NCBI taxonomy): Eukaryota > Metazoa > Arthropoda > Insecta > Lepidoptera > Geometridae > Eupithecia > Eupithecia pulchellata. Next base: position 5,210,610 of record OZ007539.1, read on the forward strand.
TAGGGCGCCGGTACCACTGTGCGTTGCTTTAGAATGCTTTCCAAGTCGTTGGCCGACAAATTTGGAAGCTTAGAAGCTGAACGTGGAAACCTCAAACTCATATTGGGTCTGAAATAAGAAAATATTCGTATGAGCAAAAAATAAATAAAATGTAACAGTTTAGCGCAATGACGCATTACTGCATCAAAACAAAATTAACGGAACTATCTTTGTAAAAACAAGATAAAACATTTGAATTATATGTTTTTAGTGTAAATCAATAACTCACCGTTACTCCTTAGCAATTTCACGTCGATATTTCGGGTTAGAAGCTTTAGGACTACATCTCAATACGACTAGACAGCAGGTATGACTAAATCGCTTTAGGACTAAATCTCGATATGACTACATCGCGTTAGGGCTAAATAGCTGTTCGACCACATATGCATACGACCTGTTATCAGAATGACTAATTATCGATATGATGTACAATGGTATTTAAAATTGGCACTTAAAATCAAGCAAACAAACTACTTCTTGGATAAACCTATGTACTTACCATGCAGTTCCGGAACCAAATAATAAATTAAAACAATAGCCACTTTGACGTTTTATTTTTTAGCAGGTGGTTGTTTATTCATGTTTACGTAAAATTTTGTGATTCAACTTATGTATTTAAATAAATTTGGAAGAGAAAGAAAAAGTTCATATAAATAAAAATAAAAATAATAAAGAAGCTATTCTCCATAATGGGTACCGGTAAAATTTTGTGTCAAACAGGTCGAGTGGAATGTCTTTCTGGCGTTACTACAAGAGACACGAGTGTAGTGCTTCTCTAACGTTAAATGAAGAAAAGACAGTAATCATTAGGAAGAGTCTAAGGTACATACTCATATGTGTGAGTAAGCAAGATTCCGATAAAATGAAAGGAGACCTCTTGCTGGATATGGCAAAACAAAGGGTCTGCGAAGATATGACGTCAGAAAAAAAGGTTTATGAACAAACACTGGTAGAACCAATGGGTAGAACTGCCTTTTACTTCCAGTACGAGTAGATCTTTTAATTCAGTGAAGGATGCACTATACCTACAGACACCGCAAAAGTTTCCTTCAAGTGCAAAAACCTAATTTTCTAAATCTAGTGAAGTGACAGTGCCAAAGATTGTTGATTGCGGAGTTTAATTATCAAATGATGATGAAAAGCTTTTCTGATCGTAGTTTTCAAAAAAAAAAATACGAAAACTTACGCAGATCAAGAGGTTTTCTTTGAAAAAAAAACCCCTGGTTCTGATTATCGACCTAACTGTACATTAGAAAACAAACGACAACTGAGTCGTTACGCTATCTGGTCTTTTGGCGATTTAGTCCAAAAGCTATGTAACCTAATCGCGATATAGTCATATCGAGATTTAGTCTTAAAGCGATCTAGTCATATCTGCTGTCTAGTCAAATAGAGATGTAGTCGTAAAGCTCCTAACCCGATATTTCCAATATAACTATTTAAAAACAGCAACGAAAGTCGCGCGCAAACTACACAAGCCGGTTCTGGTAGATTCGTCACTTCGAGTGGTCAAAAATTACAAAAAGCGCAATCTAGCAGCAATTTGGGGACATAATTCGTTGGAATGCTTTGCTGCAGATATGCTTTGCTGCGTTATAAGGTTTAATATACGTTTCTTTGAACGACTTTCCCAGTTCGAATGGTACGATGCAGATCTGCGATTCAGCGCCGTAAAGGGCGCTTCGCTCGCGTTAGGGGATGCCAACGTCATACTAGCATTATGCATGCTAAGTCTCAGCCCGATCGGTTTAAAATTGACAAAGTTTCATACAAAATTTAATCCCCTATTTTATCCCCTTGGGGGTAGAATTAATCAAAATCCTTTCTTAGCGGATGAAGTATAACAAAAATTAAAATATTTAAGGTAGGTTTTGTTCAGCAGTGATAATGATGGTGATTGTAAATAGGGATGTAACAAATAAATTTACTTTAGTACTTTAAATTTTAATTATCTTTGTAAATACACGCTTTAATAATAAAAAAGTAAAGAAACAAATACTAAAACAAAGTAGGTATCTTTGTCAGTGGATACGCTAAATAGGTGGGTTGCGTGATTTGCGTGTAAAATAGGGATAACGGTCGGCTGGAATCACAGGAGGGTCAAAGCCTTCCGAAAAGGTTAGGTAGGTACGTACATACCTTGATTGATCTCGGCTCCGATGGTCCAGGTTCACAAGCGCATGCGCGCGCGCGGAATCACGGGTACGACGGGAACCCAAGTAGGTTCCCTCTGGATTGCGGGATGAATATTATATAGTGTGCGGAGCTCCAAGCCAGTGTGCTGCCTAGTACAAGCTAGCGGGACAAAATTATTTTATCCGTTATATTAATTGTATAGGTGTTTTCTCAACATAATATGCTATATCAAAAGATATTAAGTCACATATTTCTTTTTTTTTACGTTTACTAGGTAAATGTAAAGAAAAATACTTTTGCCTTATCTGTAGGTATAAAGACCCGTAGCTTAGGTAGATGTAAGTACCCTTTGTAGGGTAAACATTATACCTGTAAATCTACCCTTTGTTCCTGTAATTAGCTACGTTTATCTAGACAGGTACCTTCTTAACTATTGAGGGAAATATAGCTAATTACTGGTACCTATCTAGGTAATCGTAGCTATTTACACGTTTCAACAGATATACCTATATGGAAGATACCATTTATACTTAGTAGTTTTTAACCTTTTATACCTATGTAAATGTATGGGCCCAGGATTTTGTAAAACAAAATAGATTATACAGGAAATGATAAATTTATTTGCAAACAAAATTAAAGTGTTATATAAACAATTTCTATACCTATCTATGTATTTAATTAAATCAACAAACAACTATACTTAAAACAACAACATTATTTACAATATCACAATTATTTACATTATTTATTTACCTATATACTTACATTAACTAAATTACTAATAACTAGAAATACGAGGTATAGGATAAATAAAAATATATACAGAACAGAAATACTACCTATACAATCTTTTAATTGTCAGATAATTCGTCGTCATCACTCTCCCAATCAGTAGAGTCTGACAACAAATAATCGTCTTCCTCAATTTCGCCAACTGATGATGACGATCGAGATGGCAATGGAGGAGGGACAATCAACTGCAGAACCTCAGCTGGCAAAGTAGTCATCTTTTTACGCGGCAACTCTCTAAATGTGTTTATTACAGGATCAGACGTAATCAAAAGCATTCTCAAAAGATCTTTATTCGTGGTAACTCGTGACCGCTTCCTTGTGTGTCGCTCACGGAATCGACGGCAATCTTTATTCCTTGCCTCTTGGGCTTCTTCAGAAAGCTGCCCAATTGGAAGAATACAGGATTTTATCACTTCCGCACTGTGCACAAGTATCTTGTGCACAGTAACGGGCATGGAGTACCACGAATAAAGATCAAGGTATAGCTTTTTTGTATCAGCGCAAAACTTTTCGAATTCCAAGAAATTTATGTCATATCCCGATGACAGAGTTCTTAAAATTACATGAAATTTCTGAATAAGAGTTACATCCAACCCTGTAATGTCACTGCTCAGTTCAGAATTGGAAAAAAATCTACGCGCGGTGTTTCCATCATTCGTGTTGCCATAGCCAGGTTTTGGTTTATCTACTATGAGACCCATACGATCTTTAAATGCTTTTTGGATCTCCTGTGAGCGTTGCTTGACAGCAGCTTTATCGTTATCGCCTCTGACTTGCCACTTTTTTATACCTAAACGATAACTGATGTGAAGCATACACTCAAAAGTTCGAATCCAGGCATGCAAAATCGATAAACCAAATTTATACAGTTCTTCGTTACTATTATAAGTCCTTGACTCCTCGTTCATAGTAGACGGAGTGGCACCACAAATATAACACTTCTGTGTTGACCGCGTGTCCGTTAATGCGTTACACACTTTTCCATCGGTCATCGTCAACATCAAATCGTGTTTTACAGAGATTTGAGTTCCATCCACGCTACAAAGAGTTGGAGCAAGTTCATTTATTTGATCTAAAATTTGTTTGGTTTCTCCTTTCGTGAACTCAGTTGTCTCCTTGGCGAAAATGAATTTGATAGGACGGCAATAAATGGTAGAGGATGGTCGCGGATTCTGCCAAATTACAGTGTCATTTTCTATTAACCTCAAGGGGACAAATGAGTACACGAATAGAAATTCGTCAGTAGCAGTGGTGTCTTCAAATCTCTGTTTATATGTACTGTGCCCCGAACTCCCATCACAACCCCATTTACTTAACAATTTATAAGATGAACGAGGTAACACACTCCTAATAACCTCAGACTGAGCTTCAATTAACCGTTCAGCCGTTTTATTTAAAATCGCCTGAAGATTAATTTCAGCTCGAGTTTCGGTTACTGAAATGTGTTCATCAGAAGGACAACAAGCAGCTTTGGACTTACCTAAACTGAAGAACGATGGATACACTTGATGTCCCGCTTTCAATGCCCACTTCCTAGTTTGTTTGTAACCGTGTGTAGTTAATTTAGAGTCTATATAATAAGCTAACGCTTCGTCCGGAGATAACTGCCTACCTTGTTCACAACACTTGTTCGTTTTTGGTATATCACTTATTTCCTTTAGTTGTTTAGCCACATTGCGATGTCCTTCCTTCCGAGTAGCTAATTCTGCGGCTACAATGAGCTCATTCGCACTTCTTGTTCCTAAAAGATCTTCAACTCTTCGTTTCTTCGTCTTTAACGACGAATCCTCAAATGACTTCTTAGTAGATGTGGGCGCCGCCTTAAAAATTCTCGGCGGCGGCGCGCTGACTAATTTCAATCGGCGGCGGCGTAGATTTCTACTACCTACCTCCAACTTAAACTCGCAATCTACTCCCTACCTTAGTACCTTCTTTAAGCCGGCCGGCTTCTTAATATCGTTTTAGGCGGACGACAGGAAAATGTCAGTCCTATACAGTACAGTAAATACCTTGTCCAGATCAGGTCATCAGGTACAAAAAAAAAACAGTTTTCCAAAGGGACACTTTAATAGCCTCGTAAACAATTTTTTAACATAAACACAGATAATAATAATTATAAAATATGTAAGATTGATAATCAATCTTACATATTTTATAATTATCGTGAATAAATATGATTTTATTAATCCGAATCGAGCTCAAGCGAGATCTTTTGGCCGTAACTGTTAGCCCAGCTACTGAGAATACCCTCTCACTCGGAGTGCTAGTGGCAGGTATACAGAGTAAAGCTCTAGCAAGAGCAGCAAGATGAGGAAATGCTTCTTTTTTATTATTCCAATAGGATAATAAATCACCATCTTTTGGTTCTGTAGGATCAGCACCAGCAATGTAACGCCAACATTCTTGCTCTATTGGATCACCTTGAATGCCTTGGCATGAACTCATACTATGTTTCCTTGACAGTTTGTGCAATAATGATGTGTCAATTACATTGCTGGTGCTTGTACTTGCTGCGTTTTCGGCTAAAGCTTCTGGTTCGTTATTAATATTTATGATTTCCCTAATGTACGAGGAAAGGAATGACGTCCTGGTCATATTCTGGTTTTCAAGATATGAATCTATTTCTTACAGACTCATGAAGCGATTATCCAATAGTGCTGCTGCGACAATGGGCTTTGTTACTGGGAATCTTTTATTTATTTTTGCCATCATGTTGCGTTTTAAGCGTAACATTATTAGCGCTTCATCATCTTGATTGATCCTTAATACGTCTTTAATCTCCGAAAGAAACACCAGAGCAACATTCATCGTGCATGCTTTCTGAGACGACAAGATTTCGACGATTTCGCGAAAGCTTCTCAAAAATTTTACCAGATCCTCTAAAAGGATCCACTCACTCTGAGTTATTCTGAGTTCTTCTTGGCCAATCTTCCTCAACATATTATTTATAGGTTCTCGGTTGCATATGTGGATTACACTTTCTAGCATTTCTAAGATGCTGTGCCAACGAGTTGGGGTCGCGGTTTTGATTGTTGGAATATTTTTGTAATTTTCGGATCCTGATGGTAAAGCCCTGCCCTCATTTTCGGTTTCTTCCGCATTTTCCAATATTAGATCAACTTGAGGGACAGGGTCGCTCTCGTCACTTTCTAAAGTTTCAACGACGCTTTCTATTTTTTCCAAAAACTCTAGCTGTTGCTGTACCTTTTCGGCCTCAGCATGCAACTCTGGGGCGCGATATCTCACAGCCTTAACAACTTTTTTGCATTTCTGGACAAGTAGTGCAATTTCTGGAACCGAGTTAATGCCATCGACTGTAACCAGATTGTGAAGCCCATGACCTAGACATAGATGGTGAGTCATTTTTGCCATCCCAACTGCTCGTTTCACATTGCTTCCAGCATCAGTAACTGCAACTATAGCTTTGCCGACTAATATGAACCTCTTCTTTATGTCCTCAATGGCATCATTAATTTTTTCTCCAGTTTTTTTGCCAGTCATTATTTTTGTGCTCAAAGTCAAAGCTTTTAAGTCAAAATCTGAAAATAAAAATCTTCATTATGACTAGTTGATCTTACGATTAAAGGTGTTTCCAATGTTCATACCCTTACTATAATTTGTTACTTACCTGTAGTTAAATAATGTAGTGTAAACGTTATATAATTCAGTCGTCGGTATTGATCAGTCCACAAGTCGAAAGTCATGGCAAAGTGTTGGGAAGCATCGATGAAAATTATATCTTTCACTTTGCTCAACATAGACTCATATACATCTGCCAAAGCCGTGCCACCAACAGTGTAACGCGATGGGATACTTACTTGTTACTTGTTTCTGGACTGGTTTCCGCAACTAGGCCACAGGTGGGCCCTTTTTGCGTGACGGGTGGGGTCTGCTACTTTAACCACCCGATATCCTCCAGGAAAGCCAGCAGCTCGCTGACGCCGGTGCATGCCTCCCTAGATGTTCTCGGTCTCCCGAGGTATTGCAATCTTTGAGAAGCTACGCTATCGCACTCTACAAGCACATGCGCCGCCGTCTCCTCAGCATTCATGCACCCTCTGCATAGAGGGCTGTCCGTGATACCCAGTTTAAAGAGGTGTTTATTAAGCATGCAGTGTCCTGTGATCACCCCGACAATTAGCCGGAGTTTATTACGCTTCAGATTGAGGAGTTTGCGGGAGAATCTCGGATTTAAAACCGGGAAGGCCTCCTTTGACTGCCTACAATCCGTAATACTTGCCCAGTACTCTTGATGTTGTTTAGCTGTATGTTGACGGATCCATGAGCGGACTTGACTAAATGGTAGGGGAATTATTGGCTCAGGTCCTGTTGGTTGCCACTCTGAGCCTCTCCTCGCCAGTGCGTCAGCTTCGTCATTACCTCTGGATCCGCTATGTCCTTTGATCCATTGCAGTGTGACTCTATTGGACTTACTTACCTTTTCCAGCAGGTGGTGGCACTGTATGGTAAGTCCTGAGTTGTGTTCTCTCTTGTTCAGGGCCTGTAGTACCGCGGCGCTGTCCGAGAGGATCCTGATGTTTTGTTCAGTGATCTTCCTTTCCAGCACTGCATTCATAGCCTGGATAATACCTACACATTCCGCCTGGAAGATGGAGTTGTGGGCACCCAGCGCTGCTGTTTTGTGGATGTTGAGGTCTTCCGAGAACGTTCCTGCCCCAGTTCCTGTTTTCATTTTAGAGCCATCTGTGTATATTCTTACCTCGTGTATATTTGAGCTATCACTTGGCTCTTCGTACATTTGTACAGTGAAGCTTTTTGAGTGTATGTGTTTTTTTGGTACCCTATCGTAGACCGAGAGTAACAAAGGGTTATTCCTTGCGTATTCGTCTATGATAGTGGTGTGTTGTGCTCTAGTGTCGTGTACCCATAAACGTATAGCCCAGAGTCGATAGCCAGCTGCGGCTGCCTCTTGCTGCACATATAAGTGCAGTGGCGTTAGACCTAACAGGGCTTCAAGTGCTGCCGTGGGGGCAGTTCTCATGCACCCTGTTGTAGCTACGCAGGCCAGTCTCTGTAGCTTTTGTAGTTTGTTTATGGTTGTTGTTTGATTTGTTCTAGTCCACCATACGCAACAACGCGATGGGATATCGTCGTCGTTTATGATAATGTTATATTTCTAAAACAGTTAAAAAATTGTAATGTGTATTATTATGTGCGTAAAAAAATTATAATACTTATTCTATTAAAAAGGAAGTCATTTAAAAATTTATAACATGTAGATAATGTAACTAAAGCTAACCGGCCAGGCCAGACAGACAGCGAGCAGACGGACAGTGAAGTCTTATTAATAGCCAATATAGCCATTGATCTCATAAAACATGGATTTCGGGTCCGCGCTCAAAACCGTATATTGAATTTGGAGACTAAATTAAAAAAAGGGTGACAATCCCGTCTAAGTACGCATTTGACTTCGCTGTCACAAACACGTCCACAATGGCGTATTGTGTAGTGAAAGACTGTAAGAATTACTCAGCAAAAATTAAAATAAAAGATGAAATATCTTATTTCTGTTGAGTACGTAAATTGTATGTATTTATTTTGCATCAAAACACGATATTTCTGAAATTATTTAATAAAAATATTAATTTATGAACATAACTGCCATTATTTGCTATCTTTGTTCAACACTCACGTACTCGGCAGAATGAAAGAGACAGATAGCGTTTTAGCATGACATATTGTAAAAGTTTCAATTTATATATACTAAGTTAGGTAAAAAAATAGGAATAATAGCTACTCCATTTCATCCTCTTCGCTAAAAGTTACTGACATTTGTGTCAAATGTATAAATCAAATTGTCGCAAGCAAAATTAACCTGTGTTTTAATGACAATAAGACGTAAATTAAAATGTTTTAGTTTGTTTATAGTCAAAGAGTTTCTACATCGAGCTCAGTACAATTTTTTCGTGAAGTTTGTGTTAGACCCGAAGTCCATTCTTTCTACGTCGATGTTAATAGCCTATTACTTAGACTTCGCTATATGTCTCTCCGTCCGTCTGTCACAGGTCTTTATCTCTTGGACTATAAGTAATAGCTAGACACTTGAATTTTTTTCGAGTGAGTCCGACTCGCGTTTGGCCGGTTTTTTAATTTTTTTGTATTTACCAAATTTTACTAACATTTCTAAATGACTAATAGGGTTCCGTTGGCACCCTTTGGTTACGAAACCCTAAAAACGAATGCTCAAACAGAATTGTTCGTAAAAAGCAAAACACATAAATACGTTACCTTAAAGAAATCCACCATGCCCTCATCAGAAACAGAATCGAATGGAAGTAAAGACTTGCAGAACCATAAAGCTAAATCTCTAGCCAAAAGCCATTTATCATTATTTTGAGGAGCTCGTAGTTAAGGTGGTGGAGGATTTTGCGGGTCGTGCAACGGCAAAAAAGTCTTTAATATTAGTTTTGGCCTTGTCGGCACTGGTATCTCGAATTTGATGATCATCTCGCAGATGGCGAGTTAAATTTCCAGTGCTTACTTTTTTATTGTAGTTTTTTATCTTTACGCTGCAAAAAAGCAAAAGCATGGCGAGTAGGTAAACCGTAAACCTTATTAATGAATGAAAGAATAAAGTATAGCACAAAATTAATAACATGGAAAAATAAGATGCGAGCATTCAAATAGTTAATAGATAAATATATTTTAGGTTATATTCCAAGGTGCCACGTGCTTTATGTTAGGTACAAAATGACGATAAGCAAGTAGGTTTATGTACTCACGATCCAAACGTTACATCTTCACTCTCGTTTTTCACAGCAGTCAGGCATGCAGAACAATAAACGTGGTCGGAGTTGAGAATTCTTTTCTTGTTACCTTCAATCAATATAAAAAATACACGTCTTTACGCCACTCACGCCGCGCGGTGAATGTCGGCGGCGGCGGCGGCGTGCGGGGGCACACGGCGGCGCGGCGCCGGCGCGGCGCCCATATCTACTTCTTAGGTCGGCCTGCAGTTGATAGTCCTGACGTTGATGGCTGGTTTATGGACACCGCAAGCTCTATTCCACATCCCTCTAGCCAGCCTTTATATTTCGTCAAAAATAAATCTTTATTAAATTTCGACGAAGTCCATTTTTCGTTTAATTTCGACGAAAGACTAGAAATTTTCATTTTGAGTTTTCTTAGAATTTCGTCAGAAACATCAATTACACTATGTTTTTCACAGAAGGCGTCAAAAATGCGACTAGCTCTTTCATTTTTCTCATATTTAAGCCATTCTTCGAAAAATTCAAGTTTCGTCATAGTTACGACTCGGTCTGGAAAAACGAAAATAAAATTAATTGCGGGCCTTTTCGGGAGCTAAAATATGTATTCTACTATACTTAAATGTTATATATATATAACATATATAAAAATTAAGGTGGATACATTTGGATACAAAAAGTTACATCCCTTTACATTTCACAATTACTAATAAATTTACAAGATATGACTACGTACATTCAAACTTGTATTACACAAATATATAAGGCTATATTTGTAAAAAAATTACGTAATATAAGTATACATACCTTCAACAGAATGTTCCATCACAAAAAACTTTATTCACTTTGGAAATAATTTTGAGAGATGTTATCACAAGTGTGCGTAAAATGCAACTAATTTGCTTATGCAAAACAACTTTCCTTATCACTTACCTTACACCCCCGGATAAGTACCATAATTAGGTGATTAGCGTAATCTATTGTTTGATTTCGGTACCTGGGGGGTTTTGTTTACATGTTGTTACCAAAAGTTCCTGGAAATTAGGACTTCGATTTTGTCCCGCTAGCTTGTACTAGGCAGCACACCGTGAAGCGGTTTGAAGCCGTAACGAACACTCTCTTTCATCTTTTCTATTCGGTGTCGCGGTCGCGAGGCGAGTGTATGGGCGTCTCACTCACTCGCAGCGGTATTATGTGTGTGGGATAAGGAAGGGGTATATTATATGGTAGGAAAAGGATTTGGAGTGCATCGCAAATAACGTTCCTACTAAAAATGTAAAAGTCGAATAAGCGCGCAACCAGTCAGTCTGTTACATTGTCACGTGTAAACGGCCGAAAGAATATTAATAAAATTTGCAAGGATATAGATAATATAAAAAAATGCTAGAAAATTCAGCATCACCTAACCCCAAGCTCAGCAGAGCTTGTGTACTAGATGACTCATATACATAATTCATTGTATTATGTAAATATCATGTTTTATTTTATATAAACAACTACTTAAACTACCTGAAAAAATATCTGCAGACCGTTAAATACATTTGTACTGAGGCGGGAATCGAACCCGCAACACCTGTACCGCAAGCGGACCTTTGTCCACCACAGCGCCGCGCCGCGCCAATATATGTATTATGATAATAACATACTCGTATAATATCTATTTTAACCCTCTGGGACTGACGTGCCCTAATTTTCGCAAATCTGCTGACGTGGTAGTATAACAGACACCACTTTAACTACTCATAACTTAGTAGTTTTTTTTTCAAACCTGGTTTAATGGTTTTTATTTAAACATAACTGTTTTCTTTATTGTCTTAGTATAGTACTAAGTTCCAAAACAAGGTGATATTTATAAACATTCATTAGGTACGTCTTAATCAGTCTCAGAATATAGAGATCTAATAACAATTTAAAAAAAATAACAAGAGTAGTACTTTTAATAGGAACATTAATTATTTGTGAAAGACAACAGTTTTATCATACAAAATATAATCGAAAAAAATAGCATCATTCAATGGTTCAATCAAAATTCACTTAACTACAAACTATTACAATATTTTTTGGATATTTTCACAAAGTGGCTTGGAACATTGAAGACAAATCGGCTTCTCACAATCACAGCATCGATATTTTTTCATTATTTTTATTTTTGTTGGACAAATGGCACATAATTTTCTTCCACTAGGTGGATTTGGTGTACTCTTTGGAGGTGGAGGTGGTAAATATTTACCCAAAACTCTACTTATCGTCATTCGCAGTTCTCTCGGTAATTTTTCATTGTATACGCAGGCTTTCATGTGATCTAGCACCAATACTCTTGCCATATTCAACATGAAAGTTTATCTCCTCATTTTATCATCACTGTCTGCACATTACTGATATAAGACAGCTATTATTTACTCCTGCCATATCTAGTATACGCTGAAAAATTGCCATAGGCCAGCGACGAGTTTTACGGCTGCAAGAATAGATCGAGCACTTCTTGTCAATTTCCTCAACTCCTCTTGTTCGATTGTAGTCTGCAATCATATTTTGCTTCCTTGTGTTTGTGTCTATGTCCCGGTTATGGTGGGAAGAGGATATTCGCAGAACTGCTTTGTCTTTTTCGGGACATAGGAGAGCAAAGTTAACTCCTTCGTAAAAGCATACAAAGAACTTTCTATTTCTCTTTGTTTGTTTGGCAAGAAACTTTGAGGTATCTCAGCCTTTTTTCAACAAAATCTCCACAAGTGGGATGGAACTGAACCAATTGTCAGCTGTTAGGTTACGGTTTGTATTTTCGACCACTTTCAATCAAATAATATATTAAATAATTATATACCTATCATCCATCCGGTATCATCCATATGACTTTTTATGTCATCATATTGTTTTTTGACTGAGTCAAAGATAGTACTCACTCTGTCTTTGAGCTTGTCCATTTTTTTGAGAAACTCAGTTTTTTTAGTATTCGCTACACAGAGAGTGGGGGTTTTGTTTGTTATTATTATCACATTCTTATTATTCAGAGTGAAATTTCGGGTCATTCCCGCTCGTCCCCAACAAAATAATATGCGGATTATTTTTATTAAAATCAGAACATATTTTGTAATCAATTTGAAACATAAATATCTTGAAAAATATTGAAAAAAAGATTAACATCATAAAAAAGCACTACTTTTTTATGACTAGAAAATTACTAGGTATAATATTACATCTATGGCTTTTACAAGAATATATTTAAATTGTTCAAATTATACAATACAATACAAATTCTTTATTCGACACAGTTACATTTTTAGTTATTATGAATCCATAGGGTCCCAAACTAGCCTAGGCTGTATTTGAGGACCCAGGGCTTCTCCAATTAAATTGGATATTTCGTGTCTTAAAGTTAAAGTACTTAGAGTTAGAAAAAAAAACCTAAACCAATATAAACAAAGAAAAGTTAGAAAAAACTACTATTGAAATTAACAATGTAATGTACAAAATATAATGTTCAAAAAGAGTTCAAAATAAAAATAGAAATAGTAAAAAAAAACAAAAACTATACCTCAAAAATAAATAAAAAATAGAAGAATAATTGTGTACCTCATCACATCAAATGTTGTTTTGACTATACAATATTTTTCAAATATAAGTAAGTATATAATATTTATATAATAAAGTTTTACCTATATACATTAAAATGCATTAAATTTTAATTTGAACAATTTAAATCAAGTTGTAATTATTTTTATTTTACAATAATAGTATAAAATAATCAACATTATAAAAATTTATACCGAAATGGTTAACACACTAGAAGTGACTATAAAACAAAAAGCTTTATATAATATGAGGTATTTCTATGTTTGTTTGTATGCTGTCTATGTTTGTGAACTTTCTTATCTATCTGATATAAAACTGGTATCTCCTACGCTAAAACCAAAAACATGATTTAAAAATAATCTTAATTTACAACGTATTATGTAAATGTTCTATGATGAAGTTAAAGATGTGTGTCGTATAATTATAAATAAGTGTGAAGTTCAGTTATTATTTATGACTAGCGGTCCGCCCCGGCTTCGCACGGGTATTTGACAAAATTAAATTTTTCATGCGGAACTCCTTATTTTTTTTGAATATTCTATAACTTATGTTCATCACGGAAAATTTAGGATTCTAATAATGAAATAATTCAAACAAATAATTAAATCTTTCCTCTGTATAAAATTAGTATAGATTATTAACAATAAACATACAAATCAATCAATTAATAACTCTTTTCATCCAAAGGTTACCTGGAAGAGATCGCTTCTAAGCTATAAAGCCGCCCATTTTACTTGTTATGTCTTTTTTATTTTCTTTTGGTGTAAAATTGCATCGTGTACTGTATTTATTGTATTATTTTTTTAACAATTTCCAAGCCAATTATGATTTTTCCATTTCCCAGTGCAGGCATTCCTGTATGAACCTGTCCTTCTAAATACATTTTGGTGGTCTTATTAAAAAAATCTTCTTTTCTTTAGGTTTATTTAATGAATTCAGTGTTTTCAACAGTAGCACTGCTACTTTTGGGTTTCTTCTTGATGATAGTTTGTTTCAGAATATTTATAGATTTTTTGGCTTACACAACATTATCTAAGCAGATCTTGTGTGCTTAATAAAAATATACATAACAATAAACGAGAACATAGATAGATTTTTTTTTATTATACATAGAAGACGACCACAACTCTCTCAACATATATTTGCATATAGTACAAATATTCTTCCCGAGGCGAGAATCGAACACACAATCTTCTGCATACATTTTCATTCATAATATACAAACAAACATTGAAAATAAACTTATACAATAAGTAAAATACCTCGTATTATATAAGCTTTTTGTTTTTACTTAGTAATATTCACTTCTAGTGTGTAAAACATTTTGGAACCAATTTTAAAATGGGGACGAACGGGAAGTAAACTTTACGTTGGTCTCCTCAGGGGACGAGCGGGAATAACCCGAAATTTCCCTTACATATTCTTTATCATAGTACCAAAAATATCATCCGATTTATACAGTTTCTTCCTGTGGTATTTGCGGCCCCCGTATAACGCTGCCACACCACCTCTTTTTGTAGAAATAAACTCAATTTTAGTCGATGTCATTCAATAGGTACATTAATTAGAAATTATTTAAGTTTTTATTGAACTGTTGTGACTTTAGTAGCTCTATGTTCAATTCAGGACGGCGCGCGCACGCTTACGCGCGCATACCTACCTAACTGTTTAATATCAATTGCTCGCTTCATTCATTTTTCTTTTTCATAGGTAGTATAGGTATGTATTTACTGTACTGAGTCCACAATCCCTTCATACTTGACCAGGCTTAGGACTGGCTACATTAAACAATTAAAAACAAATAAGTGGTATGTAGATAGGTACCTATTGAGATCTGATAGGTAGGTATTATGTTTAACATAATCATTCATAACGTTTAAATTTTGTTTCAGTAATATCAAATCAATGCTAGATAACATAGCTTTTATTCACTTTTCATTGTTTAGTGTAGGCGTATTTAAAAAGTGGAATCAGCGTATTTACAATAATTAAATGATCGATTAAACTAATATTTACAAATTAGACATTACCTCGCAGGTTCAAATCTTGTGGGTGGCGGTGAGTATCGCGCACATAGCGTTCAAAATAGTCACATTCACAACCAACACAAAGACCACACCTAAAAATCTGCTGTTCGTTAACACGAGCTAACACTTGCGGATTTCATTTCACTTGACCAAAGGCCCAAATTATTTTTTCTATCAACAAGTCTCGGCTTGTGATTTCGCCACCACTGTACACCATTGTTTTTATGTGTCCCCATAAATAAAAGTCCAGGGGTGTAATGTCTGGTGACCTTGGAGGCCTTGCACTAGGTCCGCCACGTCCTATCCATCGACCGGAATAAATATTGTTCAAAAATGGTTTCTAACCTGACGAGAAAAGTGCGCTGGCGCGCCGTCATGTTGATAATACATATCTCGTAAGTAGGCGAGTGGTATACTTTCTTCCAACACTGGCAGCGTTTCGGTGAGAAATTGTACCTCTAAGTATGATTCACCATTTAGTCTATCTAAGAATACCGGTCCCAGTAACGTGGAATTTATTATTCCCGCCCAAACATTCACACTAAATCTATGTTGAAAATTGTGTGGTCTCGGTTGGCGTGGGTTTTCGTAACACCACAAATGTTCATTACGAGTATTGAATAAACCCACTCTACCAAATGTAGCTTCATCAGTCCACAGAATTGTAGGCCGTTCAGCAAGCAACCAGTTGCAAAACGCCACTCGTGCAGGTTTGTCAGGTTCGGTGAGTTCCTGAGCACGATGAAGGTGGTATGGATATTTGCCTTCATTGTAAATAACACTCCACGCGAAGTACTGGGACATTGAACCGCCGTGCTGCGTCATTAGTGCTCGCTGCGGGGTTCGCGTCAAAGAACTCCAGGATATCTTCGTGTTCGCGTACTGTGCGCCTTGGAGGACGACCACTATCCCATATCCTGCGCTGAAACCGCCCGTAATCTCGTAGTCGCTGTGTGGCGGCTAACATCGTCTCGCGGCTCGGTGTCGGTACATTTGGAAATGTTATTCCATATTGGCGGCAGGCTTCCGAAACATTATCATCACACCACAAAGTACTTTTACTGCATAGGTATAGAGATCTGACTTCACGGGTTTTTAAAGCAATGGACATCAGCGACATCTAGTTTTCTCCGATGACAACTTTTTCTTTATATATATATAACTTTGAATCTATAGTGCTTGCTATAGTACTCAGGTTATTCAATTTAAAGCTTGCTCATTATTTTTTTGTGTTATAAATTAATGTAGGTATGGATTAAATAAAATTTTTATTAGAACCATTACTAACTTAATCCATACATTGATTTAAAAAATAAAACATCATAACATTATGTTCTAAGCACATTTATTTCATCAACTATGAGGCCTTTTACAGTGTTTTTTGTAGTAATTTCTAGTTGATGTTTATCACATTTAAAACAATAAAAATCTGCTGAAATATATATTAAAGTTTTGATATATTCCCCAATATTCTTTACTTCTAAATTTTCTTTTAACTCATCTGTAATGATGTCTTGGAAAGCAGAAACAAGAGCAATCACCGACTTAGTAGGACTGCAGAGCCAACGTTTCTTCGAGTATTCTCTGTATCGTATATATTCTAATTCATTTTCATCAATTAAATCTTCATTGCATTTGGAGCAATTTTATATTTTTTTTGGATTTTTTTTTATTAAATAACCACTTACTTATTGTAATGGAGCCATAATTTTGGGTTCGGCTTTTTCCTCCAAAGACAGCACATTTGTATTTAATATTTTATTTATATCTATGTTGTGTGTAAGCTTCTTGGCTTCGCAGTCCTTATTTGTAACCAGAGTAACTAAGGCCTCACAATAATCATTTTGGTAATTAGCACCGGGGGCATGAACGCTGCGCTGGAGAGTTTGTTTACTATCAATGCCGCATAGGCAGATTGGAATGCATCCGGAGTTGGATTGACGTTGCATAGCACAAAAGCACCAAAAAAGTTTTCAAGTGGATCTTGATTCAAGTGCCGCATCCAAACTGACGTTACATTATATTCTTTCTCTAATTTTTTTACAAGTTTTTGGATACCTTCCAACGTCCACACCCAATTATTTAAAGTAGGTACACTTTCCGAAGCATTGCCCTTATAAAATTTCATGGTTTTCAAATTTTTTATAAATTCCATCCATTTTTTATGGTGTGCTGAATGAGGTTTCACCGGTTTAAGCAGTGGTTTTGAAAATTTCTTTTTGCTCGCATAACTGCCGTTGACTGAGTCAAACAACTCGTCGAAAAATAACAGTAAATCTGCATTCGTTTAGGCACAAAAACTCATTGTAAACAAAACAGACGCCATTACATATAAATGTTGCTAGCTACGAGCGAAAAATATTTTACCCCGTACTTATTTGTTTTGTCTATTTCTACTTTCCACTGGTAGGTACTTTAATTTCCAAATGTTATTAGGGTTATACTAATTATCAGACTTGGTTTTTTTTAGTTAAATATACAGGATGTTTGTGTAAACAGTGTTATCCTTAAAACCAGAGGTTTTGTCTATTCTACTTTCCACTGGTAGGCACATTTATTTGCCAAATATTATTAGGGTAACTTCTTATCTAACCTGGATTTTTAAGTAAAATATACAGGGTGTTTGTGTAAACAGTGTTATCCTTAAAACCATAGGTTTTGTCTATTTTTTGACGACCTTTGTGGCGCGGTGGGTGAAGATCAGCCTGTGGCGCAGTAGGTTGCGGGTTCGATTCCCGCCTCGAATGTTTGTAAGATCTGCAAATATTTGTTTCGGGTGTTCTGGTCGTTTTCTATGTATAGTAAAAAATATCTATCTAAGTATAGTAATTTTGTATTAAGTATTTATGTCTGTCATCTAGTACCCACAACACAATCTCTGCTTAGCTTGGGGCTAGATGATGCTGTGTGGATTGTCCCGCATTATTTATTTCTACTTTCCACTTGTAGGTACTTTTATTTGCCAAATATTATAAGGGTTACTTGATTACTTCTTATCTTATCTGGATTTTTAAGTTAATACAGGGTGTCTGTGTAAACAGTGTCATCCTTAAAACCAGAGGTTTTGTATATTTTTTGACGATCTTTAATTAACATAATTAATTTTATCCGAAGGTTGCCTGTCTTATCGCTTCTAGGCGATAAGGCCGCCCATTGTACCTGTTTTTTTGTTATTATGTTCTTTTTCTTGTGTTATAAATAAAGTATTTTGTTATTGTATTGTTTAATTTAATGATTTTACTTTTGTCATACTTACTACTCGACTTAACCTTTATATAAACGCCCATAGAGTATGTAATATTAAAAGAAAAATGATTATCATAAACTCCTTACAATTATTACAATTTCCCTAACTTATGGGGTAAATGTTGATAGCTTGCAACATTATTTGTGCGCTTGTGTGCGTGTCGGCTAATGTAATCACGAGCCGCTTACGCACACATTGGTTGTTTTGTTGCTTCAACTTCGAGCGGAATTTTTGTGTGAAATTATCACTCTACGTCTTATTACTCTAAGCTTGCGAGCTATAAACTGGAATCACTTCATCGCTGGTTTTTGCAGACCATATTTTACATTTTCCATGCAATAAACTGTAGGTTGTGGTATATTATTTTAAAGATAATTTTATTAGCTTTCAAACTCTTTCGTTATCATAGCGAAAAAAATGTTCATCTTATGTCATGGAACGTGAAGACAAAAGACATAAATTTTTGGAACGAAACATCAATTTTTTCAAACTCCTGAATCCCTATAAAAACTGGGAATTTATACAATTTTGTCATCAGTCCAATATATCACATCACTCAAAATACAGGAATTACAAGAAAAAGGAAACCACACCAATAGAAGCCGCTCAAATCGTCACCCTAATCCAGCAAGGGTTCTCTCAGCGTACTATCGCTCGACAGCTTCATCTGAGCCAGTCCTGTGTCTCCAAAGTATACAAGAGGTTTAGAGAGACTGGAAACTTAGTCCGAAGACCAGGATCTGGACGACAGCGATGCACTTCGGCGAGAGATGACCGATTCATTGTCAGCACTTCTCTCCGAAATCGACATCTAACCGGCGTTGACGTCCAGCGGGAGCTCGGAGAAGTTCGAGGGAGAACTGTCAGCGAGTGGACAGTGAGGCGAAGACTCAAAGAAGCTAACTTGACCCCAAAAAGGCCAGCAACGGGACCCAAATTGTCTACATCCCACCGACAAGCCCGATTTCAGTTTGCTCGTGATCAATTAGATTGGGATATACAGCAATGGAGCCGAGTTTTGTTCGCGGACGAGACTAGGATGTGCCTGCATGGCAGCGACCGTCGACGGAGAGTCTACAGGAGACCGGGAGAGAAACAACCAATGAACCCAATTTAGTTTTTTCATAAGTAAATAGAAAATGGTTTACGATTTGCGCCAAGTTACTTTTCACTAGATTTATTCCTTGAAGAAAGCAGAAAAAATTCAAAAGTACAAATAAAATTGAATCTCGCACCAACCCGCGCAATCAACCTTATAGGTATAAGATAATATAATAATAAAAGGTCTGTCTTGTCTATTGCTATTACATCTGAACAGAACATTCAGTTAATTTCAGTACCTACACTTAAAACTAATAGCGGGCCATTCGCATTACTTAGCATAGCGCGTCATATCAGGTCATGTTTAGTTTAGAGTACTGTGTACTGATAGCATGCCATATGACGCGGTACGAAATGTCATGCTATATGGCAGTACAGTACAGAGTACTGTTTTGCGCATGTCTACTTATGAGAGTAAATGATTCCTCTAGAGAAGGCGATTTGATAAATTTCTGCTGCGCATGAATTAAACGTTCAACTGTTTTAGACCGACCGCTCAGTCGCGCGAGGCGTTTATTGTGAGCGGACGTGCATCAGCGAGCCTTGCGTGCAAAAATGACTTCCCAAAAGGAAAAGGATGTATTGTACAATGTTCTAGAACTGTATAAAGACATGCCTAACTTATGGAACAAAACTCATCAGGAATACAAAAATAAACAGCTTAGACACGACGGATTTTGTGTTCTTTTAGAAATTTGTAAAAATTTAGACAGTGAAGCCACAATAAAAACGATTAAAAGAAAAATAGACATGAGGACAAATTACCAAAAAGAGGAAAAAAGGTTGGTACCTACTTACATTTTATTCTTGTTAAATAAAGGATTCTACTAAAATCCTTCTACTTAGACATTTGTCTAACTTTTGCTGTGCTATTTATTCTAGGTATATAATATAATTTATACTCTAAGTGGAGAGACAAGCTACTTTTCAAAGACCGGACAAAAATGTATAGGTAGACTAGAAGGGGACCTCTTTCTTCATTGAAGGGGACCTCTTTCTTCATTGAGGTAGACCATGTCCCCAAATGGCCAGTGATATTACATACGTAATTTACTTTTGACGTAGATCAGTACCTACTACGTTATGCAGTTTTATTTTGATAAGTTTCATGTAACTGTACCTACCTACCGGCAGTAAAATATCGACCCCTCGAGGATGAAATGTCGTAAACACGCCAAAAACGAAATGTAGAAAAAATATTTCAATCATCATTGTCTTTAATCTTTAGAGAAGGTGTCCCAAAATTCAACATTTTTTCCAATATCTCTGATATTTTTTGTATAGTATATTATATGTAGGGTTAGTATCTTAAACTAGCTTTTGTCCGCGGCTTTGCCCGCGTAGTAGTCGGATAAAAAGTAATATTTTAGATAAATAAAATTGCACAGGTAATAAATGTACGATTATAGGGTAAACAGAGTCAACTTTTTACGTTACGGGGCAGTGGTCCAACTGCTCTGTCCAATTAGTTGGACTACGGGCCTTTACTAGGGGTCGTGGTCCAACTATCTTTGCAGTTGGACCACGGCACCATAGTAGAATTCCCAGGTCCAATTAAAACAATTTCAAATAATACAACTGCAATTATTGAAACCACAGCACCTTTTTGATTAAATAATTAGTTTTACAACGTTTTTGATACAGAACCTAAAGTAATGTACTCTTAAAAAAATAACAAAACAAAACTGGAACAACAAAATATGTTTTAAGGTAATAATAATATATCACCGTAATTTTTCTAAAGCATGGCCTATAGTTATTTCACCTGTGATCATTTGAAGTTGTATTTCTCTTGTATAGTCGTCGTTCTCAATTTGAATCTTACGCCTATTGTCCTATGTCCAAGAGTCATGTAAGGTCTAAAGGAAATAAAGCACTTTGATTTTGATTTTATTACCTCTTGTCTGGTCACATATTGATAATGTTGAGAACTTCTCTAAAACATTCAAAAGTCGCAGTAAGGTTTGATTTTTCAATAATTGTTTTTATTTTTACAATAATTACAGTTGTATTATTTGAAATTGTTTTAATTGGACCTGGGAACTCTACTATGGTGCCGTGGTCCAACTGCAAAGATAGTTGGACCACGACCCCTAGTAAAGGCCCGTAGTCCAACTGTAATGGAAGTTTGAAGGGGTAATTAACACGACTATGGTTGGTTGAATACTGAATGTTTATTGAGAAAAAGCAAGGCTTTATATACTATAAATTTACCTCTAATTTTGATTTATTAATTCCTTATCTTCGTAATTCGATATGCTCATTGTTTTACAAATAATGTTATCTATTTTCTTATCTTAAAGATTCTTCGTAAGTAATCCGATATGTTTACATTGCATTCATTTTATCTATTTTTCCTTATCTCTAACTAGGTTATAGAGTGACGTCGTACATTAGGTATGCACCTACACTACACCTTTCCCCTTTTTTTTTTTTTTTTTTTTTTATAATCTAATACTAATACTAAAGGTTATACAATTCAAATCTTTCGCAATAACAACTTGCGAATACTATTTAGGTTTACAAAAAAATTATCATTGTTATCTGATCTTACAATTTTTCTTTCTAGCAAGTAAGCATAATATTTATCTTAATGTTTGGAAGATGGAAATCCTTATTCATCTTGAGATTATACAATTCAAATTTAAATATTCCAATAACATAAATAAAAACTAGGTCAACTCTACTTATAATGTTACTTGGGATGTTTCACAGTTTACCAAACACCAATTCATACGGTGTATACCGAATGCCTGCATGGCCAATAGTTGGCAATAAATGGAAATCATTTAATATTACTCTTTGATCATCTTTATTATTTATTTTCTTGACACCTTTTATTATACACAATCGGGCTCCGGACCCTGTACCACATTTATTTATATATTGAGCTAGTTCTTTTATGATACTAGCGGTGTCATCATTATGGAGTATGCAAATCTCCTTTATATTTTGTGTGATGCAAAACGTATCTAATTCTCTCGCGAGGAAAGCTCGTTTCGTACACGATCGAGAACTAGGTTTGACACACAATGTTAATAAAGATAGTGAGTATATTATTATAATTTCATTTTGACTATACTTTGACTGATATTCGATTCCTAGTTAGGAGATGTTTCTTAATTTCATAAACCATTTGTTGTAGATTACCATAAGTAGTTGACAATCTTAGCACTATTCGATGTACTAGGCTTAATTTGTTACCTATTTATGTTAGGTACCTTTAGACTCCTTGTTCTTCCATACTCTTGTTCTTTGTTCACTCTTATACTTCCGTTACTTGTTTCTGCATAACCATTGCAGTTGCACGGCGCTCAATCTTCTTTGTGAGGCACTTATTCAATTTCTTCCTTCTGCACTGGTCCGGTTTTAGCACTGTTGCTCGCTCCGTTTTGTGCTATGATGATCTCTTCGCGGCGGCTGTTGGCTGGTCTCGTTGGTCAACGTCAGAGGTTACGCTCGGTCTCTTGGTCCATAGTCGGATAGTGTGCGCTGAGCTCGCGTCGCTCCAGCTTGGTGTCGCTGCCGTTCAGGACTACGACTGGGAATCCAAAGGGGCCCAGCCCACTGCCTTGAAGCAGTGGACTGGCAGGGTCGCCATGTAATGGAGGTTTGAAGGTGTAATTAACACGATCGGAGCAGGTTGAATACTGAATCTTTATTGAGAAAAAGCAAGGCTTTATATACTATAAATTTACCTCTAATTTTGATTTATTAATTCCTTATCTTCGTAATTCGATATGCTCATTGTTTTACAAATAATGTTATCTATTTTCTTATCTTAAAGATTCTTCGTAAGTAATCCGATATGTTTACATTGCATTCATTTTATCTATTTTTCCTTATCTCTAACTAGGTTATAGAGTGACGTCGTACATTAGGTATGCACCTACACTACACAACTAATTGGACAGAGCAGTTGGACCACTGCCCCGTAACGACTTTTTAACGCTAATATCTCAATACCTTTTGCTTAGTTTACTAAAAGTTGTATTGAATACCTATTATAATTTTTTTTTTAGGTTGATGCATCTAAATATACGGTAGCGTCATCGGAAAATGTTTATGTGCCATCGTTGTGGTACTTCGAGGCATTAACATTTTTGGGGTCAACAACAGAAGCTTGTCGTCCCGTAAGAGATTCTGTAGGAAACGTCGTCAGTAATGAGGTAAGTCAGATTAACTTCCAAACGTTTTATTGATTATTGATACTTATCACAAATCATATAACATTACATCGCAGACAATTGCAACTGTTATTTGTCTAGGTAGAAACCACATTTATCATTTTGTCTTGAAAAGAGACTCTGCCTTCTTCAATGAAATATTTCATAAATTTGTCTCGGAGTTCATTCCCTTCTTTATTTCGTTGGCTATCACTTAGGTGTTGTAATGCTGTCAGTCCATCGCTAACATTTCTCCAGTCTCCTTTACGAAATGTGGCCTTGCTTGTATTTTCTCTATCCACAAATTCGTGTGTGTGGTATGTATGTTGATGCCGATTTTCTTAGGTAGTTGTGCAAAGCACAACACGCACACTATAGGATCCACATTTTCAAGTTTGTGATTAAGAGTTCTCCGCAGTACTCTAAAACGTGAAGCTAAAATTCCAAAAGTATTTTCCACAACTCTTCTCGCGCGAGATAAGCGGTGGTTAAATATACGCTTTTCCTTGCTTATATTTTTCATCGGGAATGGTTTCATAAAATGTTTGTTCAATGCAAATGCACTGTCACCAAGAAATACATAGGGCACAATAGTATCTGTTCCTGGTAACGTAGATGGTTGTGGTAAATCTTGCGCATTAGTTACCAATTTTTTATAAAATGTTGTTGAGATTAGTATTGCTCCATCATGAACAGATCCATTGGTACCCGTTTGAACATACAAAAATTCGTAGTTAGCGTTAACTACTGCGAATAATACTACGCTAAAAAAGCCTTTGTAATTATGAAATAGGGAACCACTTCCTGGTGGTTTTTCAATGGCTACGTGTTTCCCATGGCAAGCACCGATGCAGTGACTAAAATTCCACATCTTTCAAAATCTACAGCAATTTCTTTCCATTCTGTTTCTGTTTCGGGCATCTGAAATAGACATGCGCTAAACGTGTCCACGACTGGAGCGGATCTGGTCCGATTCCAGTTGTGTTCGGACTCGTTTCCCGGAGTCGTGTCCGCGGATCCGTTTGGATCCGCTTGCAGTTTCGCTTCCTTCAAGTCCATTAGATCAGATTGTTCCAGTGGATCCAGCGGATCGGTTAGGATCCGCTTTTAATAACAGTTCCTACATGTCCATTGTATCTGTCTGTTGTCGGACACGTTTGTTTCGGTGGATGTAACGAATCGAAAGAATGACTAATAAAACCATAGAAATTCTTTCCTTAGGGGAAGACAGACATGTTTGTTAGTTTAACCTAATCTGTGAAAAATACTAGCATAAGGTTTTTAAGGTATATAATTACTTAAGTTTTTTTAGAGATTACAGCTGATTTACCTTCATACTTTATTACAGGCTTAGGACTGTCAACCAAGAATAACCTTTTCAAAAAGTTACTACATATACATAGACAGTAGTTATGTAGGTATTGTTGGTAGGCGTATTTATAAATCAACTGATCTTATTTTACATGATTCTTTTTTTGTTTTTTTTTCTTTTTTAATTATATACATTTTTTATTTACAATATATTATTTTACACGATTATTTTTTATGTCTTTTTCTTTTATTTTTTTTTTATTTACAACTCTCTTTACACGATTCTTCTTTTTTTGTCTTTTTTTTTTAATATAAGTACCTTTTTTACAATTTGTTATTTACAACATCTTTTTAATAATTTCTTATAAATAATTTTATTTTTGGTTAGCACCTATAAAAAGCAACACTGATACTTTATTTGCTTTTAATCGCCTTCTGCGATTAGTTAATGTAAGCCCTGCTCTGGAGAATATCCTTTCGTATGGTACTGATGTCGCCACAATGTTGAGCCTCTTCAGAATATATTTATACAGGTGTGGGTAGACCGATCTTCGGGTTTGCCACCAACGGAGGGGGTCCTCCGTTCTTTGCAGCATAGGTTCTTGTAGGTATTTCTCTAGTTCTACTATTCCTGCTGCCGTAGTATTTTCGGGTATGAGATTTGCAATTTCTTGATCAAATTCATTCCATATTGAACTGGAATCTTCATGTGACGTAGATGGGACTGGAATGACGGGACGTGTCAATATATTTATGAAAATTTGATGTACACTCATAAAAATATCAATAAGTTCATAAAAAATAGCGATATACATAATTTAAATACTAGAAATAAGAACAAACTGGCTGTGCCCACTACTAGGCTACGTAAGATTAATGTATCTTTTAAAGGGCAATGTATACGCTTCTACAACAAAATTCCAAGTGAGTTGCAAAAATTATCTATAAATAAATTCAAACGGATTGTCAAAAATATACTTTGCAAAAAAGCTTACTATAAAATATCAGATTATCTAGACGACAAAAAAGTTTGGGACGAGTTATGCTCCAACTCTAAAACTAACAATCTAACAAGGTAAAGGTTTCTTGTTCGCTTCTTTACTTTACCTAAAAAAGATTGAAGTGAACAATTAATCAAAGTGATCACTTTATTTCCCATTTTTATTTCTTATTTAACTTGTATTTTGTGACGTGTCCAAGTGTCCTGTAAGGTCTTAAGGAAATAAAGCACTTTGATTTTGATTTTGATTTTGAATAATAACAGTAGGCTCGGTTAACTCCATTCGCACATTCCCTATCTTAACCCTTAGGGATGACAGCGCTCTTTGGTATGCATTTTCATGGCGGAATCCTTTCCCTTTGAATCGGGGGTCTAAGATGGTGGTCTCCGCGTATAATAGATTGCCTTCAATTCTATCAAAACGATCTTGCAGTTCCTTGTTGATAGCGAGTAACATTCTGTGGATATCAGTGGTGGCTTCAACTTCGTGTCGTATCAAATGCTGTGCGATTTGGTTATGTAACAGCTTGCAATATACTATTACCTTTGATAAACTGACAGATTTCTCGGTCGATATTTCTACCGTGACTTGGTAAAAAATTTTTAGTATTGGTATTGCAGCTTCCATAATAGCCCAGTCTTCGGTGGATAGTGTCAAATCTGGTCTAAGTAATGCCAGTGTTGCAATGAGGGCCTCTTTTGTTGCAATTATACGCTCCAACATATCGTAGGTAGAGTTCCAACGGGTGCAGACATCTTGTTTCAGCTTTAATTGTGGTATATTCATCTGATTCTGGACTGATTTTAGTTTTTCCAAGCCAGTCGTACTTTTATGAAAGTATTCGACCACTCTTTTAACACGATTAACGGTTTCAGAAATCGTAGCTATCCCCGCCTGCACCGTTAAATTTAATTGGTGAGCAAAACACCGTACCAGCCTCCACTGCCCCAGCTCAACGGCACGAATCATGTTGGCGGCGTTATCACACACGACTACGCCTACTTTGTTTTCAATTTGCCATTTTATTAACTCGTCTTTTAAAAATTGGCATATATTTAGGCTCGTGTGACTCGACTCATACCGAATGCAACCGAGTAGGTTGGAACATAACTGACCAGCTCCAGGCTCAATGTAATGTGCTGTAATGGCCATAAAACTTTCGTTATTGTCCGAGGTCCATCCATCTGTGGTAATACAAATAGCGGGAGCTTTAGAAATTTGACTCCTCACTTCTTCTTTCAGCTGTAGGTATTTTTGCGGCAGGAGACTTTCTGATAAGGTTTTTCTTGCAGGTAAACTGTAGGACGGATTAAGCATATTAACGAATTTTTTAAATTCTGCATCATCTACTATACTCAATGGATGGTACTCCTTGGCCACCATTGTCAATAACTGTTGGTCAATTTTACTCTTTTTGTTTGGCGGCAAGGGTCTTGACGTGTACGCATCAATTTTCGGTTGCTGGGTGGTAGGCAGTGGCCGTGGTGGGTTGGTTGATAATGTTGTGGAACGACTATCAACTAACGGCTCTTGTTCGCCTATAGAAGGAGGGATGTCAGCCACTGGTGCCTGTCGTTCTTCTGGGCTTAAAGATATTGTTGGGTGTTTTCTCTTTAAATGTCTGCTTAAATTTCCAAGACTACCGACACAAAACATCTCTGAACAATAATTGCATTTGCATTTTTTAGCCGCCACGTCCTCTTTAAAATGATTCCAAATCATACTAATTTTTCTTCTGGATGCCATTGTCTCATAAGAAAATATTTACAATAAGTAGTTACACAGTTATAGTTACAAAATCAGACACACACACACACACTTACGTTTAAAGTACTTGTCTTTTGACAAATTCACTAATTGCTTTCTCACAAGTCCCACAAAATTAATGAAAAGCTAAAAAGTTAGGTACTTAATACCTACATACGTAGGTAGGTAGGTACTCCAATCAAAAACATTAAACTATAATGTCTTAAAAACATTTACTTCGCGTAAACATTGGCCCAAACACACACACACACACACACACACCTGTGACGCAACATAGACTGCAAAGTAGAAGAAAGCGCGCGCGCGGCACTGACGGCATGTTCGTGCAACTTCGTTCGGAACCGAGTTGCACGAATGCGCGAGCGATTGCGATGACAGTCAATTTTACAATCATTGTTGTAACCAAGGAACTTATACCCAATCTGGAATGTGAACAAGCTGCCGATACGCGGTCCGAGCGAGATAGCTTTGCAAGAGCCCTCTGTCGGATCAGGATCACCAATCACAACCAATTCACAACAAATGAATATGGCTGACGGGCTGCCAGTCTGACTTATATTATATTCTACTTATAATCTTTTCTTTTTTTATTGACATTTCAATATGACACATATTGAAATGTCAAATTATTGCTAAAAAAAATGTTATCATTATAACAGATAGGTACTTACTTGGAAAATATTAGAAAATATAAAGAACGAAAATTAATTAATGCTTTTTAGTAAGACATGTCAAATTTATTATTTCCTACCACTTCTACTAAATTCGGGAACAATCCGCCTGGCAACACTTTAGAAAGGGACACAGAGCTCACGACACGACGAACACGTCCGAGTCCGAACCCGAATCAAAGCCCAGATCCAAACAGCTCCTTCATGGAGCGAGACCGACTACGCGGCCAACGTGTCCGCGGACACGCCACGAACGACAAGCCGGAGCGGGTTCACACGACTCCAGGAGCGGATACGACTCCAGGAACCGTTTGACTCCGGATCTACACACCTCTAATCTGAAAATAAAATAAAATTATTGTTTGCAGAATTCATCATCATCAGAGGAGGGAAAAAGTTAGGCATCAGCTCCTTGCAAAAAAAAGAAGAGGTCTATTTTGCAGAGGCAAGAAAACGTAATAAATAGCGTCGAAAAACTGTTTTCTACGAAAGATGAAGAATGGGAAGTGTTAGGAAGGTCCATAGGGTTTCAGTTGCGTGATTTAGAAAGAAGAAAGTTAGCCATTGCGCAAAAATTGATCGGTGACGTAATATTTTACGCAAAAATGGGCAGAATAACTGAAGATACTCCATTGCGCAAAAATTGATCGGTGACGTAATATTTTACGCAAAAATGGGCAGAATAACTGAAGATACTCATATAACTTTAGGATCCATGACTTATTCACCATCTCTTTCCAATACGACTGATAATTCTTCCTCTTCATCGTCGTATATGAACAATAACCGTATAAAATATCCATACCAGCATCGTATTCAGTCACCTCGCCCGTCACCAGTGTACCGTGTGTGTTCAGTCACCACAGTACCACATTCAATCTCCTGAGCCATCATCACGGCAACCAGTCCAGGCACTTCAATCTTCATCAGAGTTTAATCTCCAGGAGTTTGACCCTCCTCAAATTCAAATACCTGAATACGACTCTACCCAACCGCAATACGAAATCCAACTACCAACCCAAACTGACGCGACTTCTTACACACAAACTTCATCTACAGCACAATATGAATCTTCTTCATCCCCATCTCATCCTTCACAAAATGCGACTTCTCACAGACAAACCAGAAAATCAAATAAAATTGGTATTCAAGAATACTTAATACTTAAGAAGAAATAAATTGATTTTATGAATTTTATTTTATTTTTATTTTATTTATTGTGATAATTTATTGTGAATAAAAGACAATTTCACTTTTACTAACCTTTATATACTGTTTAAGACATCTATAGATAGCCCAGCATGTTTCAGGTATAATTTGTGATAAAAGTGGCTCAGATATTAATGAGCTGTACTTCAGGTACTGATATGAATTTCCTGTCGCTAAAAATCTTAGTGTTACAGCTAATCGTTGTTTTGCACTTACACTTTCTCTGAATAATGTGCCTTGCTTCTGTATATGAGGTTTCACTAAACGTAGAAGATAATCGAATTGTGCAGAATCTATACGTAAATAATTTCTAAAATCCTCTGACTCTAACGAATGCAAGATGTTCATATTACACATTTTGTTTCTTAAAAGGAGATATTGCTTGATCCAACATTTTTTTTCTTCCTTCTCACATTTACAGCCGCAGTTGCGGCAAGGGCGATTCCAATTTTTTGAAATTTTGTGAACACAGGCGCCATACTCCTACGTTCGACTGGCAACTGAGTTAGGAAGGCGGCGACCGTGCAGTGAATCAGAACGTCCTTTCCGCCGCCACGGCGCACCGTTCCGGTAAATCGTGAAATGTAATAGGCCTTTTAAAACAGCTTGAAGTTTGATTTCTGCTCGAGTCTCGTCTATGTATATGTACTCCTCGGGAGGAATACATTCACTCTTAGCATGTCTTAAACTATGAAATGATGGAAATACCTTATGACCCGCCTTGATGCTCCACTTCCGAGTCTGCTTGTAGGAGTGGGTTGATGATTTCGCGTCAACATAATAAGCCAAGCCTTCTTCCTTCGTTAAGCATCTTTGATTGCTGCTCTCAGTATCACAAACACGATTTTTCATTGTTTTGCACTTATCAGGACTTTCACTAGCATCCCTAATCACTGCAGCCAGGTTCCGATTACCCGATAATAGCGCCGAGAATTCTGCTGCAGCCACTAACTGATTTGTATCGCGTGCACTGAGTAGATCCTCGACTCTTCTCCTTTTTGTTTTGTCACTAGACTCTTCAAATTCCTTGCATGGACGTCCAGCAGTTGAAGGTGCAGTAGATGTCGACGGCTGTGTGTGCGAGAAGTGACGCAAGGACACCGTAAACGTAAAATCTTTTGTGATCCACCCTTCATTTTTTGCCAAAAAGACATCTCGGCACTTCTTATTTAAGTACCATTTCTTTTACCATTTCTTTACCATTTATTCTAAAATTGAAGTAAATCCACTAATTGTCTTTTTCAGGCTTCTCGAAGAATCTTCGCTGATGCCAGAAATGTTAAATTTTGTTAGCAAAAAGTTAAATAATCCGCTATTCCTATTTTCTTTGTCAAGGATAACCCACTTCTCAAACAGCACTAATCTTGAAATGGCGAAGACGCGCTCTAGAAAAAAAAAACATAAAAAAATACTTCAAAACCAAAAAAAAAAAAAATCAAAGTCATAGCCATTTATTGCCCATTCCTTAACCTAAACTTAACAGCTTTCCACTGGCCAAATTTTATTTATTTGAAAGAAGCTAGTATAAGGTATCATAGATATAAATTGTAGATCTTTGGCACGCTTGGCAAGTATTTTCGGGTCTAAAATATATTGAAAATTATAAAAAAGAAGTTTAATTGGTATAAAAATATCAAAATAAAATAAGCTAGCTTTATTACAAGTTGAAACGTTTTTAAATAAAGTAGTAGGTACATATGTACCTTTAACTTCAAAATGCATCACTAAGAAATATTAAAATCACATTAAAAATCACCATTACAAGTATTCGCGTCGAAAGCAAAATTGCCAATGAAGTTTACATCACTCAACCTTTTTTTTTATATTTATACCTACCACCCTTATCTATTGGGCGTCCAGATGCAATAAAATTCTTCAAATCCGAGGTTCGTGGGTTTTACCTATGGCTTAGCGACAAGTTTCCGGGAAATGCGAGATTGAATTTTGTCCAGGTAGCATGTTCTAGACGAAACACTGTGCGACGTTGTAAATAAGTACCTACCTACCCTTTATACTGTGCTACCTATTACCCACATTTACCCTATTATCATAGGTATGGTACCTACCTTACCTAGTTCCTATCAACTACTCATAGATACTTACTACGTACCTATGTACCTACGTACCAATTATTAGGTTGGTAGCAGGCATAAGTTTCGCAGAAAACTATCTTACTACAGAAAATAATGATTGGAAATAAAAAGTTGTGTAGCTTGAGTCAGCGGTACTTAAAGGTAAATACTCTCGTTCCAAAAAGGATTTTCTCTTTAGTTTCACTAACTCCAAAATTTATGTTTCCAAATCTAGCGCATCCATTATTGGAAGTTGCCGAAGTTGACTAGCGATATTCTTACTAAAGTAAGAAAATTCATCTTCTGTTTCCTTGTTACTCTTGTCTGATAAAACTTGATCTTTTATACTCTGAAGTTGTTGAATTGACTTTTCCATACGGTCTACATTGGGTCGTTTCTTTGTTTTGCAAAGATACCATAATGAAGGTGACGCTGGTGCTGGTGAAACCCGTGAGGGTGTAACTATATCTGACTCCGACAACACTGGCTCCTCTACTGCACGTTCCCGATCACCTTCCGGTGGTATATTTGGAGATGGACTTGCCGGTATTTCCGGAGAGCTTATCTCATCCCGATCGAAGTCTGACTTGATCTGTAATATGAAAGACATGTTTTATTAACTTTGCATTTTGTTACTTTACAGGTTCCGAAAACAACAGAAGTCTATTGAAAGAGGATATTGATGTCGATTCGGATGTGCCAAAGTTCCACTTAACTTAGCTTTTTTTTTTTGCTTGTGTTATGGGTACTAGATGACTGATATACATAATACAATATTATTAAATAGATAGATATTTTTTATTATACACAGAAAACGACCAGAACCCCTGAACAAATATCTGCGAACGAACGTACAAATATTTATCCCGAGGCGGGAATCGAACCCGCAACCTCCTGCGTCGCAGGCGGACCTTCGCCCACCGCGCCACAGTGGTCGTCCTTAAAATAAGTTAAGATGTGTTTTAATCGCATTTGCTATTCGAAAAAACCCACCTTAGCTAGTTTGACAGGACTTGTCTTAAATGTTTGTTAAGTCGAACTAAACTTAGTCTAAACATCATTTTGCTATTCGAAACAACCACAAATCTGTCAAATTGAAGAAACGTCAAACTTATTTTGGACTTAATTAAGTCGCACCGAAAAACTCGACGACTTAGCGGATTTGTGTAAATAAAGTGTTGAAAATTTACTAAGAATGGATGATTATGTCGTTGCAGCGTTAATAGAGGCAGAAGAAAGGTAAGTACAGTTAAGTTTAATTGAGTTTTTTAACGTTTTTTTTTCAATTTGCATTACCTAACCTGACTAACCTATTTTTATTGACAGAAACCATCGTGAAAGAATGCGATTGAGGCATCTCCGTGATGCCTCGAACCCGTTCGACCTGGCTGAGGCCAAATTTAGAAAATTGTGCCCAATATCTGGTGGAACAATTATAGCGTCGGCTAAATTCGTTAACCCCGTATCTCCATCAACGTAAATTTTACAGTAGGTGAAAAAAACTGAATAACTTGAAATAATTATATGATAACCCCATTATGATAGTTTTTATATATAGGTAAAAGGGGCCTAGAAATAATATTATAAGCTCTAATTGCCTGATATTTCACTTTAAGAGTAAAAAAAAGGAGTTACGAGTATTACTTGATCCGTCTCGTCTGTTTTTCTTGGAGATAAGAGTTCTACAAGTTAAATATTTTTTAAGATTTAGTCATTTTGGATTTACAAGTTAAATAAAACATGTTTAATATATGAATTAAGAAAGACTTTTATTAATATAATTAGAGAAATAATAATGACGACATTTAGAGCATCTCATAATTAAACAAAGTATTTAAAAAAATCTAAAATCTCTTTCAGAAAACAACAGTGAGGCTTAAAAATCAGACTTTCTGCGATAATCTAATAATGGCACTTTTTGAGACTAAAAATTATTAATATAAAACACAAAAATCTAAATATTCGAAAATAAGTTATATAAAACATAGTGATACCTTATACTTGAACGGTAATCAGTCATTAAGTAATTACCATCCCTAGTAGGAATCATTTCTTTAGTGTTAACACGATAACTATACAAAAGTAGAGACGAGCTGATAATTTGTGTAAAATTTGTGTAAAAGCAATCTTCAGGTTGTAGTGCACAAGCAAGAAGAATTCAGAAAGTCATTGGGATCACAATCAAAATTTAAACCGTCTTCAGCAGAAGTGGTGGCTTTGTGAGTAGCGTTTAAGCAGTTTCTGCCATCAGCAGAAGCGATGGCTTGATGAGCAGCATCCTGGTTAGGTTCGCGTGTTGTAAAATCTGGTACGCAGGCGGTGTTTAAGCAGCTTTCCGAAATGGTAAATTTTTTGTCCTTATTTATTATAATATCTTTAGGTTTGAGGAATGATACCGACCGAATCTTATTTTCCACCAGATTTAATGATCCATCATAGTTGACCTCATAATTACTCAATTCGTAACTGGTGAACGTTGAACAAGGATCCAAATTTGAGAATATTCTCTTTATTCTTCTAGGATCCATTGTTCCTGCAACAAAAACGTGTTTTTAGTAGTTTATTATTAGGTTAACAAACTAAATGAAACTTATTGTCATTAAACTATTATCAGCATGTTCGGACCCTGAACGCAATCTTTCTATAACCTACTCATTGAGACTATTCCAGCGAGCTCAAAAACGATCCATCTAGTGTAAATTGACAAGAATTTAGGTATCCTGAGGATTCTAGGTGATGCTGCAGCATAAGTTCAAGATGACACTTGCCATGTCAATGAAGTCACATAATACTGAATTTAGAGCCAATCAGACCTGTAAAAGTTGCTTATTTTCCCTTCAACAACTAGAAACGAAATCATGCTTCTCAAACGGCTGAGCTGTTATTCTTGAAACATAGCTTCGAATGCTTTACAGTCAGCTTGGGACGAGGCCACAGATATACTCACACAACAAATTTATAAGTTATAATAACAAAGCCCTTTGTTTTAGCGATCAAATAAATTATTATCTAATAGATATTATTCTTATTTAATAGATAAAATCGCACTTATTTGAATAAGCCCAACACAATGTGTACTAAAGCCATTTGTATCGGGATATTTACCATGATTAGAGTTTTGAGTTTTCCAATATCTCGGCACAGTTTCATGCGCCAAAATCTAACTCGCAGTGACTTCAGTTGTTCCGTGATCATGGCGCATGAAACTGTGCCGAAATATTGGAAAACTCAAAACTCTAATCATGGTAATTATCCCGTTATAAATGACTATAATGTTAATAACCATGATAGTTTCAAAAGTTACAATCTAATTAAAACAAACAATACCAGTAACTCACGTTTTCCTCAAATTTATCGTATGGAAATCCTCGTAACTACCAAATTAATATAAGAATAAAACCTTGTATATCCATAAAATTTCATCATAACGGGTTATTAACCAAAATTATGGATAAAAAAACATGACAAGTTTAAAAAAGAAAAGATTAATGTATACTGAACGTAATAAGTACTTACATTTAAGTCGAAACCTGGAGCAACACAGAAATTCTAGCGCAAAACACCCGCGCAAGCACTATGACGACGACGTCTCGCACAGTACTGAGTGGCTCGTTACGAGGTTTACCGTTAGCAAAATGGCGGGAAAAACTTACGAGGTTTTCGTTTTTGCAATTTTAAATTTAACGGTTTTTCACATGGCAATAAGCGTTTTACGAAACGATTCGTTTAAAAATTTCCTACCAAACTACATCAAAAAGTATATTTCGCCCAAAAATGGAGTTACGGGGTAAACGAATTTAGCCGACGATAGAATTACTTAATACAACGTAACGAAAGTGGATATATTCCAATACATTTGACGGTGAGTGAAACTTGCAAATATACTCGTACATAGCTACCTATTTGTTACTGTTACTTGTTGAAATTATTGTATAGGTACCATGAACCTAGTGAGTTTGATAAATAGACTCATACTCACAGTAACTTCTACACACCATAATATTTGTTAGCTCAACGGTCATAAGACAGGCCCAACATACCTACCTAAATATACCAAAATGCTGACTAAATTTTAAAGGAGTGTTTATCTTTTCATAGTTTTTTCATAGGTCTTAGCAGCTCTACACTTCTTCGCTGATGGTAGCTATCAGGCTCCAGTCGGAGAGGATAGCTTAATTTTATTAAGCCAACCATCAATTTCGCGAGCAATTGAAGTTGTAACAAATGCTATTGTTGATGTGCTGGCACCACTATATATCAGATTCCCAACCACTTCTGAAGAAAAACGAAAAACAATGGCAGAGTAATAGGCATGATGACAGATATTGAAAAACTGTTCTATTATATTCGAAAATACATATTATTTACAATGAATAACATTTTTTCTGCAGAAATTAACGTTTAGTAGGAAAAAACTAACAATTTAGTCTTTTAATTTGAGATTCGCACCAAAACGCTTGTCCGTGTCATGGCGTCGCTTGTGACGTCACATCTGAATAAACTAAACGTAAACACTAGGCGTTCATTGAATAATTTTGTTATTTTGTATTATTAAATATGAATTCTGTTCTTGAGTGGAGACCGCGACTTGGTAAACGTAGTGTAGGACGCCCTCCGGCCAGGTGGGATGACGATCTGCGAAAGACTGCTGGCAAATGCTGGATGCGACAAGCCGAAGACAGGGCGCTATGGCGCTCATTAGGGGAGGCCTATGTCCAACAGTGGACTAACATAGGCTGATGATGATGATGATGAAATATGAATTCGAAAGTGTACAAGTGGTGTGCGGTCCCTCAGTGTAAGAATACATCAATAAAAACTTCTTATAAGTTATTTGTGTTCGTTCCGCATAAGAAAACCATACGAGACAAGTGGCTTAAACTTAAAATCTCGCCCAGCATCAACAAGTTGACTTTTGTGACTCGCGTTATTTCACTTTCCATTTATTAAAACCGCTAGACCTAACTCGGTGAAAACAAAGTTGAATCGTAAATAATACAGATAACCAGTGCTGCTAACGAAACAAGATGCTTGTATAGTATAGTCAACTCAGAGATGACGTCATTCGCTCTGATTGGTGTTCAGCCTATCATGGCGGATTGCCGTATTTCGTAGTTTTATTTTATTAAAATAAATATCAATCTCACTCTTAATAAAAAAATTAATGCGTGATTTGTATTCCATGACCCAAGTTTTAATAAAGAAATAAATAATTTTAGTGATTTTTAGTTACTGTCATCATGCCTATTATTCTAAAAATTCAATTATTTTAGGTTCCAGGGATTATACAACATACCCAATGTGTTAGGGGCTGTAGATGGCACCCATGTTGCTATTTTTAAACCCCAGGATTCTATAGCATCAACTGCCAAGCCAAGTTGTAAGGATGAAAATATTTACAGAACTGCAGCAGGTGTAGTATTTAAGCCAAATTGACACTAAACTTGTTTTTTCTTATAGGTACATGCAATAATGCTAAAGGAAGAATATTATCCATAAATCCCAATTTTTCTGGCTCCACTCATGATTCTGCAGTGTGGAGGGCTTCAGAGCTTGCACGTCACCTAGAGAGAGAGTTTTTGAGAGAAGTGGACCAATGGTTATTAGGTAGGTGAAACTTAATAACAGACATCATATTCTAGGCAGATGTTGTAATTTAAAAAGATATTTATTAAATAACACTTTTCAGGGGATAAAGGTTATCAACTATTGCCATGGCTGATGACTCCGCTTGTAGCACCAGAAACAGAACCAGAAAGAAATTATAATCTGAGCCATGCTCGGGCTAGAAACGTAGTGGAAATGTCATTTGGACGATTGAAAAATAAACTAAGGTGTCTACATAAACACCGCACTTTACATTACGAACCACCGAAGGCAGCAAAAATTATAATTGCATGTTGCACAATTTACAATATGTTTTGTGATGCCCTCTCAGATAGTGGTAAGCAATAGTTACTGTTCTGTATGATTCTTCTGTGTGTGATTGCTAAATGTAAGTAGGTACATTAAGTTTCGTACTGCAGTTAATATTCTGATTTTCTTTAACAGATGATGAATTGTCGACATCAGACGATGAAGATAATGGAGACGATTTTAACCCAAATGAAGATGCCTTACTAGAGAATGATTATTTGACGATGGCTCGTGCTAAACGAGAATTATTAATTCAACATTTTAGATAACTTATAAAAATACATATATATTAATAAAAATACTTTAATTATTATTTATAATTAAAATGAATGAATGAACACTTTATTGTATTTTTCTATAAATAAACAGTTACATAGTCTTATATCTAAATTAAATTTAAAAAAGTACAATAGGCGGCCTTATTGCTCAAAGCAATTTCTTCCAGGCAACCTTATTAGTAGCTAGCGATACAAGAACACAAATAGAGTTGGTAGTACAACAGAAAATGAAACTGTGATCAATATAATATAAACATAATGTATATGAAATAACAATCAAATAAAACTGAAATAAGAAATTTTCCACTTAGACTCATTTTTTATAATTAATGTGTTCAATATCCCAATCACTTATAAATTCTTTGAAATGTATTGAATTGAATGGATCCCCCATTCAATTCACCATCACTCCATCACTGATAAGTTGCAAAGGTATTCCATGACGAGAAAATATAGACTTTAATTCAGGGTTGCCAACTGTACGAGGTTCCTCGTACAAATACGAGATTTTTGGTCTTCCGTACGAGGTACGAGGACACAATCAACCTCGTACAGTTTTGTACGAGATTTTGACTTAGAAGAAATAATTAACAATTTTCAAAAAGGGGGTTTGTTTTTCCATAATTGAATTACTCCCTCCCTTTGCTGTTATGTCTTTAGTTAAAGCATACTTTTCTAAACTATTTGGTAACGACCGAAAACGTCCAAAAAACATCGCGGCTCTTCTAAAATTTTCGGGGTTTGCTAATCATAATCTTTTGTCACTCTTGATTCTACGTTACAGAACATCCGAAAAGTCGCAAAAAAAATTGCGTTCATTCTGTAGCCGCGATATTTTTTGTGAAATTTTCGGCCTTTACCACCGAAAATGTCACAAAAAATTTCGCGGCTCGCTCCACTCGCCGTAAATTCTGAAACCTTCTAAGCTTTTTAGCAGCCTTGCCAAAATGTCACAATTTCTCAAACATTTTCAGCGGCCGAAAACACAACAAAATATCGACTGTTATAATTTTTATTACTACCACGTAACCATCCGAAAAAGTAACAAAATTTTTTTTTGTAGAAAAAATGTTCAATGTAACATTTTTTGCCTTTTTACCTTGCTTACTTCACCAAACTCCAAAATTACCACAAAGCCTCTAAAATTTTCGGGGTTTGCTAATTATAATCTTTTGTCACTCTTGATTCTATTTTAAAGAACATCCAAAAAGTCGCAAAAAATTGCGGCTCGCTCCGCTCACCGTTCATTCTGTATCCATTTGGTAATTTTTGGCAGCCTTCCGAAAATAATGTGCAAAATTTGGAGGCTCGCTTCGCTCGCCATTAATTCTGTACTTATTTTGTTAATCTTCTTAAAACCAAATTGTTCTTAGTTTTCCTTTCTTGTCTATGCATAGCATGCATGCCACACCAAAACTACTGCTACTAACTTTTTTGTCACACGAAAATGTAACGCTCTAAGTTATTTCTTTTTTCGTCATTTTTGTTGCTTGCATTTCACACCAATCTCCAAAATTACCAACACAGTTTTTGAAATATTCGGGGCTAGCTGTATATCTATTGTCACACTTTTGCATACTTTTTTACAAAACATCGGAAAAATCTCAAAAATTCGTGGCTCGCTCCGCTCGCCGTTACACATGGTTGTTATTTTTATATCGTTTTTTTTGGAAAGTGCTTGGTTGAAAACCACTCTGGGTACTATGATAACTAGCATAAGTATAGGAAGATGTTGCATTTTGTTGCGGGCGGGTCTAAGGCTCGACCCCCCCCCCCCCGAATAGTATTTCTAGCTACGGCCCTGGCTCCAGTTATTATATCTGGACATCCTCATTTTCACATCTCGCAAGAGATGTTGATGTAGGCCGTGTGGTGCCGGCATAGAATTTCACCACCCCAACTCTTCCCGTGGGTGTCGTAAGAGGCGACTAAGGGAATCACACCGGGGGGTGGGCAGCAGCGCCCTCTGCAGAACAACTCCACTGAACTGCGATCCCCAACCCGCATGCCCAGCGTGGGGATTATGGGCAATAACCCCCAAATGATAATGCCATCTTTGGCGTTCATTAGGGGAGGCCTATGTCCAGCAGTGGACTGTTATAGGCTGGTGATGATGATGATGATGATGAAGAGATGTTAACTAAGGCTTCTAGCCTATGTAAAAAAAACCTGTGTAAAAATGATTTAAGCAAATTCCGTTCATATTATTTTACGTGACCTGATAAAGATTTTATTATAATTTTAAAGCAAAGTTATGTTTTAAGTAGCAGAAAACTGCCAATAGTTAATTTTAGTATAAAACGCCCTAAATCCAATGGTTTTACAAGCCTTAATTTTGATTTAGGCACATTTTTCATGCTTAGGATATTGATGTACGAGGTTGGAGAGCCAAAGTACGAGATTTTGAGCTGCTTAAGTACGAGGAAAAAATCTCTACGGTTGGCAACACTGCTTTAATTGTGTTATGACAGCTGAGTGTGTAGTGTTCTGATTTAGGTGTGCTACTTCAAATACATTAGAATAAAAATCTACAACTATTAAATATTTATTTTCTTTACATTCAAATAAATCTGTAGCTAGTTTTCGCCATGGAAGTGTAGGCTGATCATGTGGCAATAAAGGATCCTTTGTTTTATTTGGATTATATGTTAGACAAGACTCACATTGTTTTATGAGGACCTTAGTAGTAGAGTCTATTTCTTCAAGTATTTCATTGACTTCTATGTTATTAATTTTTGACCGTGACAACATATCTGAAATATACATTTCTGTGCCTTTTGTAGAGGTATATGTGACTATTAAATGGTATGCTTGTAATGTAATCATCATTCTTTGAAGTCTGGTTGGGACATCAGACAAAGGCTTTTTGAATAATAAGTTACTAATGGTTGATGATCCGTTTCTACATAGACTGGTTTTCCATAAACATATTGATAGAACTTCTTGCAACCAAATACAATGGCATATAATTCTTTCTCAATTTGAGCATAATTCTCTTGACATGGTGTTAAAGACTTGGAAGCATAAGCAATTGGATTTTTGTCATGAAAAACTACCGCACCCACTGTATATTTTGACGCGTCTACAGACATTTTAATTTGTTTCCTAACATCATAATGAGTTAGTACTGGTGTTTGACAAATGATTGATTTTAACTTTGTAAATTGTTGTTCATGAATGGGTGACCATTGCCATGCATTTTGTTTTTTGAGGAGATCTCTGAGCATATTTGTTTCACTTGACAAGTTTGGGATAAAACTACCTAAATAGTTGACCATACCAAGAAATCTTTGTAGTTATTTGACATTTTTCGGACTGGACATTTTGGGTTATGGCTTCTACTTTTGACAAATCAGGTGTTGTACCTTTTTTATTGAAAATGTGACCGACATATTTTACTTCAGTTACTCCAAATTGACATTTAGATTTATTGAACTTTAAATTAACTTCATTTGATCGTTTAAATACACTTTCTAGATGTTTCTTATGTTCATTTTCATTTGACCCATGTACTATATAATCAATATACACAATTACTCCTGTTCGTATTAGGAGGCCTAATAAAACTTTTTAAAACTTTTTATTAACCATCCAAGTTCCAGGCAGTTCAGTTTACGGCCTAATACTGCCTTGTTCTTTTTCGTATTATGAGGTACCTCAATCTAGCCGGATTTAAGCTGGCTGGCTACGGATAGTACGTTGTCTATGGCCGGTTTTTAAGTTTTGTCCGCGTCGTTCAGAAATGCCGCTGAATATTTTTCGGAATGTTACGGTTTTATTATCTAACACTTTTAGTGGGAAAAATAATTCATTTTAATAAAATGTATGTCAATGAACGTAGTTTTAGGATTTCCATTATCTTCAGTATGTAATTAAGTACTTAATTAAGGTTTTTTAGTATGTCAGAATGAACGTTACTATGAATGGTACTCAGTTTCCGAACAGAACGTCGTCGTGGTTGTTGAAGCTTAGCACCGCCATCTAGGATGGCGGGAAAGTATAACTCGTCTGAAAATTTTATTAATTTGAAAGGGGTTCGAACATTTTTGTATGGAGCCTGGCATACCTACTAGTCCGCCATTTTGAAAAAAACGTGATTCGGCGGCCAGTGATGAAACTCATGTCAACCGACAGAGTAAATGATTACAAACAAAAAGTGTTCTATGATCAAGTCTCCTAAGTGATACGGTTTCTGAGATATTAGGGTCAGAAAAAATAAAAATAAAGTTATAGTATTCGTACTATCGTTTATGTATAAACACCGTATAAAATGAGGAGTCAAAAAATTCGTCCGTGCTTTAGACAAGAAACCGACTCCACCCGGCTCAGTGCACCGGAACCCGGAAGACTCCCCTTCCCGTACCGCACCCCGCCAGCCGCCATTTTGTTTGACGTTTATCTATCATTCGGCTTCTAATCTTTGGTCTGAGTGCACAATATTTCTTTTCCTCGCGAGCAGTTATTTTGTTACGTTGTGTTTTTTGTTAAGTTTTTGTTTTTTGTATTTGCGATGAGCTCCCGATGAAATTCTAATGCTAGTTTCCGACGAAGAACTGGAAGAAGACGTTCCGCAAGTCGAACATCAAGGTGCCGCAAACCCTCGTTTGAGATTTTCAGTCCCTGGATTTTCAAGAGCTTCGTACACCTCGTCATATTGCGTTGTAGCACAATGTAATGTCCTCGATGGTTTACATAGAATAAACATAGCAATTAGATCAGATGTTTAGCGTAAACAACATCAACATCATCATCAACATCACCAGCCTATAATAGTCCACTGCTGGACATAGGCCTCCCCTAATGAGCGCCATAGATGGCATCATTATTTGGGGGTTATTGCCCATAATCCCCACGCTGGGCATGCGGGTTGGGGTCTGCAATGAACACTTACATTCAAATGATATCTGGCAGGATTTTGAGGATTATACCCGTAGACACGAGACGTTTAACTCAGTGCAAGTAGCCGATATGTTAAAACTATTACAAAGCCAATTGAATATTTAGATTTTGAAAAAGTCGACACTATAGACGAGGCGACATTTAAATATTATATAGGATTCAGTTAAACTGCGTTTTTGAGTATTTTAGATAATACTCCATCATTGCAACAACTTAAACAATCCAAAAGGGCTTTAGCTATGGTGCTCAGCAAACTGCACACAGGCGACTCTAACGACAGGTTGTACTCTTTATTTCGGCTAACACTGCCTTCGTCACCAGCGGCATTTTTGGATTCAATAATTGTCAGACATGATATAGAGAATGAAGCGAATGACGAATTTTAAAACAAAAAAAGCCGCTGGTGGCAAACGAATCGTTGTAGATACCAATTTAACTTATGTACATACCTACTGCTACAATAATAAAAATGTGTTCAAGAAAAAGGTTGGATTTTATTTCCCATACCCTACCTACCTATAAAATAAACCGTTTCGTATCGAAAGGACATTAAGGCAGAACGCCCTATTAACCGAACGTCCTAAAAACAAAACGGCATATTAGCACAACGTCCTAATAGCAACATGACCTAATAGCAAATGGGCCTAATATCAAAAAGACACCTTAGCTGAACGGCCTAGTACAATTCAATACAAATTAAAAAAACACAAAATTCATGAACTTCAATCTTTAATCTACCAATTTTTTCTATAATATACAAATGTTATTAATCAATAATCATCGTTTTATAATAATAACTTAGGCTACTTTTTATTTTCCCTCGGGACCGGGACTTTCATGGGAAAATCCCGTTTACAAAAATAATTTAATGTGATCGTCTTTTTTTCTTTATTCATTCGTCTTTTATTGTTTTAGATGATTTATATATTGATACGAAATCTTTTTTCATGTTCATTTTCTCGTGTACAAGACAGTACATGTCGTTTTGATATTAGGCCCATTTGCTACTAGGTCATGTTGCTATAAGGACGTTATGCTAATATGCCGTTTTGCTTTTAGGACGTTCTGTTAATAGGGCGTTCTGTCGATACGAAACAAAATAAACGTTCATCAAGTGAAGTAGAACATAGCTCAGGAACAGATTTTTTCTATAGTTTTTAGACCCAAATATCTCAGAAACCGTATCACTTAGGAGATTTGATCATAGAACACTTTTTGTTTGTAATCATTTACTCTGTCAATTGACATGAGTTTCATCACTGGCCGCCGAATCACATTTTTTTCAAAATGGCGGTCGAGTAGGTATGCCAACAATGTTCGATGCTCTTTAAGTGTTTTTGATCAAAAATTTATGCAGAATGGCGTAAGTATTTTAGATTTTGATACTCAAATTGTTTTTTGTTGTAGATAACCTATTCAATTTACTTTTCAGTTAAAATACTTATCTATAATCAATACCTCCTTCTATTTATTTTAGTTTGTCGGATGATAGTTCTGGGCGGCGACGACGTGTAACTTATAATCAACTTGAAACACTGTGGGAGTTTTTGAACTCCCACAATGACATAGCGACAGGTTTTAATAAATCGGCTCAAGCCAGAGAACATTCAAGGCGGATGTGGGAGTCCATCGCCGAGGTACTCAACTCACAAGGAGAAGGAGCTGAGAAGAATTGGAAGGGATGGTCCAGCGTATGTATATTTTATTAATACCTACCTG
Source organism: Eupithecia pulchellata (assembly GCA_963931895.1). Lineage (NCBI taxonomy): Eukaryota > Metazoa > Arthropoda > Insecta > Lepidoptera > Geometridae > Eupithecia > Eupithecia pulchellata. The sequence goes on from OZ007539.1 coordinate 5,255,259, forward strand.
CCTACCAATTAATGAAGTACGACCACTATGGCGCGGTGGGCGAAGGTCCGCCTGCGACGCAGGAGGTTGCGGTTTCGATTCCCGCCTCAGGACAAATATTTGTACGATCTGCAGATATTTGTTTCAGGGGTTCTGGTCGTTTTCTATGTATAATTAAAAATATCTATCTATTTAATAATATTGTACTATGTATACCAGTCATCTAGTACCCATAACACAAGCTCTGCTTAGCTTGGGACTAGATGATGCTGTGTGGATTGTCCGGCATTATTTATTTATTCATTTCCTACATCACATCACATCTTTTCAACCACCTAGGGGTCTTACTGCTTACAAGTCTCTTCGGGGGTTTTTGCCGTCTTGGGTTATGAATGCACAAATTATCTGATAATTTGTACCTTGATTTAAAAATATCTCAAACATAATTTTGTTTTATAGTACTGGGTGGACTACAAAGCTAGCTCCAAATCCAATTGGTGGTACCACCTACTCCTGAGCTTCCTGTGGAAGCTCTTGAGGTTCCACAAGAACCTCAAGAGCTACAGTCACAGGAACCTCCTGTGCCTCAACCTGAACGTCAGCGCCGCCGTCGCAGAGATAGTCGGATGACTCAGGAGGCAGCCCGACGTACATTGATTGAGCTCAGTAGAGAAAGACTGCGAGTGGAGACCCGAGTTAGTGATCAGTTTGATCAAATTCTTAATACTTTGCAAAGAATTGCAAATACACTTGACAGGTATGTTATATGTAATAACTTAACACTTTTCATAACCAAATCAAACCCACATAATCAAGATTAGAAAACAACAATGTACAAATATAGTAGAGGTATATTGAATTTTGGGGATTTCGGGAGGCCCACATCCGAGAAATGAGGTTGCGCCTGATAGCTAGGCCGTCATTCAACTCTCTGTTGTTGCTAGGTTCATTGATCCTTGCATTATCTGCATTCTGATGCAATTCTTCCTGCAAAACTTCTTCATTTGTGAGCACATGTTCAGGCAGATTTGCACGGACACACATGTTATGTAAAATAACACATGCATTGACAATGGATGCGGCTACTTGCGGTGTGTAGTGCAAGACTCGATGGACCAATAAACATCTAAAACGAGCTTTCAGAAGTCCAATGGTTCTTTCTACAGTGCTTCTTGTTTTCACATGCGCTGTGGTATAGTGAGCTTCCTGTGTCCTTGAAGTAGCATTTGTAATTGGAGTCATCAAATACTTCCTCAACGGGTATCCAGAATCACCTGTAATGATGAACAATAATATTGAATAGAATGTAAAAATTGCATGATAATTATTATTTTAGACCTTCGTACAAAAGTAAAAGTTATACATACCAAGTAACCATACAGACTGATTTCTAGTAAGCTGTTCTAGGTGTAGTTTTATCGGATGGTTACTCCAGATGTGTGAGTCATGTGTAGCACCCCCATGACCAGCATCCACACTGATTATTTCATAATCTGCGTTACAAATCTGTAATATTTTTGTTTCAGGTTAGTCGCACATGAATAAAAAAAGGTTGTGAATGAATTTTGATTTGTTATAATAAAGTGTAAATATTATGTGTTTTGAGTGTGCACTTGGTTTCTATTTTCGGCTGATTTTAAAGTGAGATTTTCTTCCAACAGTAGCAATTTAGTATGTAGGTTTAGAGAATCTTACCAATTGTACATTAAGAGAATGATATTGCTTCCTACAATAATAACATTCTTCATTTTGTGTTGGGCGTATGATAGCAATATGACTGCAATCTATACAGCCTAACACTCCCGGCATACCAAACTTGTTATGAAATCTAAAACGGGATTTTTTTTAAAGTACGTACATAAATAAGAATAATGTGAAAAATAACTTGTAGGGACCCATTATATACACAAGGTAAAAAATAAAAGTTATATCACCTACCTAATAATATTAGTTCTGCGTTCTTCCTGTGTTCTTGGGAACTTTATATACTTTTCTCGCATGTGAGGCAAATAATTAACAAGGCAGTTATTTGTCTTATTACTGTGGAGACTGTTGGCTGAGCTATTGCGTGGGAGCAAATATCACCTGTAGGACGCTGGTAAGACCCAGTAGCATAAAATGATAATGCTACCAATACCTGTAATAAGCATACACATCATATACTACATAAGCAAATTAATTGATTTTCACGAAAGCAACAGCAAAATTTACCAACCTTAGTTTCCAATGATAAATCTGTAGATTTCGTTGGCTCTGAACCAATTCTTTCGTCAACCGATATCGTTCGATAAATTGAGTGTCGCTCAAAGAAAACGGATTAGACTCATCTCGGAGCCGTTTTCTCTGTAATTTCATAGATGTATTCTCTTGCGTACAATCACTCTCCAAGAATTCAAATATTTCTAATTCTTCACCCATTTTTATGAAGGCGCAGTATAAAAAATCTCTTTTTATGGAGTTATTTAAACAATTTCCGACCGAAAACAATAATTTTTTATCTAACAATCCAAAACAATTCACAAAAAGCTCAATTGGAGCAGCGTAAACAAAATTGTTTGATTTGACAGATAAAACATGGATAGGAATGTCAAATGAACACTCGTAATACGGTATTTCCATCATGTTTTCGTTCAGAAGACGGCCAAGTGTCACGTGACCGCTGACTGGCTGGCATTACAAGTTCATAGTACAAAAATGCCGGGCAGTTCAGTTTACGGCGTATATTGCCTGGAATTAAGAGTTCATAATAGGCCCCCTGGTAGTCCTTCGAAAAGTTCCCTTGTTACTCGTACATAACCAAGTTACATTACCAGAAATGTAGAAGGAAAAAATATTCTTCGCACAAAACCGGGTAATGTATAAAGAAATTTTTTTTTTTTTTCACATTACCGATAATATTTGCAGTTTTGTACCAGGATGTAAATATTCTTCGTACATTACTTGGTTTTGCTCAAAGAAATCTTTATTCCGTATACAAAACCAAGGAGGTTCTCTGAGTAAATAATAAATAAAAATCTAGCTACTGCTGCAGTTTAAAAACATTCATAAAACCTGAGCTATCGATGTGAAACCGTGGACTCACCTACGCTTATATGTATTGACTTTCACGGACTGTTAATGTTTATGTTTTCTTCAGTAACAATTTTTAAAACAATTTTCACCCTGTCACTGTGATTGACTATTCTAGCAAATTAATCACTGCTTGGTTCTAGCAAATTAAAAGATATTAGAACGTTAAATCGCAAATACTGGAAAAATGTCGGGACGCAATGGAATAAACAATTTTGGATTATTGCGGAGGCCCGAAATAATAGGTGTTTGTGTATTTCATTATTCTATGAAATATTTCTCCACTTGAATTGATTCCATAAGGTAGCCAGAGAAATTTGTACCGAATGGTGTATTGTACAGAGTTCACTACTCTCAGAATCTAGAGGTATCATCCAATAACCAGAATTAGTATCTAATTTTGAGAAAACTGTGGCACTGCTACTTTAGAGCGTAATTAATCAAATGTCGGATATGGATAATGAGGTCTTTTGACTGCTACATTCAGATTTCTTGGATCAAGACACATACAAAATTTGCCATCAGGTTTTTCTACTAAAACAATTGAATTTACCCATTTAGTTGGTTTTATGACTTTTTCAATGACTAAATTTTTCCATGTTTGTTAATTCTTCTCTTAGCCTATCATGAAGTGCAAATGGAATTTTTCTGACTGGACATACCTTTGGTGTGACACTTGGATCCACATCTATGTGTGCTTGAGTAGGAAGACATCCTAACCCTTCAAATGTTGATGAATATTTATTCACAATATCATTTACAGATCTTTCATATTCATGACATGTTTCTTCAGACAATGCAAATATTCTTTTTACTATACCCAGTTTTTCACATATTTTCCAACCTAAGATGTTTTGACATTGAGCATTGACAACAACAAAACATATGTTTGCTGTAATTCCATTTTCAAAGTTACATTTCAGTATACATGACCCTGTATTTGGAATTAATTGTCCTGAAAATGAAAAGACTTTATTATTTGTTCTAAAAATGTTGATTTTCTGACCGGTTACATAAATCATTTGATCCAATGTATATTTAGAAATCACATTTGCGTCAGCGCCTTTATCAATGCTACACAATAGATGATCATGACATTTAATGGTTATATTCCATTCATTTGACTTGTTATTTATAGAATATTATGACATAGTGATCTAATTGATTTGTTTCATTGTTAGCTAAATTTTCTGACTGACATACCATACTTACATTAGTGTTGGTATCTTTTTTAAAAAAGCAATATTTAGCAAACTGGTTCTGTTTCTTGCAGTTTGAGCATGTTTTTCCTTCAGCAGGGCACTTGAACCTGTGAATTTGACCGCACCTATTACAAGATTTTTGTTTAGGTGGTTGTGACTGTGTTGAGGCCTGAAATCTAGAATGTTTATTATTTCTTGTCGAAGAATGTGGCAGATTTTTTTGACAATTGACGATAATTGACGACCACTGTGGCGCGGTGGGCGAAGGTCCGCCTGCGACGCAGGAGGTTGCGGGTTCGATTCCCGCCTCGGGACAAATATTTGTACGATCTGCAGATATTTGTTCAGGGGTTCTGGCTGTTATCTATGTATAATAAAAAATATCTATCTATTTAATAATATTGTATTATGTATATCAGTCATCTAGTACCCATAACACAGGCTCTGCTTAGCTTGGGGCTAGATGATGCTGTGTGGATTGTCCAGCGTTATTATTATTATTGCGTTATTACAATAGTCTGTTGCTTGATTTTGTCTATAAGACTTGACTGCTTGAACTGTACTTTCTTGTTCTACTTTGGAATTTGTCATTTGAAGTTTTTCAGTTTCTCTGTGCGAAATCTCAATGCTTTTAGCAATCTTTATGGCTTTCTCTTTTTAGCGACTCTTGTTGCAGTAGAATTTCTTGAGTTTTTCTATTAGTTATTCCAATTACAAACATGTCGCGAATAAGTTTTTCTTTCAGCGTATCAAATTCACATCTGATTGCCATATTAGTTAACTTTGTGACGTACTCTTCAATTGACTCTTCTTCTAACTGTTTTCTCGTGAAAAAGTTGTACCTCTCTACGGTGATATTTATGTGAGGAAGCAATTTATCATCAAATTTTTTTATAATTTTTTCGAGCGTTAATGAAGAATCTTTTCTGTCTAATCCAAATGAGTTGTATATTTCCAGACAATCGTCTCCAATTAAACTTAGAAATATGGCTATTTGACGGCTTACCGCTTTGTCTATCGAGTTTGCTTCTAGGTAGATGAGAAATTTCTGTTTCCATAATATCCATGCAGCCGACATCGCGGCTAGTTTTAGCGAATCCAGTTTTAGCGGCTTGATCGTGGCAGTCATTACCACACTGAACTTTGAATCTTCCATTGACATCTTGGTTTCTTCTGACACCATGTTTATTTATTCTTTAGATCGTATTGGCGGGAGGTTGGGATGTTCCATAAAAAGACAATGATTGAAGACCATACTTTATTTTGAGAGCAGACACAGACATGAAAATTGCACCATAGCCTATAAGCGAGTGATTGTGACAGAACCTCTCTTTGACAGTGACAGTTATACAAAAAGACCATAGACTACAACAGCGACCAGCGGAGGGTTAACGGGTTAGCTCGTAGACACCTTCCCTCGTAGCGTGACGCGTACGCACCCCGCGACTGCCCGCGGGTCACTGATCGCTTAAGCGCGCGCTCGGAAAGTACATATTGAGAACGTGGCGGTTGCAATTAAAAAAATATTGAAATAACGAACTTTTTTACATTTTGCGGTGTCTGACACACTACCACGTCAGTCCCAGAGGGTTAAAACAACTTTATAAACGACGTTAAAGTGGCTGATTACTAAAGAAGTAGGCTACAGCTATTAACTAAATATTATTTTGAAATCCAAATACTTAGCAATTGTTAGAAAGTCAGACATCAAATACTGTTAAATAATAAAGTAATTTAACCCTAGAATACTAATATAAATTTACCACAGCTTAATACTAATGATCGCCTGGGAGGCTACTTTTAAAATAAAACCAATTTATTGTATTAGTTATTTATTAAATTTTTATAAAGATAACATAAATTACTTGGTAAACCTCTACCTTTTCTAAAATTAAATTGGAAGTTCTTTTTTAAAATCAACATTTGTCTTAAAATATTATTTAAATCTTACAACAGCGAACATTTTTTCTCACTCCGTAACAGTCTTATATCAGTCTGGTATAAAAAATATACTACTATATCCATACTTTTTGGGCATCAATAATATTATCCAATATGTAAACTTTATAAAACACTAAATTAAACTTAGGGTAACATCACATTTTTATCTACAGACTAATTTGAAGTCAGCTTCTTATTTTTTGTCACAGGAACTGCAGTTTGGAGATCGATGTTCCAAGCAATAGTTTTTCTTACATTTAGCGCAGTAATAAACAGTCATACGTCGTTTCTTAGCTGGGCAAAAGCAACACATACTTCTCTTGCCTTTTTTTATACCTGGTTCAGTCACAGTTGGCTGATTTTCGGAAGCCAAAACCTCATGTATAGCATCTCTAACTCGTTTCCTCATTTTTGGTCGCTCTTCACCTCTCAATTCACACCACGGTCGACATAACTCAGTACTCAGTTCTTTCATGTACTCTCTTCTGTTCATTGGCTTAGCCCCCCGAGTCCTCGAATTGAATACAGCTGTATAGTATATAGCTGTTCAATACAGCCATGTTGATCATCCCATAGAATAAGCACAGCGGCCAACGTCTTGTTTTGCGATTACAACTCAAGTGACCACACATTTGATTAAATGTATCCACAGCGCCTTTGGTTTTGTTGTAGGACATAATGATTTCAGGCTTCTTCGTAACAGGATCTATTGCCGGTTCATCGTGCATGGTAGACAACAGTAGAACTGTTTTTTGCGGTTTCGGTTTGTAACTAACTAGTGTAAGTTTATTGTGAAAACCAAACATAAATGTGCCGACACGACGTGATGGATTGTGCTTGAACTCGGATGGTATTTCTTTCTTATTGGCTTTTATTGTTCCAATGAATGTCAGATTGTACGGTTCTGCCAGAAGTTCTCAGCTAGAGGTACCGATGTAAACCAGTTGTCTGCAGTGACGTTACGATTGCTCCCATAAATAGTCTTTGTTAGCAGTTTGCAGTAATGAATACCAAGAGGTTCGGTCGGGGCAGTTTCGGCATTTTTTCCTAAGTAGGGACAAGCATCAAACATGTACTTACTGTTCACATCACAAGCCAAAACTATCTTTATGCCGTACTTAGCAGGTTTATTTGGTACTAGCTGACCCGCTCGCAATTTCATTTGCGTGGACTTTAGGGTAAAAAAATCTTGACGAAATCAGCCGCACCCGCTTTAAATATTATGTAGCCTGTAAGCCCGGCATAAGGGTTTTCTTTAAAAAATAACCATTTACTGTATTTTTCCATAGTGAATCTAATGACACGATGGACTTCAAACATTCTACTTTAGCCCATTTTATTTGTAAATTTCCTAGTCCTATTTTATTTAAATAAATCTACAGATTGGCTTTTTGAGTTGGGATTGGATAGCAAATCAGAAACCATGCGACTAACAGAAACGTCGTGAAAGGAGTCACGGACTAAGTTCAAAAAATTTATTACGAATTTATATTTTATTGAGGAACAAACACCATTGAAAGGTTGTATTTCAGTATTCCATCCAACAAAATTAAAAAATATGGTATGTATGGTTTTCTCATAAATCTAGGTCATGAATCCTACCAAGACGTACTTTTAACTACCTTGTATACCTACAGAAAATTGTAGGTCAATAAAACAGAATTAATAAGTTACAGCCAATACGGAGTCTAACTATTTTATTTTCTTTGGTGAACTTGTAGCAAGCCATTTACACCATTTTCAGAAACATAAAAAAATCCAGAAACATGTGTTTAAGTTTTCTCTCTACGTTTCAAGTAAATGTTGGTTAAAACTTACAAAAAACCTGAATAATATCAAAACCTATTTTATGTTGAAAAATCATTAAACACATGTTCGATAAATTGATATTTTAAGTATTTTCAGCAAGTTTCGAGGTAATTGGGACCCAGGATAAAAAGTCACATAAGTTAAGAAAGTACTCTGAAACACGTGTTTCTATTAATTGTTTTTTCAGTATATTTTTGAAAAGTTAAGTCGTTTACATCGTTTATTTAAAAATACGGAGCCAATTTACGAATCATTCAAACTTTAATAACCCGCTCCAACCCATTTTCAGGAATATCTTTGAAAATTCTATAACAGGTAAATCGATTTTATGTTTTTTTTTCAGTACACACTGAAATCTTGAAGTCATTAATACCCTACATTAAAAATTTATAGGCATTACCATACCAAAGCCAAACTACGAATTCCAAACTTGAATTACCCGTTTCACCCCATTTTCAGGAATATTTTGAAAAACGTTTTCAATATTTTTGTTTGCTTATTTTTGCAATGTAAATTTCCAAAAAGCAAATTTACAAAATTGCAAAAAAATGCCATAAATAATTCTACTTATTTTTTATACATACAAAGTAACTTATAAAAACTCTGAAAAACGTGTTTGGATTTATAGTTTTTTCAGTACACACTGGAAGCTTCAAAGTCATTAATACGTCATATAAAAAATGTTAACGACATTTCAATACGGAGCCAAACTACAAATCTCAAACTCTATATTCTATATTTTTGTTTGTTTGGCATTGTTTGTAAGTTTCAAATAAATTGAGAAAAATTAAAAAAACTCTTATTCGACTTCTTTATATACTATTTACCTAGTACCTTTTGTGAAAAACTCTGAAACACCTATTTTTATTTATTGTTTTTCCAGTATATATTTGAAATTTTATGTCGTTACCATCCTTCATTAAAAAGTTACAAATATTTCAATACGGAGCCAAACTAAGAATCACTCAAACTTTAATAACCCGTGTCAACCCATTTTTAGGAATATTTTGGAAAATCCTGAAATACATATTGTATTTTTTCATTATTGATTTTTTTTCAGGACATACAAAAATTCATTAGTAAGCTATATTAAAAAGATTTAGACATTTCAATACGGAGCCAAACTACAAATCTCAAACTTGAATAACCCATTTCACCCTATTTTCAGGAATATTTTGAAAAATCCAGAAACACGTGTTCAATATTTTTGTATGTTTAGTATTTTCTGTAAATTTCAAGCCAATAGCGTCAATGGTTGATAAATTTCACCACAATAACCTCAATAATTCGACTTCCTTTTTATACTTATATAGTAACATTTTTTAAAGATCCTGAAACACGTGTTTTAATTTATTGTTTTTTCAGTATAAACTGAAAGTTTCAAGTCATTAGTATGCTATATTAAAAAGTTATAGACATTTCAATACGGAGCCAAACTACGAATCTCAAACTTGAATAACCCATTTCACCCTATTTTCAGGAATATTTTGAAAAATCCTGAAATACGTGTTAAATATTTTTGTATGTTTAGTTTTCTATGTAAATTTCAAGCCAATAGCGTCAATGGTTGATAAATTTCACCACAATAACCTCAATAATTCGACTTCCTTTTTATACTTATATAGTAAAATTTTTGAAAAATCCTGAAACACGTGGTTTGATTTATAGTTTTTTCAATACATACTGAAAGTTTCAAGTCATTAGTATGCTATATTAAAAAGTTATAGATATTTGAATATGGAGCCAAACTACGAATCTCAAACTTGAATAACCCATTTCACCCTATTTTCAGGAATATTTTGAAAAATCCTGAAACACGTGTTCAATATTTTTGTATGTTTAGTATTTCCTGTAAATTTCAAGAAAATTGGGCCACCGGTTACAGAGTTAGAAAAAGGACCAAAAAAACTTCCACACCCCTTTTCACCCCCTTAGGGGTGGAATTTTCAAAAATCCCTTCTTAGCGGGTGGTTGTGTTGTAAAAGGAACCTACCTTCCAAATTTCAGCTTTCTAGCTTCAGCGGTTTAGGCTGGGCGTTGTCGCCAGAAAATCGCTCGTTTCTTTATATATTAAGATATACATCCTAAATGGACATCGACCTCTGAATGCAAGCAGCTGTTCATCGATAGTTATATAGGAGCATGGCTTGTACAAATCTCTACATCTTTGTATAAATATCTCCCAGATGTTTCGGATGGGTGCGAATTTATCATGCTGTCTCCTGTCTTCACGAGTACTGCGGTCATCAAAATGAAGACAGCGTAACAGAAACTCGAAACGTTCCAAGCTCATTGTAGCTATGTATTTTGAACCACAAAGTGTGGGATCAAAAAGCTCTTTGGTCGGTAAATCGTTATTACCCATAGCACCACTGAAAATTATAAGACCAAGCAGTGCATGAAGTTCTTCTTTTCTTGTCAGTGATATGGTCGAACTTTGCTGTTTATATTTACTGGCTTTGACTGAAATATCTTCATTAGTGCGTAGGAGGATTTCATCTGTCATATCAGAAGTGAAAAATTTTGCAAAGCAGTCCAGTGGTCTAATGACATCTCTACCATCCTGCTTTGGGCCGGGAAAAATGTGGACTACGTTCCTGGCAGCAGTTCTCATAGATCGTGACCTATCAGATGTTTCTCTGGACCAAATATAATTGTTCTTACCTCTCACAGACGACGCAGAAGGCAAAACAATAAGATTTTCCTCTGTTTGCTCTTCTTGTAACGCAATTTCTGAAACTGGTGAATCTGACGCATTTCTTGTGGCTTGAGGTGGTACTGAAATGTTCGGGGGCTCAGAGTCATCTATTACAATATTTTGAAAGTCTTCTTCCAGTCGAAATGGCACGAAAGAAGGATCTGCCGAGCTGTCGTCAGAGTCATAAGGATCAACTTCCAGGTTGTCCTCAGTTTCGCTATCGGAGTTCTCATTTACTAAAAAATCGGCAATTTGTTCTTCGTTGAGATTCATCTAAAAAGAAAATAAACATTTGCCAAGTTATAACATGTCTAAATGCTGAAAAAAAAGCAAAAATCAAAACAAGTCACGAAAAATAAACTTACCGTTAATACTAATGATCGCCTCCCAGGCGATCAAGTAGCTTATATTTTGAAAACGGAGAGTCCGCGCCGGGCCCGCGTATGCTCGCCTCTGCGGCGCGGGGAATACTGAATTGGCGCGAAAACACAACTTGAATCGCGGGCGCGTTTTTGAAATAACGGAAAAAAACTGACCTCTCAGGCCTCTCAGGCGATGATTAGTATTCTAGGGTTAAGGTCGATGAAGGCAAAACCGGAATAGTTTTCTATAATTTAATTTCAATTGAATTTTATGAATTGGGATACGTTTTCATGGCATAAAAAAAAGTTAAATGGATCTTATGAACAATTATAAAAAAATATATACTCGGCATGTAGACGGACTTCCCAAGCAGTTCTTTTATTAGCAATAAAATCGTTATTTTGTAAGCCAATAAGTATGAAAAAAAAATCCAGCAAGGATGCAAAAGTGCTGTTGAAATAAGTGTTTTAATTGTTTTTCTGTAAGGTTGACAAATTTACGTACAAGAACCTTTATTTGTTTTTTTTTCTCGAGATTCGAGGGTCTCCGTTCGCCCCTCGGGAATAGATAGTCAAAGGTCCGTACTGAGTGGCACTCTTTTATTGACTGCTTCGTATTAACATAATATTCAAAATGCTTAGTTGCTACTTTATACTAACATATTCATCATGCACACATCTACATCATAGGGTTTGCAAAGAAAAAAAATTACATTACTACAGTAACGATACTACAGTATTGTAACTAAGTTTTACACATGTAAAACAGTTATGTTGTAAATATTAACACACTTTATAATTATCACTTAAAAAACTTTCTTATCTAACTTACTAATGTTACAGAAGAATACTACTAATTTTAACGTTAACAATAAGCTAAATTATAAACTTCTTAGTTCTATTTATATGAATAGTTTCAGGCTGATTACCTTTATATATCGAGACATTAGGTTCATTTTAGTATAACACTCTATACAACAACAACATCTGCCTATATCAGTCCACTGCTGGATATAGGCCTCCCCTAATGTGCGCCAAAGTCGGCGTTATTTCATCTGGGGGTTATTGCCCATAATCCCCACGCTGGGCATGCGGGTTGGGGATTGCAGTTCGGTGGAGTTGTTCTGCAGAGGGCGCTGCTGCCCGCCCCCCGGTGTTTTTCCCTTAGTCGCCTCTTACGACATCCACGGGAAGAGAGGGAGTGGTGAAATTCTATGCCGGAACCACACGGCCCGAGACGCTCTATATGGGCCATCAAATATTTTTTGTAACTTACTTCCAGTTTAATTTTTAACTAACATTAGATATCCCTTCTTATAACTAATTGGATTACATTTTTTGTCGTAAACTAGCTTTCTATTGTTTTTCCTTAAGATTAAATTATTTGCTACTTCCTTATGCGCTAACTGTAATCTATCTATACTTAAGTTCTAACACATAGTTATCAGGATTATAAAGAGGTTCTACTACGTTATTAGTCAAATTACTGGGAAGGTTGCATGTTTTACCAAATAAGGTAAGTAAATAGGACCAGATACATGTTATTGAAAACTTACCTGTAGTATGCAATTGTTCTGCAATTTCTTCCCAAGCATTAAAAGTATTTCGAATACTATGATCACGATAATGAACAGAACTCATATCACACTGAATGCCGTTTCACTAATTCTATTAATTGTTCATCCGACATTTTAAACGTATTTTGTAACAAAAAATATCTTTTCTTTTATCTTAACCTCAAAAATGATCTCGAAAGAATGATGCGTGGCGTCGGGTGTTAACTAGAAACACATTACGATGATTCGTCGGGTGGCGTGTATCTCCCCTCTCCCGGTAAAACGCTGATCCAATCTGATGTACGTCTACTCACTGAAGCGCGTGGAGATGTTTATAGGATTGAAAATGTATTCACAGGCGCAGCGCTGTGAGAAGGATCATCTGCCACAATTTCCGGCACTGTAGATATGACTGATGTCTGCCTAGCCTACTCATTGGAGCACTTGGAGGTGTTTGTAGTATAGTGGGGGACATTGTTCTAGATATGTCACTATTCGCAGGCGAAGTGTTATGTTGATCTTTATCCAGAATGGGTTCTTCGATCGCTATTCGGCTATGATTGCGAATTTTTTTCCAGACGTAAAAGAGTTCCGTAGCAGATTCGTCTCCTATCCTTGCTATTCTCGGCTTCTCTGAATTGTTCTGTTCGACCTTTTCTCATAAAAGACTCCACTTTTTCTTCAAAAACCTTTGAAAGAAGTGGCGCAAATCCAGCGCCTGTAATGTGTCTATTACCGGTTCTTTTTTTGTAATCAAACACAAAATTCTGCCATCCACTTTTTAGGCACTTGAATACTGACACGCACAGAACAATAATACTCTACGAGAAGAACGGTCACTTCATACTTCGGATTGGCAAACACGGAAAGACACTAGCGCCTTCTGTCAAACCACCCGAAACTTACTTAGCGCGGGAGATTTGAAATAAGTATGTTAAATACCTATAGTAGGTACGATTGTATAGTGCCTTTTATACCCTATTCCGTACCTACTTTGAAATGTAGGGTAGAGTGGTAGCCATTGAACCACCAAAAGTTTGAAGGACTGTAGAATCAAATCGGAAGCAACCCTGACATATTATTTTAGCACAAAACCTACGTTAATTCAGTAGCTTCACTTTTGCATTGTCACTATAGCTGTTTATTTGATAACTATGTTACTATTGGACTTACAAAAAAAATATTAAATTGGTTCACTGTGTACCAGCAGTGGTACGCATTGAACATGGGGGGTGGTACTCGATTAACCTAGTGGTACCTGATGAACCACTGTATGGTTTATACCTCAGATATGTTTTTACAAGGGGAAATAAAAAAATATATTTTTAGTAATCATTTTAATTGCACTTCTTAGAACTGCATCATATCTTTAAATTAAATATTTTGTATATTTTGAGATAGCTGATAAGCGACAGCTGATAAGTTTCATTTTTGTAGTGTTCACCAAAATTATACTTCCTATTTATAATGATTATCTTAGTGAGTTAGTAAGGTAAATCAACCTTAATTTATATGATAAAGAATGCCTTGCACATATTATCTAACATAGTAATAAAAAACTTAACTTGTAGGTAAGTTTTTATTTAGAAAAATAGAGATCAAAATTTTCATCAAAAACGAGTCAACCAAGAATATAGTAGCTCTAATAATGCCTTATTATTAGGCTAATATTATTCCAAATAATCATAACTTTACCTGTACCTATCTAAGGTACTTAAGCAAATTAACCTTTAGGTATTCTACAAAAAAGAATAACATGCAAATAGTCTTACAAAATCAACAAAAAGTTATCAAGAACAGTCTTTATAATGGCAGCTCTAACTCTGCCTTATTATTAGGCTAATATTAATCAAAATAATAGGAACTATACCTGTAAGGTGGCTAACAAATTAACCTTTAGGTATTCTAAAAAAACAAATAATTTGTAAATACCTACAAGTCTTACAAAATCAACAAAAAAAATTCAATAACAGTCTTTATAATGGCAGCTGTAATTCTGCTCTATTATTAGGCTAATATTATTCCAAATAATCTTCAATTCTTTCTTTCAATCTTCTGAGTGTTGGATATGGGAGCTTTAACTCTTTAGCAGCCTTACGAATGCTAACTCCTTTCAAATGGAGTTCAATGCCTTTCCTTATTTCTTCAGGAGTATGGGCACCCTTTTTTCTTTTCTCTCTGCTTGCTACTTTATTTCTTCCCATTCTAAAATAGTTCAAAAATAAGAAATTTGCTGTAAATAGTTACTTTATAAAGATCTGGGTAGGTGTACGCTATGAACCACACTATGGTACCCAGTGAGCCATGGTTCATAGGATACTCCTCGACAATGGTTTACTGGGTACCACCCCACCCTTTATAAATTTAAAGTGAAACTACAACCAGTAGAAGAAGATTTTTAATTCAAATTTATATCTCAAATATGCTCAAGAACATTCTAACTTTAATAAAAGAACTCATATTAAAATGGGACTTGTAAAAAAAGAGTAATGAAAAAAGTAAACTTACTTGTTTTTCGCCGTTTTCGATGCTCGCAGTTGATAAACGCTCCTCGCTCGTGCACTCGCGGCGACAGATCGCCAGTGAATGCGTACAGGGTAGCGGCGCGGGAAGGCGGTTCGAACAGCGACAGTTGCACGAACTGCCAACGTCGCGTTCGGTTGCTATGAGAGTGGTTCTTAGCGTACCACTGGTTCATAGGCTACCACTCTACCCTAATTATGAATTGTATGTATTATAAAGAAAACAACGATTTTAAACATTTCTCAGTATATTTATTTTTCTTATTAATAATTTTTTTGAAACCTCCTCGGAAAACTCTCGATTTTTGTTGGTACTAAACCTTTTAATGCATATAGCAATTGTACTTTCAATAATATTATTTTTATTATTTTTATAGTGTTCTTTGCAACCCCCTAGCCAGTCGAAATTTATTTTATTTGCACAAATATGTCTTAAATAACATTTTATTTTTTTCTTTGTGCGAGTTGTCTTTTAAAAATTCATTAATTATTGTTGCGGCATTTTCTATAGCTGCACAGAAACTGGGTTGCACATATTTTAAGCTTTGCGTTATATCATTATATTCTTTGAAGGACGTGAATAAATGACATACCTCAGTGTTCTGGTCTGCAAGCATGGTTTTTTTACATAATTCGCAATTAAGCTTCATATTTTTGACTATGAAGCCGCAAACATATGCACATGCTTGTATTTCTCCCGAACACTGAGATATGTCTATGTTTTGTTCTTCTACCTCTTCTGCACCATCAATAATCTCTGGAATCAGAACAGAAGAGTTTACAGAGTTTTCCACTTCAATTCCTTTTTCTAAAAATATCTTAAAGTTGCCAATCAGGTCGTTGTCATCGTCAATGCAGTTTCTATTTTTATTATTATTTATTAAATTTGTTATCATGCCAGTTTTTAATGCCGCAACAAATTGTACTGACGTGGGGTTTGGGTTTGAACCACAATTGCTTCGTACGCAACCGAAACAGTTTTCGAGAGGGTCCTGATTTAACCTCCTAACTGACAGAGAATTTATGTTATATTTTTTCAAATTGTGGAATATTCTCTCTAATGCATTTAATGTCCTCAACCAGCTCTCTTGTGATGGGGGCTTACATCTTGCCCCCAAAAACTTCATATTATCAAAAAAAACTTTCATTTTTTTAAAAAAGGGTACATGAGGGCTGGTTGCGGTCATGTTTGTTAGAAATAATTTCCCGCGTTTTCTTGAAGCTGAATCTCCGTTCATGCAGTCAAATAGCTTGTCCAAGTTTGACACGACCGTTGCTGTCGCAACAGCTTCTTGTGGTAATTCACCTGAAAGAACAATGGCAGAATTTGGTCTGGACTTTTTTTTGCGTCCATGGATCTGATGTATATGAATCAAATTTAATAAATTTTCTACGATTTTTCAATTATTCACTCCTTCTCGTAAAGGCCGGAGTTATTTTATGATATTTAAAAGCTTATCAAATGATATTCGAATTAGGTACATTCGAAATGTTACCATTTTATTAGTGGTGCGGGTACAATTATTGAATGCAATGTATCATTTGTCTTTGATTTGTCTTTGATAGTGTCATGTTGTCAGCGGTTGTCTGTCAAGACGCCATAGAATCTAGAACGTAGTGGTTTTATTCTCTTTGACAGAATCCTTCCGAGACTTCGGCGTTTTTCATCTCTGCTGTGTTTTGTGTTTATATTTTGGTTTTCTATTTATTTTTACCCGAATTACGGAAGCCACAGGCGACGTATGTAACACCCGAACTGGACTGTTTATGGACTGATTGATACTGCCCTGTGTCTGGCTAGTGCGTGCCCTTAGGACTCCGATATTGTTGTTTTGGGTGTTCTGGGCATTTTCTATGTAAAATAAAAAAAATCTATTAATGTAGGTATACCTATATATATTGTTTTAAGTAGGTAGGTACCTATATAAGTTATCTAGTAGGAACTCATAACATAACACAACCTTTGCTTAGCTTCGGGCTAGATGATGCTGTGTGGATTGTCCAACATTATTTATTCAAACCCTCAGTTTCTTTGTGTTTACGGGGCAAGTAGGTACATTTTTTTTAATACACGCCCAGCTTTCGTAAACAAGAAGAGAAGTTTAGAATTTGTTTTGCTCATTTCTCATTTCGAATATTAAGGTGGCGTGGTCTAATTGATAAGACCAAACCCAAGACCAAACCACATTATCCATTTCTTTATGATTTGATTTCAATCTGCGATGTTTTATAGACAAATATTGTTTGACGTTCATTCATAACCAAAAAATTCAAACACTGAAGTCTTTTTGCATGCCGTTGAATGCCGTATGTACGTAAATATTGCCTGTCATTCGCATAAATATCATTTAAACTGCCACTTATAATTATTCTCAGATGGTAAATTTATGAAATTCCAATAAGTTCATTATTAATTAATTTTGAATTCTTATTAGCGGTATACAGGGTTACTGGTTATTCGACCTATTCTTGCTAGGAGGTTGTGGAGGAGGTTATTTCCGTTGAATTAGACCATAATGTTCTAGAGCGAAAGTCAACCGTTTCTGAGAAAAAAATATTGAAGTTTTTCATCAATAAATAGAGGTTAGGGGGTTAAAAAAATATTAAAAAAAACTATCGGTTATAATCAAATTTTTATTTATGTTTTATTAAGAAGACAAAACATGCGTTCTTTTAAAACACAAAAACTACAGATGTATCTCACCATTAGGAAATACTAGACAGAAACATCATGAATGTTCAATATTTTCTTTTAATTAGGTCCAAAAGAATGGCATTTAAAAAAAAATATGCTAATACATTTGGCGTGCAGTTTATTTTAAAAACATGTCCATTCTTTCAGCTTTTTAGAAATTTATGTAAACTTGGGATCGGTTGTAGGGCTTAAGGTAAAAACGCATATTAAATGGTCCAGGTATCGAATTACGCAAGCATTTGAAAAATTGTTTATGTATGAACATAAACAATGAATTCTCGGAATCGTTCTAGGTACCTGCTAACTATCGAAAATGTCAAGTTAGAATGCTTTTAGTCAGTCATTTCGTACTGTTTGTTTGTAATAATAGGACGCTATTTCACGTGTGCTCTATGTTCCTATGGATACATCGAGAAGTAGCTCATTCAAATAATTTCTGAAAAAAATTCATAGGTTTCGTAAATTGAGATAAATTAAATTAGCTGAAAATTTTACTATTTCTTACTAAAATTTTCAGCTAATTTAATTTATCTTTTTATGATATTATCCTAACTGGGCAAAAAACCTTTATCAACAAAGAAAATTACAAATATCTAACGAAATAAAAACTAGTAGTAGTAAGATATTGAGAGTTCTAGACCACTTGATGTCTGATAGAACACACTATCATCGTTCGCTTCGCTCACTCCGATGTGCCGTGTGTTCTATCAGACATCAAGTGGTCTAGAACTCTCAATACCTTTTTTGAAAAATCTTGAAGACTGGAAGAACTCATTTCGTTCGCTCTGTTCGTGGTCCGTTCAATATAATGTTCATTAATGGTGATCTAGAATCCCAATAAATGATTAGTAGGTTATTGGGAGTGCTACATCACATCTTCCCTCCAAAACCCTCCAATAACACCCAGTATGTATATAAAACGGGATGAATGATTAAACGGGTATTATTTTCCGTAAAACGCTCACACAATGAAGTTCGTTAAACAGCCGATATCACTAAATATTGAAAACATTAATTTTGAATCTAAGAAGCAAAGTTTCCGCCATAGTGGACTATTACCAAATACAATACGCTGTTAATATGTGTCATGTGTGTAATATGTGGACCATCAAACTGTGGCAAAACAAACTTAATGATGGGTTTATTACTACATGAAAACGGTTTACAATTCCAAAACGTCTATGTGTACTCAAAAACCTTATATCAACCAAAATATCTGTATCTGGAAGAAATTTTTAAATTAGTTCCATCAGTATCGTTTTCAAAGTATTGTGAAAACGAAGATGTTATTGCTCCTCATGCAGCGAAAAAAAACTCTGTTATAATATTTGATGACGTTGCGTGTGGCGATCAAAACAATATTCGAGATTACTTTGCTATGGGACGACATAAATTAATTGACTGTTTTTATTTAAATCAAACTTATAGTAAAGTACCTAAGCAACTTATAAGAGATAACGCAAATTTGATCGTACTTTTCAAACAAGACGAAGTCAATATGAAACATGTTTACGATGAACACGTCAATACAGACATGACGTGGCAAGAATTTAGAAATATGTGTGCAAATGTTTGGGAAGAGCCATACACTTATTTAGTTATTAATAAAGACTGTGAGAAAAACAAAGGTTGCTATCGCAAAAACTTTGATAATTATATATTGTTTAATGCCTAAACTACCTCTATACTCTAATCTACCTACACACGTTTAAATGTTTTCTCGTGACTCATACCTTGTTGAATTGTAAAGTGAATCGGTTGTGTTAATAATTTAAAATGGCACATCCTAAGCATGGCTATTATTCCACCGAAAGTAAACGTTTGGAAAGCTTTAAGTCTTGGCCCATGGGACTAACCCAACAACCAGAAGATATGGCTGAAGCTGGATTTTTTTACACAGGAATGAGTGACAGAGTTATATGTTATTATTGCGATGGAAAGTTTAAGGACTGGACACCTATAGACCAGCCATGGATTATTCACGCACGTTATTGTAAATCGTGTCCATATGTTTTGATAATGAAAAGCAGAGAATTCGTCCAAAAAGTTCAAAATTGGCCATGTGAATGTAAAATTTGTGAATCCGATTTTAAAAGCAAAGAAAAGGAACCATTAGCTGACGACTCAAAACTCCAATTGTCTTCAACTTAATTAATGTGCAAGATATGTTATGAAAATACGGTAAACTCGTGTTTTATTCCATGTGGCCACGCTGTTGCATGTGTAAAGTGTGCACTTTCCATAAATAAAAACTGTCCCGTTTGCCGTAAAGTTTGCGACAGCATAATACGACTTTATTTTTAAGTATGTTTGAGGTATAAATATAAGAGCAAACATTGGTAACTATTACTTGAGTAGCATCCTTTGGATACGCATACAACATTCTATTTTTAAAATAACACAATGGAAAAAAAAAATTTAACAACAAATTGTGAATGCTGCTGAATCAGTTAAGAAAAATGTACGAAAGATGCGTGATATAGAGACCGCAAAAAGTGATATACTTGAATCTGTCTTTAGACCAATTACAAAACCTCTTAAAGAAATTGCTGAAAAATCTGAAAAAAAAGTTTATAATAACTTTGAAAACCAGTTTGAAATATCAAGTCCCTTGGATGCAGACAAAACGTTAAAAAAGAGAGTATCAAGTGTAGGTTTCAGTGAATTAAATCAATCAGTTGATTTGAAAAACTTCAGTGACGAAAGTTCAGAAGTTGATAGTGAAAACGATGAATCTTTTAGGACTATAGATTCTGATTTTGATTCACCGAAGGTTAACCGAAGCGAGCAAGTATCTTCATGGTCTATGTCAACAGAAGCCAATAATGATATTCAGTTTGGTGTGCGAAACGAACGTGGTAAACTCATGATGGGGTCAGCACGTGTTGTTGTTTATGACGGATCTATACAAGTTGGCACCAGAAAGTACAAAATTACACCTGGATTAAAAGAGCTTTTATTTAAAAAAGTTCCTGATCTGAAAGTCATTAGTTCAGAAGATTTGGATTATTATAAATTAATGTTGTTAGAAACGAATGTTCATCGACGAGACTATGATCCTCAAAAACAAATAAGAAGCAGTAAAGGTCGAAAATACTTGAACGTCGTAAAACCCCTGTTCAAATTACGTAAAATATCAGCAAGTACAGATAGTAGTCAACCTGACATACACGCAGGAAAAGGTTTACCCACATTGAAAAAATGGAAGAAAAATGTAGATTATGTTTATTGGGATGATCCTAATGAACTTATTGATCGATTAAAACTTTTAATTGCTTCTCGGGACGCTGGAAACACTGGATTAGATAATGAAATTTTATCAATAATTGAAGAACTACGTGAGAATGGTATAATTTCAAATAAATAAGATAATAAAACAAAAAACTTTCATTTCAATATCATCCCTACAACTAGTCAGTCTGTTTTTCATAATGGATAAATTTGGACATCATATAATTACGAAAAAAATAGGTGTATAAGATTTTAAAGATATATTTAATAAAACAATGATCAACGATAAAGAAGAAATAGATTTAAAATACAAAAGGTTGACTGGTATTGCAATACCTCTTAAAGCACACGGCCGCGGTACATAAAAGTGTATAAGTCTAATTGTACCAGGGTTAAATTGCAACTTCGTCAAAATGTACAATGGTCAAATGTGTACTTATGAGTAACTGTTACAAAGACCAAACGACAAATCATCAGCATGACAAAATCTGCTAGTGCGAAAATGTATCTGTGTCAAAATGTACAATTGCTGAAATGAGTACCTACCTTAATATAATTTTGCTCATTTTGTTATGTATGTTAATCGATTTCTCCATCAATTAATATTATAAATAATAATATACCAAAATAGGTTTAGTATTTTAAAAATCAACAAAATTAAAGAAAAGTATAGATACTTGATATACGGGATCCTCGCCCAAACTCTTGGATTGTTTTTACATTTACTAGCGACCCGCCCCGGCTTCGCATGGATTAGACACCCACCGCCGCCGTCTCTATTACATTATGCATGCATTATACATAAAAACCTTCCTCTTACATCACTCTAGGTATTAAAAAAAACAGATCTAAGCATACATAGGGACAGACGGGAAGCGACTTTGTTTTTTACTACGTAGTGATTTTTCGTTCTCATAAAAATTTAATTGAATATGTATCCTTTCTTAGAAACTTTGTATAGTGAATGACCTTCTTGCTTATGAGTGGATAATAAATCCTTGAAATGCCACTTGGCCACTCAGAAAATCATAGAGCCGTTTAAAGATTTATGATAAGAACTACTTATTTGTGTTTTGTTTTCATGTGTCATTTCCTTAATACCTTGCGGCCAAAGAGAATAAAACCACTATTGCGACATTCGATATGGAGAATAGAAAGTTGATTTATAGCAAAAATCAAAAAGGAAATGTAACATTACTGTATGGATTACACCGATTCAATTTCAGACACAAATATAAAAATAATACAACTTTGTGGCAATGCGTGAATCGAGAGTCGTGTGCTTCATCTCTCACTGTCCATCAAGATGAAATTCAGGTAATACGAGAAGGCCACCATACCTGCTTACCATCCACATCCAGTAATAAAAATTACCTGATTAATCAAAATTGCAAGGAAATAGTCTGTGAAAATTTTCGTTTTATTTGAAGAGTGTTTCGAAAATACAGATACAGAAGATTCCGATGATTCTGGAAAACCAACTTTTAGTACAAAGAAAAGAACGCTGCAAAGAGCAAGAAAAGAATTCTTAGAGGTCACGACCACAAAGTTTAATACAATGGAAGAAGTAGTTCTTCCCCAGATATTAAAAGAAAATTTTTTACTGTGGGAAGATGGCGCAGCAGAAAAAATTTGCGTGTTTGGTACCAAATTGGGTTTAAAAATACTAAGAACTTGCGCAAGTGACCAGATGATGTTTGGTGATGGAACATTTATGGTGGTACCAACACCTTTCCAACAGTTATTTACGATTCACATAGATTACTATAGTACCAGCAACGAAACAAATGTGGTGCCTGTTATTTACGCATTACTTCCTAACAAAACCGCAGATACATTATAAGCGACTATTCACTTATCAATGTTAATTCAATGTTAATTCACGTATTGAAAATCACTATTAAATATAAATGCGATTTTGAACGAGCTCAGATAAATGCGATGAATAGAGTATTTCCCGAGTGTGAAATTACAGGGTGTTTTTTTCACTTTAATCGCGCCATATGGAAAAAAGGAAAAGGATAATGTGTGTCTATGGATTTGGATAAGACTAAAGAGGGCATTAGACTTTTGAAACTAACGTCTTATTTACCACTTTTACCAGCACATTTGATCTCTACTGGGTGGACTGAAATCCTCGAATTGACTGAAAAATCCGAAACAATTCGGAAATTCGAAACATATTTTAATAATCAGTGGTTATCCAAATCGCTTCTTGCCGAAATCAGTACCTGTAACCAGCGACATACATAGAACAAACAATACTCTGGAAGCATGGCATGGTCGCTTAAGAAAAAGGATGCGAATCAAACCCAGCTTATATTTATTTATAAGCTTGCTACGGAAAGAAAGTAGATACCAGGACTCACGAATCAGGAACTCGCTATTTGAAAAACAAAAACGGAAAAAATCTGATATAATATTTGACAAAACATATCAAAAATTGTTGAAGCAATTAAACGAAGAGAAAATTTCTATTATTCACTTTCTGAAAAGTATTGCACGAATCCGTGATAGATATTCTTAAGTAATTTCGTTCTTACAGTAATTATTAAGTATACAATGAGAATATAAGACAAAACAAAAAAATGTATTTTTATTTATTTTGTTAATAAAATCTCAACATATTTCATCGCTTCGTTCATGTTCGTAACTAACATTTCATCGCTGTTTTCTCGTGGTCCCATTAATGGGACGAAGGGAGAACTGTTTCTCGTAGTCCCATTACCATTTATCTACTATATAAATAAGGATGCGTGGTTTGCTAAAAATGACAAATGTCAAAACGACAGAAAACGTCAAAAATGACAGAACACGTCAAAAATAGTGATTCAAAAATGTGATTTTTGTAATGATTACAAAAACAAAATAAAACAATTACAACTAGTAACTAACTAACTTTGAAGTACCTAATGGTGACGAAGTGGCTAAGCGTAATGGTGGACGAATGGTATTACGAATGTTTTAAATTATTGATATCCCGTTTGACCCAACAAACGTCATCGATGCATCAATGATGATTGTTGAGACAAACGGAATATTACGGGAATGTGAGCGCATAACCACTTGCACTATTAATCGGTTGCACATTTTGTCACAGAATTATTTTCAAGCAATGGATGTATTGCCACTTTCTCTTTATGTCGAGTGTACATTTTGACATTCAAATATTCTGTCATAAGATCATTAAGAACGTTTGAATATTTTGACCCATGTCCATTGTACATTTTGACGAAGTTGCAATTTAATCCTGGTACAATCAGACTTATACACTTTTATGTACCGGGGCCAAGCACACGATGCTGTCAGTAATACATAGTATAAGCTGATATTTCAAATATTTCAAATGCCTCTACCTAAGCTTACTGACAAGGCGCACTCATCTCAGCCGGAATTGAATACTTTAAAGGATGATATCGATATTCATTTGGGGGATCCAGGGATCGATGCTCGAACTGATAAAGCTATTAAACCTTCTCGACGACCAGATAAGAGAAAAAAACCCGCGCTAGATTCTGATACTTTTGTTGAACTATACAAGGAAATGCGTAATATGTTTAATGACCTACAAAATAGTCAAGAAACAAAACTCGACAATCTGAGCAAGGCATTGGAAGCTATAACGCAACAAAATGCGAAAATAATAGATAACTACACTGAGATGGAGAAAATCTTGCAGCAAAACATGAATGCACACCGAGAGATGGTATGTAAAGTAAGCAATTTAGAGACCGAATGTGCAAATGCACACATAAAGATCAATGATCTTGAAGATCAAGTAGATAGTCTGCAAAAACATCAACTCAAAAAACTTGTCGAAATAAGAAATGTTCCAAAACAGCAAGAGGAAAACATTCAGAACATTGTGGAGAACCTGATGATGACTATAGGCATTGGAACAGAAGCCAACATTATAAAACAAGTTTACCGCGCTGGTAAAGAAAATGCTCCCATCGTGATGGAAGTGGGAGATGTAGGGCATAGGGTCGCAATTATAAAAGCTGTGAAGGCTTACAACACCAATAATAAAAACAACAGACTCAGTAGCTCTAACCTTGGGGTTAAGGTTACACCAGCCGTTCCGGTATATGTTTCGGAAAAACTAACTCCAAAAGCCAAGAAGCTGCTTTTGCTGGCAAAAACTCTTGTCAGTGATGGGATCGTCAAGTATTGCTGGACTGCAAACGGTGAAGTATTAGTACGACAGAATGATGGACAACCTGCTGTTCGCATAAGCAAACCTATGGATGTTGAAAGGCTTAAATCAACTGTTTGACTATATGACTTACATCGCTTTACACTTTCATCAGCGTTCTTAAAATACGGTTCCTATTTTGCATAATATTATGTTTAGTATATTTCTACCTATATTTACAAACGTGTCAACTTATTATCTCTACCAGACTATAAATATTTACAATCTTATACATATTTTACTAACTTACCCTATTAACAAAATTTTGTGTATTGTGTCATCAAATTGTTATATTAGGGTCCAACTCGTCAACTACTTTCTAATAGTTAATATAAAAATATTATACTCTGGTAGTATCTTTCATGAAAATACGCACAATGTATCAATGAGCTACTTAATTAATCACGTACATGTATGTACCATGTTGCTGTCTATGTTCAGCTATTTTGATTCTAAAGGTGATATTACCTAGCCATGATACTTGATGACGTTACCAATGTCAGCAATGACATCGATAGATGTGTCATTGCTGGCAACTCTTATCTCATTGATAGTCCAGAACAGTGCTCTGGTTTGCTGAAGGATACTGCTAAAGATCTCAAAATAATTGTACAAAATATTCGTAGTATAAATTGTAATTTTGATGAGTTTTCTGTCCATCTAATAAGAACGAATGTAACTTTTGACATAATCATATTGACTGAATGCTGGCTGCAGCATTTGATAAACATTCCATCAATAACTAATTACACAAGTTATGCAACCACCAAACATAAAAATCAAAATAGTGGGATCGTGGTCTATATAAGAAACTCCCTACATGCAAATGTTTCTGAGCCTAATGTAGAAGATGCTGACAGTTTGTTAATAAAAATTGGAAGAAAGTTTGCTATTGTAGCTTTGTACAGATCACCTTCTGTTTATAATGTTGACAACTTTCAACAATCACTAGGTCATTTACTCAACAAACTCAAGTCTTACAAATTTGTTGTCGCTACCGGCGACATGAATTTGAACATTAGAGAAGGTAATAATGATCCTAGAACCGCAGATTATCTTGATGAATTAGCTGTAAATGGTTTTCTGCCCTCTCATCTACTACCGACTAGAGAAAGTAAATGTTTAGATCATTGTTTCCTTAATTTAGGTTGCAAAGCTACTACTATTGTATGTAAGACAACTATTACAGACCATAGTTCCCTAATTATATCAGTTAAAACCAACCATATAACACGAGCTCAAACTAAAATAGTTTCCATATAAGATTATGACATGGCTCTACAGGAACTTAAACAGACGGATTGGTCAATGGTAACTAATTGTACTGATGCTGATTTAGCGACGCTTAATTTTCTAACCATAATTTCAGGGATCATAGACAAATGCTCAACTACTAAAAATGTAAGAAATCGTAAAGCTGTTAAAAAGCCTTGGATAACTCCTGGGTTAATACGATGTATAAGGTGGAGAGACAATCTACATTATAAACTAAAAAAGACCCGGATAACCTAATATTACGTGTCACCTATAAAAGGTACAGAAACCACTGTAACCGACTTTTGAACAATTTAAAAATACAACACGAAAAATCAGAGCTTAATAAAAACAGGAATAACATAAAAAATACTTGGAAAATACTACGTCAAATTTGCCAACTTGAAACTAATACTAAACATCCAGTCGAGCTCCTAACGATTAATAGTAACCCGAAAACGTCTGTCAACCATGTAAATCATTATTTTGCCGAGGTAGGAAAGACCCTGGCTAATACTATACTAACTAAAAATAAGACAACAGAATTAGATCTTCTCAAAAATATAAATATGTCGAACAGCCCGATAAACTCTATGGTACTATTACCCACCGACGTTTATGAAATCACTAAAATTGTAATGTCACTTAAATCAACTTCATCCTCCGGCTGGGACAAAATAAGTTCATATTTTATAAAATCAGGAATCAGTTATTTGGCACAACCCATTTCACATTATCTGCAACACATGTTTTGATACAGGAATATTTCCAAAATTGCTCAAACAATCCATTATTACACATATTTTCAAGGCTGGAGATAGAAGCAGTGTCCATAATTATAGACCTATCTCGATTTTACCTACCATAGCTAAAATTGTTGAAAAAAGTATTAACTCAAGACTAGTAAGATACCTTGAAGCAAATAGTTTTCTATCACCCAATCAATACGGATTCAGACAAAAAAAGTCTACTACAAATGCTATTGAAGAAGTAGTTCAGTTTATTATTAATACCTTAGATTCAAAATCTAAATGCCTAGCTATATTCTTAGATTTAACTAAAGCGTTTGACACTGTTTCTATCCCCATACTTCTACGAAAAATGGAGTGCGCGGGTATAAGAGGTTTGCCTTTACAACTATTTACATCGTATTTAAATGAAAGACGGCAATCTGTGAAAATTGATGGGTTACAGAGTGATTACACTGAAATTACTTTTGGTGTACCGCAGGGCTCCGTTCTTGGACCTACGTTGTTCCTTATTTATATGAACGAGTTATCCCGTCTTGACATAAATGGCGAAATTGTTTCTTTCGCTGATGACACTGTCCTTTTGTTTAAAGCACCATCTTGGGAAGAAATTAAAAAACGTAGCGAAGAAGGATTGGAAATAGTATTGACCTGGCTAGACAAAAATATCCTTACACTAAATTTTGATAAAACAAAGTACATAACTTTTAGTATATACAAAAATAATCAACCAACGGATCTGAATTTAAAAGCACATACTTGTAATAATAATACTGATCAATGTAACTGCACCATACTATCACCTGTCGCAAATATGAAGTACCTCGGTATCACTTTAGACCAGAATTTAAACTGGAAGAGTCAAATTGAAAACCTGACTAACAGAATGCGAAAGGTTATATGTATTTTCAAAAAGCTGAGACATATCCGTGAATGGGGAACCATTAAATTAGCATATTATGCTTTAAGCCAATCTATCTTGCAGTATGGGATAAACGCTTGGGGCGCGGCTAAAAAAACTCACCTAATACAGGTAGAAAGATCTCAAAGAGCCATACTAAAGATTGCAACACTTAAGGATTTCCGCTACCCAACGACACAATTGTACAAAGAACTTAAAGTACTGACGGTGCGGCAGCTCTTCATAAAATCTATAATCATGAGACAACATCGCATTATTCCCCCCGTGACTAAAACTAAAAGAAGAATCCCTGACATTTATCCAAAACCTGCATGTAAAACAAAGTTCGGTCATAATTCACCATCATATTTGGGCCCTCATTTATATAACAAAATAAGCAAAGACATCAAATCCTTAAAAACATTGGGTTTCTACGGATGCAAGAATATGATAACTGATTATCTTCTTAATTTAGATTACACAGCGATCGAAGAATTTATGTCATAGTAAAATCATGAAAATTTATTTTCAGTATTTTATATATTTAATTACAGTTTTATTTACAATTTATCGAGAGTGAAGGTACCGTAATTATATTACATAATTACACCAATAATATCTAAAAAACAATCTCCTACCGTACATTTGTATACATATAATACATACAAGTACATATATATACTGGTAAGAGGATATTATTATTTATTAATTTTAAATATAATCTATAAAACTAACATACATATTTTAAATAATTTGTTTTTCTGCTTAATATATAGTTCATATTATATAATCATTATTATAATAAACTCCTAATTATCACTTAAATTGGTATAATATGTATGTATAATGAACTGGTTTAATAAGTTGACACATAGATTAGATAGATTAGTTAGTTTACATTACATTTATTTACTCTTAGTGATTAGTCTGTTTTAGTTGATTATACTTTACTGAAACGATTCCAGTGTAAACAACGCCACTATTATATGAACTCGACAGCGCTGACCGCGAATACATTTTAAGGTGCAACTTATGCTGGTCACTGCGAGCGGCGATCCTACTCTGCCGTAACACAGTTTTTAAACTAGTACGGGGGGTAGAAGTCACAAGCAAGCTATGCATCATCTTTTGCAATTGTTATCTACCTCAATATCCAGCGATTCTAAGTAAATTACTTAATAAACTTACCTTATCCTGAATTGTACATAAGTAGGTAATTAAGTACTCGTACGTGAATTGCGTTATAATTCAAAAATAACAGAGAATATGTTAGCTAATAGATAACACAAATGTCGTGATTTCATTGTTAATTAAGTTTTATGTATTAGCTGTAAAAACTTTTGAACAATAAACGTTTTATTTATTATTATTTATTTTATTTATTAGTAAAGAGTATGTAGATAAACACTTTGCTAGTACGCAACATGTTCGTGATATTATGTGCAATACTATAAAAACAGAATTAATGAAAAATATTGATCAGTTGCTGGAAGGCTTTACAAAAACTAATTCTGTTAAAAAATGAGCAAACAAAATGTTGTTGATGAAATTCACAAAGCCGCGCGTAAAAATTTCATTCGAAGGTCTGTAATATTAAAGGGATTGGATGATCTATGGCAATCAGATCTTATTGACTTTCGAAATTTAATAAAATACAATAGAGGTTATAAATACATATTAGTGGTGATTGATTGTTTTTCTAAATTTGTATGGAACGTGGCAGTCAAGACAAAGAGTAAATCTGAAGTAGCGGATGCTTTTAATAATATTATAGTTTATTTATTTTATTTATTTATTTTTAAGGAAGGCCTACAGCTTATATAAATACAAAATAGTTGACTAAAATTAAGCAACAAAAAAGCTAATAAATGGCCTTCACGGCTAAATGACAGAAAAAAAAATATTAGGTTCGCTATGCATTCATACAATAACTAAAATAAAAATACTGATTAAATTATAGTTAGTTATAGTTACAAGTGATCGGAAACCTATTAACTTACAAACAGATATGGGAACAGAATTTTATAACACGGAACTAGAAAAACTTATCAAAATTAATAATATAAACCATTATTCTACATATTCATCAAAGAAAGCTTCGATTGTAGAAAGAGTAATAAAAACTCTTAAAAATAAGTTGTATAAGTATTTCAGTTTAAATGCTAGTTACAAATGGATCGGTAAACCTTTGGAAAATATTGTTAATGATTATAATAACACAATACATCGCACTACAAAATTTAAACCTGCCGATATTAACTATTTAAACGAACACATAGTGAAAAGAAATATAATGAAGTCACAAATAACGAAGAGAGTTCATTCAAAGAAAAACAAATTAGCAGCGGGAGATCTAGTGCGCATAAGTAAATATAAACAATGTTTTGAAAAAGGTTACACGCCGAATTGGTCTACTGAATTATTTTTGATAAAAAAAGTTAATTTAACGAACCCTTTGACGTATCATATTGAAGACTTGCATAAATGTCCAATATTAGGTATACATTTTATGAACAAGAACTTCAAAAAACTAAATGTTCTAATGTTTATTTTAATAGAGCGTGTTTTAAGAAAAAAAGGTAATAAGCTCTTTGTTAAATGGTTAGGTCTTCCAAATAGTGAAAGTAGTTGGATTAAAAAAAGTGATATTTTATAATATTATATAAAATATAATTGAAAGTATTTTCAAATCATTAGTATCATAGCAATGCGCGGAGGAGGACTTGTCAACAATCTGATAAATAATTTACCGTTCGAACTTCATTTACCTGGATATAATTATTGTGGACCTGGTACTCGATTAAGAGAACGTTTACTAAGAGGTGACCAAGGAGTGAACGAATTGGATAACGCTTGTAAACAGCACGACATTGCATATACACAATCAGATAATTTAAAAGATCGACATAGAGCAGACATAGAACTAATAAAAATGATATATTCCCATCCGCCCCATTATCCTCCCCATCAATGGGGCAGTTGGGAAAATAAATTCCCATCTGCCCCATCATTCAAGTCAATGGGGTGGATGGGATTTTTTGCCCCATTGACTTTTTAATAATATAAAGAATAAATCTCACTATTCATATTCAGATACTCTTGTTCCTATTTACATAATTAACTGTTAGTAGGAACAATAGGAAATAAAAAGGCCAACTTATTTGAGCTAATCAAGTTCTGGTTTATTGTAAATATTTCTTTTCGTAAACTACGCTAATTTAAAAATCAAATAATAATCTTAGGAAAAGCAGTGAGAAATCAAAAAATCATACGAAGTTAGTTTTCTAATCTTAAATACAGTTGTTTTTAAATACTTTATATCACAGTGAGATAATCACATTTTTACAATAATTATTTTTATAAAAACTAAGGTCTTAAAGGTACAAGTGCCACATAAAAAAAAACTAAAACATTAACTTAATTAGCAATCATTTGCTTATATTTAAAATCTTTGTTTTATCACTTGTTTTACATCTCTTTCTTCACACTCTCTTTCAATCTTTGAAAATAGTAAAGAATCGGTTTTTTATTGTTTATAAAATAACTAGACTGCAATGAAATCCCAATGCGTGCGAGTGTTTACGACACTGTCCCCGTCCCCTAGTTTTTATTACAAAGATGATTGTAAGTGATTACTGTGATAGATATTTTTATTGAGGCTCTTGTACCTTAGAGGCCTTATCTAAAAGATAATTATTGTAAGATTCTCTGATTACACACTGTGATAAAAAATATTTGAATGCTACACTTTATATAGTATTTGTTTGAAAAATAGTAGTAAAGTATGATGTCAGTAATCACACTATAATTTACTATTATGTTTATATAATATCTAGTTATTTTATAAATAATAAAAAACATTAGTTATAAAATAACTTTATTACAATTTGTTGATTAGTTTCTATTTTCAAAGATTGGAAGAGAGTGAAGAAAGAGATTGTGAAATTAGTGTTAAAACAAAGTTTTATAGTATAAGCAAATTATTGTTAATTTAGTTGATGTTTTTAGTTTTTTTTTTATGTGGCACTTGTACCTTTAAGGCCTTAGTTTTTATAAAAATAATTATTGTAAAAATGTGATTATCTCACTGTGATATAAAGTATTTAAAAACAACTGTATTTAAGATTAGAAAACTAACTTCGTATGATTTTTTGATTTCTCACTGCTTTTCCTAAGATTATTATTTGATTTTTAAATTAGCGTAGTTTACGAAAAGAAATATTTACAATAAACCAGAACTTGATTAGCTCAAATAAGTTGGCCTTTTTATTTCCTATTGTTCCTACTAACAGTTAATTATGTAAATAGGAACAAGAGTATCTGAATATAAATAGTGAGTTTTATTCTTTATATTATTAAAAAGTCAATGGGGCAAAAAATCCCATCCGCCCCATTGACTTGAATGATGGGGCAGATGGGAGATTTTTTTCCCAACTGCCCCATTGATGGGGAGGATAATGGGGCGGATGGGAATATATCATAAAAATGGCTAAACAACGAATGAAGTCAAAAACTGCTGGAAAAGGAGAAAAATTAGCATCGTGGGTTGTAAGCAAAATCATGAAATCTAAGGTGAAGCATGGAGCAGGGACAAAAAAACCGTTTCGTTCGGTTGTTTCTACGATACGGAAACATTTGAAGGAGCTCAAACCATCTGATAATAACAAAGCTATAGAAATTGCTTATACAGCAGCAAAAAAAATTATTAAGCATAAAAAAGGAGTTAACCTTCCACGTGTCATACATCTACCAAAGACCGGTGGTATACTCCCATTAATACCAATTTTTGCGGGGCTTTCAGCTCTCGGTGCATTATCTGGAGGAGCTGCTGGCATTGCCAAAGCTGTAAATGACCATAAAACAGCACAGAGAAACTTTGAAGAAGCCAAAAGGCATTATAAAATGATGGAATCTATAGCTTTAGGAAAAGGTCTTTATATCAAACCCTACAAAAAAGGCAGCGGTCTCTTTGTTAAAAGTTCAAAAAACTAAAGAAAAGGTTACCTAATCGTGCTCTTACAAATATTGAGTTATTAGAATATGCTAATGAGTACATTCCATTTTTTAGAGGTGTCTTCATGAGAGATGAATTACCACGAAAACCAAAAGCCATAGAGTGTGGTATTGTAAACTTAGACAACTCTACGAACGAGGGTACGCATTGGGTAGCCTATGTAAAATACTTGGATTATTGCCAGTATTATGATAGCTTTGGTGATTTAAAGCCTCCAAAAGAAATTGTCAAGTATTTAACAAAAAAATATCATATAATTACTGTAGTTATCAAAATTTTAACACATCGAATTGTGGTCACCTTTGCTTAAAATTTCTTCATGAATTTTGGGATTCATGTAAAATTATTGGAACGAATAAAAAATATATAAATTAAAGAAATAGTTTTCTTTTAGCCATTAGTAAAATGTCTTTCACGCTGTCTATAACTGGTCATACATCGACATTATCATCAAATTTTTATCCTGCTTTACAATTCGATGGGGAATACGAATGCGCATTGCTGCATATTTCAACGTTTAATTCAATTCCTAATATTGAAAACACGAACAATAAATTTTACTATGGCAATAATGAAGTCTTGGAAATTCCTGAGGGTGCGTACGAACTACAAGACATTTCTGGTTATATAAGGCAGAATTTAAAAATGAAAGGAATAGATTTTAATTTGTATTGTAACAATAATACATTAACTACATCTATTTACTGCAGTAAAGAAGTTCACTTTGAAAAAGCCAACTCTCTAGGAAAATTATTGGGGTTTGACAACCAAACCCTGAAAGCAAATATATTACACGAGTCACAGCTGCCAGTCAACATTTTATCAACGACTGTGATGAGAATCGAATGTGATATTGTGAGTGGTTCTTACATTGACGGAAAATCCAGCCATATTATTCACGAGTTTGCGCCCAACGTCCCTCCAGGATATCGCATTATCGAAATACCAAAAAATATTATATACTTTCCTGTTAATCAAAACTTTTTAAGTACTATCAATATCAGATTATTAGACAACCACAATAAACTAATTAACTTGCGAGGAGAAGAAGTACAATTGTATTTACACATTAAGAAAAAATGATTGACTTTAATAAATATACTGATACAAGAACAAAACACATCAGTGACAATCCAACAATCCGTCGAAGAGCACCAAAAAGAAGAAATAAAAAAATAACAGAAGAAAATAAAAGATTTTTGAAATTAATCGGTCTGCTAAAATGAGTATATTGGACATCTCAAGTACACCAGTATTCGATTGTACCATTGATGGTATTGAATATCATTCATATAAACCATTTGTAACAAGTTTTAACAAGAACGATGAAATACGAATACCTATCAACCAGCAAGACCTTTACATATTACCGTCTGCTAGTACCTTGTACTTAGAAGGTACTGTGAACATTATAAAAAACAACGAAACAAAACAAAAAGTTACTAGTATCGAGTTGACTAACAATCCGTGGCTATATCTATTCCAAGATATTCGGTACGAACTCAATGGAATTGAAATAGACAGAATTAAACATGCAGGAATTACAACCACTATGAAAGGAATTTTATCATTCAATGAAAACCATGCTAAGGTATCCAAAGCTTGGGGTTGGGATATTAATGGCACCAAAGCCAGTCAAAAATTTTGTGCTTCAATTCCCCTTTCTAATATATTAGGTTTTGCAGAAGATTATAAAAAAATTATCATGAATTGTAAACATGAATTGATTTTGTTACGCAGTAATACTGATTTAAACTCACTTATAATTCCTAATGGTCAGATTCTCGAAGATATTGTAATAACTAAACTATTTTGGCGTGTACCACACGTTAGAGTATCCGATAAAGAAAAAGTTAACTTGCTTAAGTTATTAGAAAAAGATCGTCCTTTACAAGCAGCATTCAGAAATTGGGACCTTTATGAGTACCCACTATTACCAAAAACCACCAAGCATACTTGGTCTATCAAAACGTCGTCTCAAATCGAAAAACCTAGATACGTCATAATTGGTTTTCAAACCAAGAGGAAAAATTCAGCACAAGTAGATATGTCACGTTTTGATCATTGCAATTTAAGAGATTTAAAAGTGTACCTAAACTCAGCATAATTATTTTCCTTATGAAAGCATGAACGCAAATTTCCTGGATTCCAAATATGCATTGATATACGAACAGTATGTCAATTTCCAACAATCTTACTATGGATGTAGAAACGAACCATTGCTAAGCGCTGATGAATTTAAAGAAATAGCGCCATTGTTTGTAATAGACTGCTCGAGACAGAGCGACAACATAAAGACTGGTCCAGTAGTTAGTGTTCGGGTGGAGCTAGAGTGTAATTCAGAGATACCGGACTACACATCTGCTTATTGTCTCATTCTAAACGATTGCATAATTGAGTATAGACCACTGAGCAACTTGGTAAAAAAAATATCATAATTAAAATGAATGCTGATACTATAATTGTTGACTTGCAAGGATTCAAGGACTACCAAAATGAATTTATATTAAAAGAATGGATAAAATGGATAAAAAGCTTTCATGAAAACTGTGAAATCGTTGATATTGGTGAAAATGGATGTCCTAACTTTGCGAAATTATGCGATGACTATGAAAAAACAAAAAAACCTAAATTTAAACTGTGTTCACCATAAAAAAAGTGTGCCTTAAAGAATGTTATCTGTTTAGAAAAATGGTGTAAGGATAATAATTTTGATGTGTTTTTACCTAATCTTTTCAAAAGTTAGACTATATGCAATGTTTTATTGTGTAGGTACCTTTAATTGAAATTGTTAAATTCAGTTTGTCAAGGCGTTAATTTTACTACCTACCTATTCTTAAGTTACTTATTTTTATGTAATGATATGTGTATGTTAAATTTACCTACCTAATGATACATAATAAAACACTACCTATCCTACATAATATTGGTTTTATTTAACTAAATTTTAAAATAAAATACATAATGTAGGTACTAAAATTTTATTTAAAAATAAAAATCTTATTCTACTAAATATTCTAAATAAATATTGGTACTTACATAACTACTTACTCTAATACGGCAAGGCAAGATTTTCCGAAATATTTCTAATTATTCTTTCATTTTTCTTCTGGTCCATAATATTGTCTATAATGTCCCTAACAACATACTGAGCTGATAAAATCACTTTATCACTATTGTCACTAATGTCCATTACTTTTATCTGGATAAGTCTCCTTCCAGTGCACTGTGCTGTCCTGTTGAGAACAAACGATGATCGCTGCATTTTTCTGCGTCCCTCGTCTAGAGGATCTATACTCGAAGGCTTCCTTGTTCTTCGCTTAGGTCGACTTTTGGTCTTTGTCACAGAACTTTGTACCACAGGAAACTCTTGGGAAAATCCAGCCAATGGATCCTGTGCGCATTGGAAGAACAGTTCCTGTGTATTGATCCCAATAATGTCATCTTGAGTTGCATCAGGATCATTCGTTGAAAAGTTATCCATTTTTCTGTAAAAAAAATAATAAAGTTAAGTGAAATGAATATGAATTTATTAAAAATTACAATCTTTGAGTATAATCACGATAACTTACCTATGAAATCACACGCCGAGAGATAAATCAACAACTGTGGTAGTTATAAAAAAATTATATCAACCCTTTACCGCATACTGTGACAAATTTGGAACACTCAGCTTTTGGTGTAATTTATTACTGCCTGCGGCATCTATGATTTTTTCATGGAACTAATTCGCAAGCAGGGAGTGTAACTCACCGAAATATGTGCCAGTGGCGCCTCCACAGGACGCTTAGGAACTAGAATCGACGCTTTCATCAGACGATCGCCCAAATTTGACAGATTGCCAATTCGCAGACTTTCAATTCGTTTTTTTTTGTGATTATAATCAATAACTGAGAAATAAAAGTGATTCATCTGATGGAACAATGGACCCACAAACGTTTTACGGTAAAAGAAGTAAGTTCAAACCATAATTATGTAGTGAATATTATCATTTCTAAATGTTCCATATTTGGAACACCATGCATTTGTGAGGTTTTTTGTAGTGCCAAATATGGAACCTTATGCACTCCAGTCAATAACTTACAAGTTCCGAATTTGGAACATTATGCAGCGTTAGATATTTTTATATTTTTTGATTAATACTAAGTAGGATAAGTAAAAGAATCGCATACCTAAAGTTTATTTAAATAATTGTATTTCAAGCGTTTGTCTGATCTCCCACCCTGTCTGACTATATACATTTTATTATATATTTATACGTGATAATTTTTTAGTCAATTTGCATAATTATTTTAGGTAAGCGACCTCGTCGAGCATTCGTCGTGATTCCAGAGAGCAGTGAGGATGAAAATGTATCAGGTGATGACGATTATTATACTCAAGATCCTTTACACATTAATGAAGAAAAATATGGAGAAGACGAAGAAGATGGAGAAGACGAAGAAGATGGAGAAGAAGAAGATGAAGAAGAAGTGGAACTGGATGAGGTTTTTTCTGAGCGCACTGACGAGTATTTGGAGATGTTAGAAGATTTTACAGACAGCGAACCTTCTACTTCACAGGCAGCTTCTTCAAGTAAGAAAAAAAAAGAAAGACAAGTTGGTGTGGTCGGATAACAATCTTCAGTATGATGAATCCAATATTGCTTTTTTGGGATCTGAAACTCTTCCGGATGAAATAATGCTGCTAAATACTCCGATGGAATTTTTCAAATTTCTTTTTCCATCATGTGCAGTAAATTTAATAGAGGAAGAAAGCAATGTATACGCAGCTCAAATTTCACCCGAAAACTTGCATTCAGTGACACATGAAGACATCCATAAATTTATTGGAATTATTATCTACATGTCGGTAGTACAGCTACCATCCACTCGTCATTACTGGAAGGAGGGCACATTTGTTGAAAAAGTTGCAAATGTAATGACGTGCAATAAATTTGAAGAAATTAAAAGATTCCTGCATTTTTTCGACAAAACAAAAGAACTAAAACCAAATGACCCGCAGTTTGACAGGCTTCAGAAAATACGCCCACTTATAAAAATTCTTCGCGAAAGAGTGCTACAAGTGCCGAAAGAGGAATTTTTGTCAATCGACGAACAGATGATCCCTACTAAGGCCCGAACTTCAGGAATCAGACAGTATAATGCGAAAAAACCCCATAAATGGGGTTATTTAAATTACGTTTTAAGCGGAGTCAGTGGATTTAGCTATGATTTTGAATTATTTGGAGGAAAATACCCTGAGCCGCCTAAAAACTGTCCCGATCTTGGAGTGCCAGGAAATGTGGTACAAAGACTATTGGAGACTGTCTCAGATAATTTGAATCACAAGATTTTTGTTGATAACTGGTACACAAGTTTGAAGCTAATGGCGAACATGCACAAAAGAGGTCTTCTGCCATTAGGCACAATACAACTGAGAAGAGCTCCAGATATAAATATAAATAAAAAAGCTTTACAAAAGAAAGAACGAGGTTATTGCTCCGAAAAAACTGTTGCAATTGACGATGTTCAGCTATCAGTTACCAATTGGGTCGACAATAAAACAGTCAGTTTGTGTTCATCCTACGTAGGCAAGGAACCAATGGGAGTTGTGAAAAGATATTCCAAAAAACAGAAGTGTAGAGTTGATGTTCCTTGCCCAAAAGCAGTAAATATTTATAACAAATACATGGGCGGTGTTGATTTACTAGATGCCATGTTAGGCTTCTATAGGATCAAAATTCGCAGTAAGAAATGGTACCACCGCCTGTTCTTTCATTTCATTGATCTCTGTTGCGTGAACAGTTGGCTACTTTGGCGGAGAGTCATGAAAGAGAAAGGTGAAAATATTTACATTCCACTGCTTGACTTCAAATTGACAATAGCAGACATATTGATGCACAAAGACTCAAAAGTATATACTCCGACTACACGCA
Organism: Eupithecia pulchellata; assembly: GCA_963931895.1. Lineage (NCBI taxonomy): Eukaryota > Metazoa > Arthropoda > Insecta > Lepidoptera > Geometridae > Eupithecia > Eupithecia pulchellata. The sequence continues at coordinate 5,294,353 of OZ007539.1, forward strand.
AACGAGGACGACCACTGAATCAAGATGTTGAGGCAATTAAAAAAGGTCGATCAAAGAGACGCATAGAGCTGCCTCCATTGGAAGTAGCTGGAGACGGGTTTAATCACTGGCCCGATTGGAAAACTGATCGCCAAAGGTGTAAAATGGCAGGATGCAAGCAGAAGTCCCAAGTGATGTGCGAAAAGTGTGGTTGTTATCTTTGTTTCAACAAAGATCGCAACTGTTTTAAAAACTTCCATGTTTAGTAATTAAAAACTTATGCAAATTTTGATGTTGTTTCTTTTATTTTTTAATTCCTGTACATCAATCATACATTATTATAGATCTCACCGCATGTTGTACCAAATATGGAACATCAGAATTTTAGAACTAGAACGCATGGCGTTCCATATTTGGAACAATTACTTAAACCTATATATTTTTTTTAATAGGTCTTCTATATTTTTTTTAATATTTTTTAGTGTCCTAATATATACCCTATATTATCATATATTTTTTCCAAAAGAATCAAAAAATCCATGCGGTAAAGGGTTAATAACGATTACGTTATGTTCGAGTGCACAGCAAACAATGAATGTGTATTTGTAATGCGCATCCTCACAACCGTCGCGCGTCGTGTAAGTTGCAATGCAACGTAAGGGCTTTTGAATGTAAGGACAGTCATAAAACATTTCAAGTTCGTACATGTTTGAAATAGAATATTTTACTTCATGCAGTACCTACTTAAATAGGATAATAATGTAAATGAAACGAAATATTTATATTCAACAAAATTTATTTTGTAGAGCTTATCAGTAGGTTGATACTTAAACAATAAAATTTGGTAACTTATAGCTAGAGCGATATTAATTATTATTGCATATTAAACTTATTTATATACCTAAAATAGAAACATGTCCCCAAGCTCTACTTGTTTTTTTGTCCTTAGAAATTAAGCGCTTATCATCATTACTTGAGAGTGCAATTTTGTCTACTGAGCGCGTAAATATTTCATGTTTCATACTCTTGAATAAAATATTCTTCCTACGTAAAATATTTTCTGTCAATAATGTTCTTTTATAGTCTGAATTATCAAGATCGCGCACAACACATGATTTAATTCCTTTGGCTTTTTTAATTACACTCTCAGTATTTTGTATACAGTACAACTTGGAGCGTAATCCAACAAATTCTGTGATTATTTTGCCTCCCATTTCATCTTTAAATAACCCCGGAATTTTTTTTTTAATTAAAGGTAATCCATGATAATTTTCTATAGGAAAATTACTGGTATCAAAATACTGAATGAAATTTGCTTTTAATTCTGAATAAAATTGATTCGTTTCAATATGATAAATAAAGCTGTCAGTATCAGTGTAACACATACGTAATCTTTCACCATAGAACGGTTGAAAAACAGAATAATGAAAATCATACATATGCGATTTTGATAATTCAAGTACTGTGAAACCTATATACAATGGTTTATCTAAAATAATCTTACTAGGTTTTAACTGAATTGCTACCAAATTTTCTGTAAATATAGATGCACTATGAAAATTCGTGTTAGAAATTAACTTTTCAGCACTTTTTTGTTTCTTTGTTATATTTCTGAGATCGTTCCACTGATTTACTAAATAAACCTTCACTTTTTTGTTATTGTTTTCTAAGGTTTTTCCAAAAACGCTATTATTTAATAGTTTGAAAAAGTCTTGTTCAAAAGTAGATGATGCTTTTTGTCGCAGGGCTGTATTTAAATCGATATATTTCTTTAAGTAATCACTTTGTCTAAAAGTTATACCACGATGAATTTTTTTTAAAACTATCCCATGTTTTATGCATGTTTTGAAATGCACGTAATGAATTACATATTTAAATTTATCGTATAAGTTGGGAACAGTGTTGCCAACCATAGAGATTTTTTCCTCGTACATAAGCAGCTCAAAATCTCGTACTTTGGCTTTCCAACCTCGTACATTAATTTCCGAAGCATCAAAATGTGTTCAAATCAAAATTAAGGCTTGTAAAACCATTGGATTTAGAGCGTTTTACAATAAAATGAACTATTGCCAGTTTTCTGCTACTTAAAACATAACTTTGTATTAAAATTATAAGTAATCTTTATCAGGTCACGTAAAATATGAACGGAATTTGCTTAAATCATTTTTAACACAGGTTTTTTACATAGGCTTCTACTCTTAGTAAACATCTCTTGGAGATGTGGAAATGAGGATGTCCAGATATTATTAGGTCTTTACCTATGAAATTGTCGTTTTGTATGAAAAAATTTAAACTAATTTTTTTTCATGTATTTTTTATTTGTATTAATCGAAGTAATCACCCATGCAATCAATGCATCTTTGCCAACGTAGTGGCAGTTTATTGATGCCCTTCTTAAAGAAATCAGCAGGACGGGAGGCAACAAATTCTTCAAAGGCATTTTGTACTGCCTCTCGGGTATTGAATTTTTTTTCCCGCCAAGAAGTTATCCAAATTCTGGAAAAAGTAGTAGTCTGTAGGCGCAAGGTCTGGTGAGTAGGACGGATGACAGAGAGCTTCCAACCCCAGTTCTTGCAACTTGGATACCGTCTGCTGTGCAGTATGAGGTCGCGCGTTGTCGTGCAGGAGCAGCGGAGAGGAGCGATTGACCAATGCTTTGTTGGAGATGTGCCAGCTTCTCCATCATTGTGTTCAGTTCTTCACAGTACACATCTGCAGTAATGCTCATCCCGTTTGGTAAGAAGCTGTGATGAATCACACCGGCGCTAGACCACCAAACAGTGACCATCACTTTTCTAGGGGTGAGATTTCGTTTAGGGCATTGTTTAGGTGCTGAACCAGGATCCAACCAACTTGCTGAGCGCTTGCGGTTATCAAACAGAATCCATTTTTCATCGCAGGTAACAATGCGGTTCAAAATTCCTTCATTTGTGTGTCTGTTGAGTAGTGCAAGGCACGTCTCGACGCGTACTTTGCGCTGGCGATCATTGAGTTCGTGGGGCACCCATTTGTCAAGCTTTTTTACCTTGCCAATTTGACGCAAATGGACCAATATTGTTTTGACGCTAACGTCGATAGCTGCTGCTAATTCAGCCGTAGATTGTGTAGCATCAGCTTCCACAATCGCCTTTAATTGGTCATTGTCAGAACGACAATATCATAGGTAAAGACCTATTAATAACTGGAGCCTCCAGTAATAACTCGAGCCTGTTAGCCGGTTTCTTATATCTGTACTGTACTGAAAAACCGCTCGCAGTCAGTAATAGCATGGGGTAGGCGTTACTGTATTGAAATGTAATGTTAATGCATCCCATTGTTCTAAAATTTTAGCTAAAGCCTCATACCGAGATAACCATCTTGTTCCAGCTAATTTATTAATTTTGAGTGGTTTTTTCCCATCAGTTAAAGCATACTCGTATATTTCTTTATATTCAGACTCAGACTCGACGTCTTTTGGTGCTGTTAGAAAACCAGTTATGACACTCTTTAATTAGAAAATCTAAGAGCCGAGGGAGTGTTTTAAACGCATATTCAGCAGCTAGGTGGAGAGAGTGACATACGCATTTGATTGTAACCAATTCGGGGTTTTGTTCTTGCAAAATGGAGGAGAACGAATGGTTTTGTCCTACCATAACATTTGCACCATCCACACCTATCCCCAAAAGTTTGTCTATTAGTCCGGTCAAATTAGACCATAAAATAAGAGTAAAGTTACCTAAATTCCCACCAAGCTGAAAATCGGTTAGATTGTTTGAAATATCATTATAAACAAAATTTGAAAGTTCCCCATCTTTCCCATTTAAGGAAAAAAAAATATTCAAGGTCAAAGGTAAAAAAAATGAGTTTTTCGCGATTTTCAGCAAAACGGTAAGTTTTATCATAAAAATATCTCAGACAAAAATTGTAGATCATAAAATTATCTACAAAAAATTTATTAATACTTTTTTTTCTACGAGCCACCGTTTTTGAGATATAACGATTCAAAAAGTTGTAAAAGTTGTAATCGTCATAATATGCATCAGTACGCCACGTATGTTTTTAAAATAATCTGCACGCCAAATGTATTAGCATATTTTTTTTAAATGCCATTCTTTTGGACCTAATTAAAAGAAAATATTGAACATTCATGATGTTTCTGTCTAGTATTTCCTAATGGTGAGATACATATACATCTGTAGTTTTTGTGTTTTAAAAGAACGTGATAGCATCGTGGGCTTTACCTAGCTAGTAAACTATCTTATTTCGATAGAATCATGGAATGGCCTACCTTACAATGCAACCTACATGTTGGGAATCGGGAATAATGAAATCAAAATTGAGAAGTCAACCACTTTATTTCTTTGTACTTACAAGATAAGCACAGATGAATCAAATGATAACCATATATTACTATTAAATTAGAAATAAAGCATATTGAATTTCCCTTCACTTCAATCTTTTGTCCACTAGTGGAAGAAGCGAAAAAGAAACCACTAGCAAGTTTTTATATCACTTATAAGACTATTACATCTTTATTCTCGTAGAAAACATTACACCGTAGTGTATTAACAAGTACCTTCACACTTACAAAATAAGAATATGGTGGAGGGTAGTTCGGGCCTTGGGCCACCAAGGACAGTCGGAATAAACGATATTCAATAATAGCTGCTAATTATTACTATAACTAACTAGATTTCTCATAAACCACAGAAATAGAAACACAAAGAATATAATATAAACCTTCAGCAACGTCAATGCTAAAACAAGCTAAGGTGCCACAATATAAAACATCTTACGTACCCTAATGACGCTATGAGAGATGCTTTCAGGTCACAGGATCAGAAAAGAGTGGCGGCGCTAGCACATCGTGCCTTTTATAATATTCTTTAGTTCCAGAGAACCGTTGGCTATCGTTACACAACGAACTACCCGTCAAACATCTATTCCTATCGTTTTACATCTAGATAGATTGAAATATATAGTAATCTCACAAAATATCCATCACAAATGGTCTTATATATTAAGTTTATAATTAAGATGCTAATTACTTTCAAAATATTGCCTTATGAAATACCTTAATGATTAAATAGAAACATATTTGTCTTAGTGTGAATCTGAGAGGGAAACAAACGGGAAGTCAAGCCCGTTACATTTTAACATTGATTATCCTTTGCAACCTTACTTTTACTACTAGATACAGTTATTACATAATATTATTTACTATTCAACAAATTATAGCCATCAAATACATTATGATACAGCTTATTCATTTAATGAAACTGATTTGACCTAGTATTTGAATTTGAGCCGCGAAACAAGTAGGAAATCATGCCTGTTCCGTTTTATTTTAAATATCTTTTCAAACCTTATTGTTTATCACAATATGTACAGTGCGCGTCAGAATTAAGTATCCCCCTTGTCTACAAATTATTTTCGACTACTTCTAATTCCCTTGTAAATTGTAACAAATTTTCACATGCAAAATTTATCACGCCGCTCATGATCGAACCGCCGACAAAGTCTGAAATTCCCAACAATAACAACTATTTTGTCCCACATACATTGAGATAGGGGGGTACTTATTTGTGACGCCGACTGTACATAGTATTGTTATATATTATTACTTTACAATATAGACTATCTAACAAACGCATGTTTTGTCTTCTTAATAAAACATAAATAAAAATTTGATTATAACCGATAGTTTTTTTTTTATATTTTTTTAACCCCCTAACGTCTATTTATTGATGAAAAACTTCAATATTTTTTTTTCTCAGAAACGGTTGACTTTCGCTCTAGAACATTATGGTCTAATTCAACGGAAATAACCTCCTCCACAACCTCCTAGCAGGAATAGGTCGAATAACCAGTAACCCTGTATATACATCTCTATAGTATGTCAAAATATTTTTTTTTTATATTTTTTTTTTGAAATTATTTCATTTATTACTAACGGCATTCGCTTTCTTCTTTCTATGTACGGAGCTCCTAAAAAAACTACCTGCTTAGATAAGTATAGATATGCATGTTTCGTTAAAAACAACAAAAGTAAAACAACAAGTACAATTAGCTTATCTTCCTCCAACCTCAGTTGCTGCTCATCAACATCTTTTTAGGGTATATTACCAAGTTCAAGTGTGGCTTGGTTATCAGCTAGACCCTACAGACTGGGGTTGGAAGTTGGTCAACAATTTATTAGAACCAGTGCACACTTTACTTCCACCTGCGCCGGAAAAACTGCTGAACTCGATTTTTTTGCAACTGCAAAAAGGGATGCAATGCTAAATGTGGTTGCAAAAAAATCGGACTGTTCTGTTCTCCGGCATGTACACATCGTAAGGGTGGTCGTTGAATGAACGAACAGTTTTTTTAGACTGTTTATTTGCCGTCGACTGATAAACCGGTTTACAGTCCACCGATAAACTAGTTCACTCGTGAACTACATTTGCATCGCGCAGTTCATGGTCGAGCGTTGCCGAAATTGTTTCTCTCTCTAGCCAGTTAGCCATTGTCTATCAAGCATTCTGTTCTCTTCACACTTGCTTGTTACGCTAACATGACTATCTCTCTTTTGCCATGCGTTCAACTTCAGCTGTATAGCTAGACCATCAGCAATCAGCTGTGTTTTACATGTATTGGTCAGTGAGGTTGCATCTGCTGCATCAATTTCTATGAGCCTGTATAACTGCGTAATAATTTTATTTTGCTTTTCGCTAAAAAATCTCATTATCATGCACATCATTTTCTTGGTATCAACTGCTGTCGATTCGTCAATTATAATTGAATAATGGCTATCTCCTACCTCTTCTAACAGTTCTTGAAGGAAACAGGGAGCAATGCCATTTTTTATTAACGCAGTACATTTGGTCCTATGCAACTTTATATCTTGCAAAATAGCCGAAGCAGGATCTAAATCTTTTATTAGTACTCCTAAATGATCAACCGCCTTCATACTGGAATGTTCAGCAGCGTAAGCAGCAATTTTTAGCTCTGCTATCTTTCGTGTTTCTTTTATAGGTAGCTTAAAGTGATCACTCATTTTACTTGATTGTCCAACGATAACAGACCGTTTTATAGACTGTATATGTTTTTTTGTCTTTGAATGGTCAACCAAATCTTTTTGATGAGCTTTTAGTTCACATTTGCAGGCTTTACACCACGCTTTAGTGTTTTCACCAATGCCAGCTTTTAGCCAAACTGAAAATAGGGAAATCAAATAAAGTGGTAACCCCAGAAAAAAACAAAAAAAGTGGCAAAGCAGAAAGCCACAGAGGACAGACAGACCATGAAACGTACGTCTTGTACCAACACCTACAATGAACAAACACCACTCAATAACTAGGTACTCAATTAGTACATTCCAGTCATCGATTTATCTAGTAGGTATACTAAGTAGATGCAGGATTACGAATAATTTGGGGCTAAATGATGCTGATTACTGTGTGAAATGTACAGCGATATTTATTATTTACTTATTTGTAGGTATTGTATCTCCTTAGTACCTATTATAAATCGATGATTCCAGTGGTGTTAGATTGTACCACATCACAACCCACCGAGTAGAACCCAGCCCATTCATTATCAAATCACAAAAATGTGCAATGCAAAACGTAGTTTTTAATTTGACTTCTCCCTCCACCAATTTCACCTTTACATACAAAACTTTTTGGTACGAAGTACTTATCTGTCAGGGTTTTTAAATATAATCTGGACATGACGATCTGTTCGTTGAAAATAAAATTTATTAGGTATAACCACAATAAGACACAAGATACAGAACAAGAAGTTAAAGGTAAAACTTAAACATAGATAAACTTATCTGAAAATACCGCTTCGTCTTCCCACTCTTTCCGGTATGTTCTGACACATGACTTGTTAGATTTCATCATGAATACATAAAGAATTTTCATAGAACAATTATTCGTAAGATAAGTTTCCTACGCCACGCCACGACACCATCTAACAGAACAACCAAGCACAGAAGGAAACGAACGAACTACGAATGAACTTTACGTGTGGCTGTTGGCACTACTAGTAAAATAAAGCTTTTGTTACAAAACAATTCGATCAGTTCCGATTATAACCACACAAATCTTACGATGAATGAACAATTGAAAACCTTCATAATTTCGCCAAAGTTTATTTTACCCCCGAAAATCTCCCAACAAACCTTTCCCCCTGAATCTCCCCCCAAAGGCGAAAAAACACCCGAATTTGCAGGGAATCCCCCCATCTGGCATCAGTGCGCTCTAGTCCGCGGTAAAGGCTTAAGAGCGTATACTACCTCAAATTGCTAATTTTCAACTCCGCCGGATGTCCATATCGGCTAAACTACTGAATATTTAACTTTGAAATTGATATATGGTAAAGTTGGCAAAAAACTGCTACGAGCGTGATGGAGGCAGCTGCAGCGCGGGGGCGCGATGCTGCAATTGCAGAAGGGAGAGTAAGAGACGGTATTGCTTGCATCGATGTAGTTGCAGATGGTGCTTGGTCTAAACGATCGTTTAATATAAATTTTTCGGCCTTATCTGGAGTTGCTGCTATAATTGGAAAACGATTTGGAGAAGTTTTGTTTATCGGCCTGAAGAACAAGTATTGCTGTATATGTGCACGATCTGACAACAAAGGTACACGCCCAAGAGAGCATGTGTGCTATAAAAATTATAGCGGTTCTTCTACCGGTATGGAGTCAGAAATATTATTAGAAGGTTTCAAGCAGTCCATCCCTCCCTATGTACAATATTATATACGAACGGATGATGGCCGATGGTGATTCCAGCACTTACAAAAAAAAATTTGGAAGGCCGGCCATATCTCAATTGCACTGTAGAAAAAGTGGAATGCAAAAATCTCATTTTTAGAAATATGTGCAAGAAGCTAAAAAATATAACCACGGAAACAAAATATCCACCCAATTTAAGAAATAAAGTAACAACACAAGGAATTCTTGCCATCCGAAGAGTTATTTGCTTATCCATACATGAACACAACACAACGCTAAAGATGCAACCTTCGACACAAAAGTTAGTAGCTTACACAAAGATATAGCAAATTAATACAATCATGCTTTTGGAAACCATGAAAACTGCCAAACTTACTACTGCAAAAGCGAAAAAAATTGCGAAGATCTGACTTTGACCTTGAAGACGTGTTCTATATGGCACAGAATTAAATTCATAGTGAGCGCTGTTGCAGCTAAAGCTAGAAGCCTAATGCATAATAGCGATAGCAATAGAGTGGAGCCCTTCAACAGCATCATTGCCAATTTTGTTGGCGGGAAACGCGTTAATTTAACCTTACTTCAGGGTTATGAATCTCGCTGCAAAGCTGCTGTAGTATCATTCAATACCAAGCGCCCACTTACCACCCTACACAGGGCTATTTTAGGAAAAAGTCCCAGGGCACATGTTAAAAAGCTCGAAGATAAAAGATCAAAACAAAGAGCGCGGAGAGCCAATTATGTGAGAAAACGAAAATTAATTTTCAATACCAAAGACAGCGAAACGGACTATGGTACAAATTGTCAAAAGCCAGATATGACCACTTAAGAATACATCAGAGTCAAAACAGATTTTTTAAAAAGCTTACCATCTTCAGCAGAGGAAAGAAAAACAATCGAAAAAGCTACTGTTTTGCAGCGAGATTCTAGTGAATGGTTAGAACTAAGAAGAAAACTTCTAACTGCTTCAAATTTTTTCAATAGACGCCGCAATACAAAAGTGCAAAATTTTGTAAAAAATATCATATACCCCAGGAATTTAAGCCATGTGCCATCACTTAAACATGGCATAGAAAATGAAGCAATAGCTACTGACCAGCTAGCATCCCAACTCAATATAAAAATAGAGCCATGCGGTCTTTTTATCGATAAGGAGTTCCCATTTCTAGGTGCGACTCCCGATGGAGTTGTGGGAGAAGACACCATCGTTGAAATCAAGTGTCCCATAACGGCTTTTAAGACAACCTTGGACGAAGCTATTGAAATGAAATGAAATTAAATATTATTTATTTGCTTAAATATAGGTTAACAGTAGGTCTTAAAATAAGAATCACTATATTTGACTTAATAGTCGTGCAAATATTTGATATTAACTTAGATATTTAGTTATAGCAATTTTCAGTACTCTTATAGTTAATTAAAATATTATAGTCAAATTATTATTATGTATACAATATGTCAAAATTTAAATTGAAAATATTCATCAATTGTATAAAAACAATTTTGACAGAGCCAATTATATATTTTACGATTAAATTCGTTATTTGTCAAATTTCTCATGTCATATGGAAGTTTATTATATAGTCGTATGGCCATTGCGTTATTAGGGGAGGCCTATGTCCAGCAGTGGACTAACATAGGCTGATGATGATGATGATGATGATGGCCATTGCGTAGCAGTTCAATTCTTTATTGCACGGTAAAATATACAAAAAACATTGAAATATAAAAGAAATGGCAAAGGCGAGCTTAACCCTAAAAAGAGTTCTCTTCCAGCAAACCTTATTGGGAGAGAGAGATAAAGTTACAAATGTGTGTGTAAATACACGTACCCAACGTGTGCAAAAAAGGGATATATTATTGAATTTTAACCTACTTATTTAATAGACTACTACATATAATATAATATATATATACTACAACTAGCTGACCCCCTCGCAATTTCATTTGCGTGGACTTTAGGGTAAAAAATCTTGACGAAATCAGCTAATACCCTATTTTAAGAGTCTGAAATTCCTGAAACCCGCTTTAAATATCATGTATCCCGTAATCCCGTTATAAGGGTTTTCTTTAAAAAACAACCATTTACTGTATTTTTTTCATAGAGAATGATAATAAAATAAAAATATTTTATTTCAAATAACTAAGATCCATAAAAAATAACATAGAAACAACTTATAAACTAATGTTAGTAAGAATGACAGATACACAACGAAAACACAGACAGATAATGACACGATGGACTTCAAACATTCTACTTTAGCCCATCTCAAACTTGAAAAACCATTTTTATCCCATTTTCAGGATTATTTTGAAAAATCCTAAAATACCTATTCAATATTTTTGTTTGTTTAGTTTTCTCTGTAAATTTCAAGCCAATAGCGTCAATGGTTGATAAATTTCACCACAATAACCTCTATAGTTCGACTTCCTTTTCATACTTATATAGAGACATTTTAGAAAAATCCTGAAACACGTGTTTTAATTTATAGTTTTTTCAGTACATACTGAAAGTTTCAAGTCATAAGTATGCTATATTAAAAAGTTATAGACATTTAAATACGGAGCCAAACTACGAATCTCAAACTTGAATAACCGATTTCATCCCATTTTCAGGATTATTTTGAAAAATCCTAAAATACGTATTCAATATTTTTGTTTGTTTAGTTTTCTCTGTAAATTTCAAGCCAATAGCGTCAATGGTTGATAAATTTCACCACAATAACCTCAATAATTCAATTTCTTTTTCATACTTATACAGTCACATTTTGGAAAAATCCTGAAACACGTGTTTCAATTTATACTTTTTTCAGTACATACTGAAATTTTCAAGTCATTAGTATACTATATAAAAAAGTTATAGACATTTCAATACGGAGCCAAAATACGAATCACTCAAACTTGAATAATCCATTTTACCCTATTTTCAGGAATATTTTGATAAATCCTGAAATATGTGTTCAATATTTTTGTATGTTTAGTTTTCTTTGTAAATTTCAAGCCAATAGCGTCAATGGTTGATAAATTTCACCACAATAACCTCAATAATTCGACTTCCTTTTTATACTTATATAGTAACATTTTTGAAAAATCCTGATCCCATTGTCGTTTGTTTTATAGTTTTTTCAATACATACTGAAAGTTTCAAGTCATTAGTATGCTACGTCAAAAAGTTATAGACATTTGAATATGGAGCCAAACTACGAATCTCAAACTTGAATAACCCATTTCACCCTATTTTCAGGAATATTTTGAAAAATCCTGAAACACGTGTTCAATATTTTTGGATGTTTAGTATTTCCTGTAAATTTCAAGAAAATTGGGCCACCGGTTACAGAGTTAGAAAAAGGACCAAAAAAACTTCCACCCCCCTTTTCACCCCCTTAGGGGTGGAATTTTCAAAAATCCCTTCTTAGCGGGTGGTTGTGTTGTAAAAGGAACCTACCTTCCAAATTTCAGCTTTCTAGCTTCAGCGGTTTAGGCTGGGCGTTGTCGCCAGAAAATCGCTCGTTCCTTTATATATTAAGATATATAAAATACTACAGGGTGGACCAATAACCTTTTAACATTTGAAAAGCCCGTTACTTCCGCGCGGGTGGGGGTATCAAATCAAATCAAATATCGGTGCGGGGAGGGTACCAAACGCGAGACCTTCCGGGTGGTTAGGTCTGAATGTCATAATGTACTGATCTACATAACGTACGTACTTCAAAAAGAACTTTTCCCGAAATGACTGATTTTCTATAGGTCTTCATTATTAAATGTCGGAAATCCGTAAAGCCTGACACAAAAGGTACACTCAGCTACAATATATACACACTAGCAGCGCCTCGCGGTTTCACCCGCGTAATTCCCGTTCCCGTGGGAATTCAGAGATAAAATATAGCCTATCTGTTATTCCAAACTATAATCTATCTCTGTGCCAAATTGAATCCAGATCCGTTCAGTAGTTTTTCCGTGAAAGAGTAACAAAAATCCATCCATACTTACAAACTTTCGCGTTTACAATATTAGTAGGATTATCTATAAGTACGGGGATTTCGCATACATCGCCCTCGAAACAGCTCTCAATTCAACGATATACATACTCCTTGGTGTGCGATGAAAAGGGTTTTACTGGCCACTTATGATTTTGTAATGTAATGACACTTGAAAAACAATACATTCTCACCTTGTCATTCCAGTATTTTTACAGATTGAGTAATACATAATTTAATTCGGTGGTGCGTTAAAATGGATGATAATACCTTAAAATTTATAGAGAATCAAAAAGGGTCAAAAACTTTGGTGCACGATGGGCATAGGTACAACTTTTCGAACACCAATAAATCTGGGACTAGTATGTGGAGGTGCATCAATCGAAGTGAGTGCTCGGCATCGGTCACACTAAATGCTGAAAAAACTATTATAGTAAGGAAAAGTGATCACGCGTGTCGTTCGCATTTTAACCAAAACCAAGTGGATATATTTGTTGATACCTGTAAAAAGGCGATATCTACAAATATGACACCAGTAAAAAAGGTTTTTGAAAAAAATCTTTCTGATTTTCAAGTTTCAGAACAATCAATAATGCCATCGTTTGAGGAAAAAAAAAGTTCCCTTTATAGAAAAAGGCATAATATTTTAAATCAAAATATTACTGAATTCAATCGGTTAGCCGATGTGAAAATTCCTCAACTGATATCTGACAATTTCCTTGTCATTGAAGATGGTATGGAAGAGAAGATTCTTGTTTTTTCGACTCAACAAGCCAGAAAATTACTCAATAATGACAATAAAAACAAAATGAAGTATGGCGATGGAACTTTTAAAAGAACTCCCCCCCCACCCGTTTTATCAGATCTTTACAATTCACATGGACATTAGCAGAAACAACGACACAACGAATGTAGTACCTATTGTGTACGTGCTTTTACCCAACAAATCTCAGCTGACATACACCAGGATGTTCAATCTGTTAAAGGACAGATTGGGTTTGAGAATAGAATTATTTAAGTGCGACTTCGAAATCGCCATAATCAATGCTGTAAAAGAGGTTTTTCCATCCGCTGAGATCAGCGGCTGTTACTATCATTACAGCAATGCGGTATGGAAACAAGCTAAAAAATTAAAGGTAACCGCCACTATGGAAAATAGAGCATTAATTAGAATGTGTGTTAATTTACCTTTATTACCTAAGGAAAAAATTCATAGTGCATGGGTATCTTTAGAAGCTCTGTTCCCCCAATCTCCAGAAATGATAAAATTTCAAAAGTACTTTTCCAAGCAGTGGATGAGTTTGTGTGCGTCTTTTATTGGATGCGGAAACGATAAGCATCGTACGAATAATGCTGTCGAGGGCTGGCATAGGAGATTAAACGCACGCATGCCTCACAAACCTACATTAATGAGATTTTTATATAAATTAAAAAAAGAGGCGAAATATCAAGACACGAGAATTATAAACTCATTATTTAGTGGTGCTACTAGACGACGGCGAGACATTTTATTTGACAAGAGCTATAAAAAACAGTTCAATGAGTTGCAATCCGGTGAAATAACTGAAATCCAATTTTTAGAAAATATCACTACTTTAAAAAACCGTTTACAGTAATGTCATCACATTACATTAGTTTAAGGATATGTGTTTTTGTTTCGTTTGCCTGTTATCTATAGAATGTGATTTTCTTTTAATATTTTAAAAATAAAGAGATTGACTGTACATACATTTGACAGCTTCATTTCCGACATTTAATAATGAAGACCTATAGAAAATCAGTCATTTCGGGAAAAGTTATTTTTGAAGTACGTACGTTATGTAGATCAGTACATTATGACATTCAGACCTAACCACCCGGAAGGACGCGAGAGCGGCCAGTAGGGATTCAGTGCGATGGCGTCATTCAACAGAGCACAACGTGCGCTCTGCGTTCGCGAGTACTATCGAAACAACGATTCTGCGACCGAAGCTAGACGGAAATTATGTTCTCATTACAATATTCGGAAAGCAAATCAAGCTCCAACAATCCAAACTATTCAAAATTGGGTGCGGAAGTTCGAGTCGACGGGTTCAGCCTTAACTCAACCAGGACGCGGCCGACCCAGGACGTCGAGAGACCCGGAAAACATAGAGCGTGTACGTGAGTCCCTTCGCGAGCAACCTGGCCTGTCCACTCGGAAGAGGTCTAGTGTCTTAACCCATATATGCCCAGAAAGATTTACGTCTCCGATTTTCGTAATTTTTGCATAATATGTTGTTCTTAAAGGAATATAATTAGACCCATGTTTTTTTATTTCGTGTTTCAGCTACTGAAAGTTCCTTTTTTTTGAAGGGTCACTATCGACCCCGCGGGCAAATAACGGTATGACAACAGTGGAAAATATGTGGGTAAATTAAAATCAGTATGTTACTTTTTAATTACAAAATTTTATATTTCTTCTCATTTAGGTACTAGTATTTATAATTAGAAATCAGGAACATAACCGAACATCACCTGGGCGCAGATTGTCATTATCAGCAACATGAAGGTATCGAAAGATCTCTTCGAATCGATTGCGTCGCATGGATTTGGAGACAAGAACATTATGAGTGTACTCGTTTAGTTCCCAAAATATTCGTCGTGTCGGCAGGGGAGCCTAGCCACTGAGAATAAGTATCCCTATGAAGCACTATATATCATCAGAAGATAGAGTAAAGCCCGTGTTCGAATCTTTGCTTACGGCATACATAACCGAATGTCTCACCATGAATTTTACCAACTCCTGGTCGAAAAATAGTTCCAAAAAGTCAATGAGCTAACTTGCTTCTGACAAAATATATACTGCTCATGGTAGAGGAACTGTCCACTCCTCAGTTGACTGATGCAGATCCCGCTTGATCCATTTTCTAGGTTGTGGTTGAGATCCGGCACTTCGTGTTTGCCTCGATGTGGATGGGATGACGGGATCAGTTGGGGGAACAGCAATTGCTTACAGCTTCAAGGACCTCGCAATCTTGGATAGATATCTTAGGTGTGTTGTAAGATCAACTCGGTGCGGGCAAGCAGCTGATGTGGGTTCAACCTATCAATATCGCCGCAGTTTTCATCTCTTGAATCACCCATTTGATATCGCTCCATCATAAATAGACGTCAACGTTTTGAAAATCTTCGTCGTTACCCAAACTCTTTAGGATATCTACTATTTCTTTGGTAGAAAGTACTCAACGTGACCTGTAAAAAAGGACAACATTCTGTATCATATCAGCCCAGAGGGTCGGTAGTGACCCATCAAAATATTAGTTCTAATAACGGGGTGAAAAACACTATTTTACACAAAACTTGTTACTTGGGTACCTATATTATATATTTAGTTTACTAATATTTCAAAAATAGAAACTAAAATCCTAGTAAATAAATAATTACTTACATTTTTGTCGGAGTCGGTGCATAAATTTCGCGATAAAAATCGAGTCCCAACTTGCATTAAAAATAATCGACTGAAATTTAGTTCTGTTGACATGTTAACTGTGATGGATGATTAGCTATAATATCATACAATACTTAAATGGCGTAAAGCACAATTTATTATTATTAATTTTCATTTTCGAGGCAATTAAGCGAGAGATGAAAGTTTGGGTCGTTTTCGTGCTTTTGGGCATATATGGGTTAAATGTGCCCAAAACATCTCTAAATCGCATTCTCCACAAGGACCTACAATTACACCCTTACAAAATTCAAATTGTACAGGCATTGCAGCCATGAGAAGAGACTACAGTTTGCGAACGAAATGCTAGAGAGGTTTCCGACCTTCAATAACATCTTTTTCTCCGATGAGGCACACTTTCTTTTAAATGGTCATGTTAACAGACAAAATTGTAGATACTGGAGTAACACTAACCCGCAATTGAAACACCAAAAACCCTTACACTCGCCGAAAGTTACGGTATGGGCGGCCTTATCTGCAGGTGGAATAATTGGTCCGTATTTTTATGAAGATCAGAGAAGCCGTCCCATTACTGTCAATACAGGTCGATACGTTGCGATGCTACAGAATTTTTTTGCACCAGCTTTACAGGACTTTTCAAGCTTCAACCAAAGAACCTGGTTTCCAAGATGGGGCAACATGTCACACTTCCAGCGACTCAATAGCAGCAGTTCGTGAAATTTTTGGCCAAAAACTGATATCCAAAAGAGGCGACATTAACTGGCCACCCCGCAGCCCGTATTTGTCCCCAATGGATTATTTCCTTTGGGGATATCTTGAAAGTAAAGTTTACATTAGCAACCCAGGGTCTATTGAAGAATTAAAAGAAAACATTATGCAAGGAAATGCAAGACATTGCTCCAACCACTTTTCGGGCGGTAATGGAAAATTTTCGGTCCAGGTTACAGGAGTGTAAAATTAAACAAGGACCACATTTAAATAATGTTATTTTCAAAAAATAAAACCCTCATTTGTGTACTTTAAAATACAATATATACTTTTTGACCCGCACAGCGTGTTTATTTTTTATAGCCATTTTAAATGTTAAGAGGTTATTGGTCCACCCTATATATAATCTATGTTGGTCATAAATGATTGTATAATATATATAAACAAGTATAAATTATATAAATAAACATATATAAATACAAATACAAAATAGTTATGAAGATAAATAATGCTCTTTGACTTTACGCTTGAAAATGAAGAGTGAGGGGCTGGCACGAATATCGTGCGGGAGAGAATTCCATAGCCTGACCGTGTCTACAGTAAAGGAGCCACCGTAGCGGCTGGATGTGTGAATAGGAAAGAACAATGGCAGGTCTCCATACTAAGAATTGTCTGGAATCAAATTGAAGTAGGGATTGAGTCGTCGACTTCTTTTCAGTCGACGAAACGAGACCGTTTATCGTTCACGATAAACTAGTTTATAAAACAGTCTAATGTTCGACTAGTTTATGCCGTTCTTCGTTTAGGACATGATCGATCGTTGAACGTTGATTCACTGATAGAATGGTAAACGACGACTAGAATAAACTGTTTAGGATATTAAAACTAATGTAAGCGCTTGGCGCCATTGCCATTCAACGACGCCGACGGATGAACTGTTTTAAACCCCCCGACCGAACAAAATGAGGGGAGTTAATATTATAGACATTATCTGTGTAGGTATTTCCCGATGACCAGATGATGATTGGTCATGATCAGCTCCAAACTTCGTAGACGACTTATTACTTAAAACCTCCTTACACTCATGTCCCTTTCAAAGTATTATTGTCCTTTGCAAAATGGTGCCATCACACTACTGTTTTCACGGGCTGAGGCTGACATAGTTAATGTTTACACTATTTGTCCACTTTATCTAAATATACTACATATAACCTACTATTATTATTACACTTTTATACTTTTTATACACTTTTAACAAACTATTATTTACACTTTTATAACTTGTTTTTCAGTAAACTTTGACCTGCGCAAAGCGCATCTCAAACTAGACTAATAAGTAATAATTAAATAGTAATGTAAACAAACAACATTCAAAAACCTGCTTGCCTACTAATACAATAATACATTGTCATGCATTGCAATAGAGTTTATTTTTACACCGCACCCGCGCAACGCCATTATAACTCTGCTGAAGTTGAATGCATGGCAAAAGAGAGATAGTCATATTAGCGTAACAAGTTATAAAAATTAAAAAAAGACATCACCATTGTCAATTATGAAAATCTGTGTGAGGTTACAATTTCCCATATTATACTTCTTGATCGAAAGCGCAGTGGAGATGTTGCCGAATCCGAAATACAGTACTATTTGAACAGAAAGGTTGACGAAATACCATTGGAGGTGCTAGAATCACTTGACGAGAAGCAAAAGAAAGCCATTTCAGAACTGGATATTTTTCAAATACCGGGAAAACGAGGTAGGCCAGTGCCCGTACTGCTAACGAACATAATGAAAAGAAATATTGATTTACTGATAGCAAGTCGTAGTGTTCTAAAGATTTCATCTAATAACAAATATTTGTTCGCACGTCCTCTCACTGAAGAACCTTTCGATGGTGGAAAATGCCTGAATAGAATAAAAAGTATGTGCTCTTTAAGGAAACAAGAAATGTTGACCTCAACTGGTTTGCGGCATCATATTGCCACAATGTCTCAAGTTCATTCAAAAACTGACGAGAAATACACTCAGCATTTGATCAAATAATTACTACCTATATGGCACGTTTGATCAACTAAGTGCCCGTGGGGATATCTATATATATGTAAACTAAATATATAAGAATAATATATTTATAGTTAGTACTACTGAAAGTACACCTGCAGTAAAGCAAAAAATAATAAAATAAAAACTTGCATAATAATCCTCGCTCACAAGCCAATTTGCTGGGCAATTGGAGAACACATAGCTTAAAAATCAGAGAGGCCACTAAAATATAACTGACTGAACAAAACAAACGTAAATAAAGAAAAAAACAAATTAGCAGAATACTTTACATGCTTGACACTAACGTAGGGATGAGTCGTCGACTTCTTTTCAGTCGACGAAACGAGACCGTTTATCGTTCACGATAAACTAGTTTATAAAACAGTCTAATTTTCGACTAGTTTACGCCGTTATTCGTTTAGGACATGATCGATCGTTGAACGTTGATTCACTGATTGATTGGTAAACGACGACTAGAATAAACTGTTTAGGATATTAAAACTAAAACCTCCTTACACTCATTACATGTCCATTTCAAAGTTTTATTGTCCTTTGCAAAATGGTGCCATATCACACTACTGTTTTTACGGGCCGAGGCTGACATAATTAATATTTACACTATTTGTCCACTTTATCTTAAAATACTATAACCTACTTTATAAACTCTTATTTACATTTCAGTCTTCACTTAACAATTATTTAAGTACACTTTTCGAAACACTTTTATAACTTATTTTTGAGTAAACTTTGACCTACGCAAAGCGCATCTCAAACTAGACTAATAATTAAATAATAATGTAAACAAACAACATTCAAAAACCTGCTTGCCTACTAATACAATAATACATTGTCATGCATTGCAATAGAGTTTATTTTTACACAACACCCTGACGCCGCACCCGCGCTCCGCCATTATAACTCTGCTGAAGTTGAACGCATGGCAAAAGGGAGATAGTCATATTAGCGTAACAAGCAAGTGTGAAGAGAACGGAATGCTTGATAGACAATGGCTAGCTGGCTAGAGAGAGAAACAATTTCGGCAACGCTCGACCATGAACTGCGCGATGCAAATGTAGTTCACGAGTGAACTAGTTTATCGGTGGACTGTAAACCGGTTTATCAGTCGACGGCAAATAAACAGTCTAAAAAAACTGTTCGTTCATTCAACGACCACCCCTACACTAACGAGTTAGGGCCATTTTAAAAGAAGAGGAAGACAATTTACTGTTAGACACTTAACATTAATAAACAATGATTGGAATGACTTTTAATTGACATGACAGTTATTATGAATGTAAACTTTATTATAATTTCCCTTTGTAACTCTCCTGATCCTTATCCTCTATCCTCGTTTCTTTCCCATTACAATTTTAATGTTTCCCAAATTTTTTATCCATGTCAAAATAAAATAAACAATAAAAAACAGAAAATGGCAAATGCTAAAACAAGTGAGTCCAAAAGAAAAAAAAAAAAAAAAAAAAAGAAAAAATTATCTAAACGAAAAGTAAATGTTTGCGGTAGTTATTCTACCGCAAATTTTTGAGTTGGTTTCGAGTAATAACTATAACTATGTCAAGTTGTATATGCTACATGCCTGCCTGCCGTATGACTTCACTTCTGGCGCCGGGTCCTGGTGTCCTTTCCGGGCTTAGTTGCGGGAAGCGTAGGAGTCTTATCTCTGGCCTGCGACGTCCCCGGAGCCAGGTTTCCTGACCCAGGCTGCGACACTGTCGCCGCTGGATGCTCCGCAAGGAGAGGCTTCAGTTCAGACATGGCTTCTACTCTGCGACGTTTGTTGTCCGGTAGCAGGATTACAACCTTGCCCTCTGACGTCCAGCACTTCCTCAAGCCAAAATGCTTACGTGCCGCCGCGAATACTTCGTGCCTCGACTTTGTCAGAAACTCAGAGACAGTAATCCCTGAGTTTTTCAGTGTAGTTTCTGCGTTCCACACTTCACTACGAACCCGATAGCTAGCGAATCGCACCATAATGGGCCTAGGCTTGCTGGTGTTAGTTCCTAGACGGTGACATGCAGAGAAAAGGTCAGCTGATGCCGATGCCATCTTGAATTGGCTGTGTAATAAAGCTGCTACTGTGTCCTCTACGTTGGAGTAGCTGGACTCAGCTTTTCCTTGGAAAAGCAGTACTTTTCTACGTGACAAAGTCTCCTGTCTATCAAGGCCCTGAACCAGCAGTTCCAACTGTGTTTTCATAGTGCTCAGTGCCTTCCTACTAACTATAGATTTGAACTCGGTAAACTCACAGGATAAAGTGGCTAAGTCCTTGTGTGGAACATGTGTAGAGTAGAGCTTGAATATCGGACGCTTTTTCAATTCCGGAATTGGGTTTCGATATCCTGTATTTCAATTCCGGAATTCCGGAATTCCGGAACTCAAACATCTTATTGTATAAAAATTGTGATACGCACACACTTAGAGTCAATGTAAACTTGTAGTCTACAAGTTTGACTCTAAGTGTGAAAAAAGCAAAAATGTCTTACCTAGTACTATTATTTATTTATTTCAATGTATGATTTCTATCGAATATCAATAATTTTATACCCTCCTTCCACTTAGATCCACAGTCTTGATCCACATGTAGATCCGAGGATACTTTTTTTTCCTCTTCAATCCACCTATGAGGGGATCTAAAATTACTATTTCTTTTCTATTCCACTTGAATCCACAATCAAGAGGATCTAAAATTACAATTTTTTTTCTGTTCCACTTGAATCCACAATGAAGGGGATCTAAAAATATTTAATATATTTCTATGCCACTTCGATCCACAGTGGGATCTAGGTGGAAGGAGGGCTAAAAAAGAATAAAAAAAATATATTGTTCATTAAAAAATTCGCTCCTTGCCCGTGGTCCCGTTGACTGGACCACGGAAAAACTTTTTTTCCGTAGTCCAGTTAACTGTACCACGGAAGATTCTTTCATTCCGTGGTCCAGTTCATTGGATAACTGGACCACCGATAAAAAATATCTTCGCTGGTACAGTTAACTGGACCACTCATTTTGTGTGATTATGTGTAAGGAATTGCATAAGATAAGAACAAATGGACACTTATATCAAATTTGACACCTAATGTTAAAATTGACAGTTAATGTCAAAATGACAGCTAATGTCAAAAATTTTGAAAAGTCGGAGTACTAAGTAATTCATTAATAAATTAAAAACCTCAGCTACTTGTCCAAATTGACAGCTTACATCAAAATTGACAGTTATTGTCAAAAATTGGTATATATATATAAATAAAAAAGAATTGAATTGACAGCAAATCACAAAAATCTTGGCTCAAGTTAAAGGCAATAACAGAATTTTCATTTTTTGACAGCTGTCAAAACTAAAACTGTCATATCTCGGAAACTACTCATGCCAGACTTGTCGTTCCTGTCACAAATTTAAGGTAACAACAGGACCTACATTTTCAATGACAGCTTCCAGAACTAAAACTGTCATATCTCGCAAACTACTCATGCCAATTCTAGTATTGTATATGTGCGCGAGCTGCAAGCAGCTCGCGTCTTTTGTTTTTAGTTGTATTTCATTATTCATTTATTTATTTTTTATTTTTAAATTTATAGTTTTCCTTTTCATATCCTACGTGTTTGATTTAGTCGAAATTGATATCCAAGAGAGAATTTTGCGATTAGAAAATGTCAGCCATCTTGGATTTGGAAATTGACATCTTTTTTGTAACCTACGAGTTTGAGTTAATCGAAAACGATACCCATATAATTAAATAATAAATAAATATAAATAAATAATGCTGGACAATTCACACAGCATTATCTAGCCCCAAGTTAAGCAGAGCTTGTGTTATGGGTAGGGTACTAGATAACTGATATACATAATATAGCACAATACATAGATAGATTTTTTTATTATACATAGAAAACGACCAGAACACCCTGAACAAATGTCTGCAGATCGTACACACATTTGTCCCGAGGCGGGAATCGAACCCGCAACCTCCTGCGTCGCAGGCAGACCTTCGCCCACCGCGCCACAGAGGTCGTCAAAAATTAGTGTGTGCAGTCACACAGCAAGGCTCGCTTCGCTCGCCTTTCAGTGTGATGGTGGTTGCATTGCGTTGCAATACGACCCCACTCGTGCTGTCACACAAGTCTTTTTGAATAATACCTTTCCAAATTTTGACATTTAGTGTCACATTTAACGTTTGGTGACAAGTAGACGCACGTGAAATATATTTTCCGTGGTCCCGTTGACTGGACCACTTAAAATTTTATTTTTTCATTCCGTGGTCCAGTCAACGGGACCACCGAAAAAATAATTCTTCCGTGGTACAGTTGACTGGACCACCGAAAAAATATTTTTCCGTGGTCCAGTCAACGGGACCAGCTCAACTGGACCACGGGCAAGGAGCGAAAAAATTAAACATAAATCAAACAAAAAAATTTAATTATTAAAATTATAAATTACAAAAATAAACGTAAAGTTCTCTTCTCTTCACTTAAATGTAAACAACTTAATTGTTAAATAAAAATAAAAATAGATAAACGAAATTTTCACTGTTAAGTTTATCCTGACAAAGCTTAGATATATGAATAGACCAAAATACACAACTTTTAATTCCGTACTTGATAAACAGAAGTGTAATTTTGTATTAAAATTTTAAAATAAATAATAATTCTTCTGTTAAATAAAAATGAAAAAAAATCATTAATCAACAAAAATAAACAAAAAAAAATATTTTTACTTCACTTGTTCTAAGAAGTGTGCAACTGTGATTTCTCCTGATATTAACTGGTTTTGACATTCTAAAATAAAATTATCATTATCAATGTTTGATTTTTTTCTCTTATTTACAATATTTTCTTTTATGCGCAAAAAGTTATATTTTGCCTCCTGTTTTAATATGCATAAAAAATTTACTAAGTTACAATATTTTTTTCCCAATTTCTTGTTTAGTTTTCTATTAAAACCTTCGATACAGTTATTGGTACGATGCCGTTCTTTTGCGATTGCCCACATCTGTGTGAAAAATTTGCTTTTGAACCAAAACCTTTTCATATACTTTTGAAATTGTATGAGTTTTGGGCAATCATTTCTTGCGATTTCTGTACATATATATATCCATCCGTCAGCTAGATAAGATTCTGGTGTTAGTGGTAAGGAGGCACAGAGTGCAACTATTCGTTTTCCACGTTTTGTTTTCAAAAGTTTCATCTCTTTTCCATGTTTCCATATATTTTTAACAAAATGGTAATAGCAACCTTTTATTTCGGCACAAGGAAAGACTTCACTTATTGCTGTGATAGTTGCTTGTTCAAAATCTAAAGTGAATTTATTTGGTTTAAATAGAGGTACTTGGCTTTTAATCATTTCAAATAAAGTGAAATATGAATCCTTTTTTTTGTTCGTCATTAACGCAAATAATAGCGGAACGACATTATTTGTATCTGTAGTGCTATCTATATCAGAACATAATACATACAATTGTCCGAAGGGCGGAGGGCAACTCATAAATGTTCCGTCACAGAAAATGTGTTTCATTTTAGGTAGGATAGTTAAAGTTTCTGGCAAACAAAAGATTATTATACGATTATCGTTGCAGAAATAATCTGCAAGAACAAAATCCGACAAAGATGGTGGTATTTCAACTTCTGAAATGTTCGTAAAACATGTCTTATTAACATTCCATTTTTTGTTTCGTAATTTATATAACCCTGATTTAATAGAATCAAGTTTTGGTAAAGTGCAAACTAAATTTATCCCTTTGTCTTCGGCGTTTGTTAGACATTCTTGATAAATGCTGGGTATAGGACGACATTCTTCATTTATAACTTTTTCTCTTAGCTCGTGTAATATAATTTTTTTCTCGATCTCATTCTGGTTTTCAGTGCAGTGTGATACGTGTTTTGTTTGTTTAATAATGGCGCCATCCTGTAAATGTAATTAATAATAATAAACTATTTATTTCTCAAAACGAGTAGGTACGAGATAAGTATCAATGAGTGATATGACTTACTTTGAGATTCAATGTTCCATTGCATTTAAATTTTCTCCATTTTGAACATCGCCATATTACTGAACCATTTTTAAAACTCCTTTTTTTATGGTACTGATATCCAGAATGCAGCATAACCACTCCTCTGTTATTAATATATTTAATTTCATTCATTTTTAAGTTAATATATATGTATATTTTAATATTTTTATTAAAATAAATCAATTTTAAGACCAAATTGACAAAGACTGTGTCAATATGACAAGCAACTTCAAGTAGTAGCACTACAGATTGTCGTCGAGTAGAAAGAAGGATTGATCATTATTATGAGTATAAGAACTCATTAGATAAAATAGAAAAATGTAAAGATATAATATACCTACTTCCAACCGTTTTTATCTTCGAGCATTAAACCAGTGCTCGAAGGTTTTTATTATTGGGAATAAGAATTAGACGACCTCCGTGGCGCGGTGGACGAAGGTCCGCCTGCGTCGCAGGAGGTTGCGGGTTCGATTCCCGCCTCGGGACAAATGTGTGTACGATCTGCAGACATTTGTTCAGGGTGTTCTGGTCGTTTATATGTATAATAAAAAATATCTATCTATGTATTGTATTATATTATGTATATCAGTTATCTAGCACCCATAACACAAGCTCTGCTTAGCTTGGGGCTAGATAATGCTGTGTGAATTGTCCAGCATTATTTATTTATTATTTTAATTAGGGGGAAAAGTATCCAATGATCCACCAGTGGATTTAAGAGGAAACAAAAGTATCCAATGATCCACCAGTAGATTTAAGAGGAAACCAAAGTATCCAATGATCCACCAGTGGATTTAAGGGGAAACAAAAGTATCTAATGATCCACCAGTGGATTAAAGAGGAAAAAAAAGTATCCTCGGATCTATATGTGGATCAAGACTGTGGATCTAAGTGGAAGGAGGGATTTTATAGACTTCGGTTGTAGAAAGAAATATAATCAAATAAAAAAAAAAATTATTAAGCACTTGTATTAAATATTTAAAAGAGACATCAGGTTCAGATCTACGAAGCTCAGCTCAGCATTCTTAAAATTTCACTACAAGCAATTCTGTTTGTATTAAAAATTTTAAAAATGTAAGCGCGTTTAAACTGTCGTCATTGAGTGAGCTTCGTACGCGATTACATAAATAGGTGACCGCCGAAAAAGCTCATTCTGCTTCTACGCTCGTTGGCGGTATTGTTTTTAAATACTGGAAACATTTTTGTAAATATTGCCCTCTAACGCCACCGTTTTCATAGACTGCCATCTCTACTCTTATTAAACTTTCTAAATCCAGAACGTTCGTCTTCCTTCTACTTTTTTCCGTCAATTTATTTTTTATCGTTTGTAGTTATTCTTTTTTCATGTTCGTTATTTATCGGTGCTTCAGTAGTGTCTTCACTAGTATTTTCTTCCTCTTTTTCTGGAATTCTTTCATCCTTCTGTAATCGTTTAATTATTTTAATGATTTCTTTGAACATTTCTTCAGCCGTTGGTTTGCTGAACGTCACTAGGTCAAAGTTGTCTTTGTGTTAGTCTTCCGAGTCATACAGATTAGTAAGCACAGATGCCAACGGAAGACGTCTCTCCTTTATTCTTTTTCTTAGGCTTTGTGCCAACTTGTTGCTGATACTACCATTTCAGGCTATATAATGATTTTAACATAAACTTTAGGGCTGTGTCAGCAGTCATTAGATTAGCCTCCCTGGTGCACAGAGACTCCACGGTTATTTTGATGACATGAAGACTGTCGTGTAGCTCTTTGAGTATTGCCATTGATTCTTCGTTTACGGGAACCACAATATCCAAGTCTAGAAAACCTTTGGTGATACAGGACCTCAGCCTTTGTGTTCGTCGACAATGTTCAGCGCTCAAAGGTACTCCTTCCTTGTATTAATATTATTAGAATATACATATACTAGTATGCGTACAAAAAAGAATCATTTTACTTACATTGTTATATTTGGTCTTGCTTCAATCAAGAGCGTATTTCCAATTCCAAGAAGACTTTGACCTCCGTCCATCTCTTGCGCGAACTCCGAGCAAAATGAGCGAATGAATAGACGTTACAGCGCGCGCGATGGTTGGCGACGGTTGGCGGTAAGTGCGGGGCGCGGGCGGGGCGAGGAAGTGCGGACGCGCCGCGCTTTAAGCCGCGTTATAAAATATTTATTTTTCAATATTGAAATTCCGATATTGATGTCGTCAATTCCGGAATTGAAAACGATATTGGATTTTATCGGAATTATGCCAATCCGAAATTCCGGAGCTCAAGCCCTAGTGTAGAGTCAGTGTTGGAAAGGTTGCTCTCATGTTCTTGCATCCTAGTGTCCAAGGAGCTTGCCAATTCCTCCAGGTTGGATGACAGCTTGGCATATAGGTCCATTGTTGTCCAGCAATGTTTTGGGTGAGTGGAGAGGAGATGTTTTTATTGGCTTAGATTCGAGGGGCTATCTACTAGCGATTTTCACTGGTAACCATGTACAGTATTTACAAAAATAATATAAAACAATAAATAAATAAGGAGCCAAAAATATTTGGTGTTGATAGCTAGCAACTACCCACAATTGATTCTCAAGCTTGATTAATTGTCCTGTTTAACTTAAATCAACCTTGCGTTAATAGTTAACTACTGCCTTCATGTCACAAACTAGTACTGGGCGTTTTTTTCTAAAACAGTTTCATAAAACACTTTGTCTATGTGAAACGACAAAACGCTTTCTCGTTCAATCTTAAAACACTTACTAAAAAAACTGTCAAACGTCACGAATCTAATGCTGACTGAAACGAAGTCTGTCAAACGAACAAAACTAAGGTTCGCTAGAACGCTTTTTGAACGAACGAAATGATTGGAAGGAACGGCGCGCCAAAACAGTTTCAAATCTGTCTGACAGGTGCGAACAATAATGAACTCTAATCCTTTAACGATAAAATATAAAATGAAAAGAGTTTGTCCGTGCTTCTCGAAAACGTTTTTATACAAGGCAGGCAGGAACAGGCAAAACTGATCCTTATTTTATACAGCATAAAATTTTGTTTGCTGTGGGATTACAGAAAAACGTGTTTTTGAAGAAACTCATGTCGTTTTTGGATAGAATAGGAACAGGCAAAACAGATCCTTATTTTATAGAGCGTAAAATTTTGTTTGCTTTGGGATTACAGAAAAACGTGTTTTTGAAGAAACCCGTTGCGAAGTGCGCCTACGTATGTCGTTTTTGGATAGAATAGTGAACTCTATTGTGATATAGATAAGATACAAAACGAACAAATTAAAAAAAAACTTTAGGAGTGAAATTCGAGTGGAGTTCAAAGGTAAAGTTTGTTTTGTTTTGTAATAATAATAACACTTGACACGTGCGTGCGTCATTCATGTGTGTATTGTGTATTGCTTTCGCTCATTGCAATTATTCGGTGTTTTTGGAATAATTACTTCGGATCGATTTGATAGTAATTATTCTGTGACTTCAAGTGTAAATTAATTGTTAAGTGACGATTAATGTTGAACAAAAAAGTGTTTTAAAAAAAACTGTTTCATGAAACTATTTTTAGTCTTAAAATAAGCGTCTCGTTTCGTTTGACGGAAAATGGAAAACTTCCCAGTACTATCACAAACAAACTTACCTTCCGTAGAATTGTTTGTAGGACTACAATGATCATTTTTTTTACGTTGAGATTCTTATTTTTATTTTGTCCTGTTTTGTTCTCGTTTTCAGTTTTTGCTTCTGTAACAATAAGGTGATTTTGTTGTATTAATGTATAAATCACACACTAGTAAGTACTAAAAAAACAAACACCGACACTTGAATTTCGAAATAGGTACCTTCTTCTTCAGCAGATAATAAAAATTCCTCAAAACAACCTTCTTTCGAAGAATCATGTAACGAATTCTCATCATCTTCGTCTGAGCTACTTTCATTGCGATACTTTGCATTTCTTAGTGTGCATTTAGTCGTTTTTCTTACACCTGAAGTTGATGGCACAGGGTTATCATAGTTTATATTTTCCTTGTCGGATTTTGTATTGTTGTGTAGGTACGGGAGACGAGTGAAAGGCTCGGTAGCTTGAGTCACACTGGTTTATTATAAATCAACGGCGTGTGGACGCAGCCACACAACATCCCTCCCTCATTTGACAAAATCACCTTTATACTAGCATAAAAGTAAGAAATTATTATCTACAAAAATGGGTGATAATCAACCCTAGGTAAATTTCGCAACGATCGAGTGGTAGATCTAGATTCTAGAGGATAGCTGAGGCGGCGGCGTTTTGTATCTCGGAAAAAACTGCATCAAAGTTTCAACATGGACAGCTGATTTTTTACGAAGTGACAACCCTAAAGGCAGCGGTATAGGTTACCCGGATAGGGTTGTTACTTTTTAAAGGCACTAGTAAATTAAAACTTTTTGTATGGGAAACCCCGTGGCAAACCCCCCGTGTGGTGCCGGAATAGAATTTCACCACCCCAACTCTTCCCGTGGGTGTCGTAAGAGGCGACTAAGGGAAACACACCGGGGGGTGGGCAGCAGCGCCCTCTGCAGAATAACTCCATCGAACTGCGATCCCCAACCAGCATGCCCAGCGTGGGGATTATGGGCAATAACCCCAAATGATAATGCCATCTGTGGCGCTCATTAGGGGAGGCCTATGTCCAGCAGTGGACTGTTATAGGCTGGTGATGTTGTTGTTGATGTTGTATGGGAAACGAAAAAAAGGAATTTTTAACTATCACAACTGATCACCATTGGTGTCTGAAACCTCCCCCTTCGGCTTAGTGCACATATTTTGTTACACCTTGTATAGTTGATAAAACAAATTACAGCAGTTTGCGAATGTTCCATCGGAGAATTTTTTTTTGTAAAGATGGTATGATCTCACGTGCTGATGGAGTGCAAAACGCTATTATTCTGCTTTCTAGGATACTTTTGTCATCAAACAGCAGAAAATTTGCGATATATTTTTCCGGTATTATTATGTCATCCCGTTTTTTGAATCTGGTTTTTGGTACATTTAGTTCTTTGTTCCTGGCATAATATAGCAAGCGCTTATGGTTTTCATATTTCGGAACTGCTTTTATTACGAGTAAGCTATATCCTGCATCATTGACTTTTCGAAAAGAATTTTCAAAGACCTGTGGCATAGGTGAGCACGAATTCCTGGCATCATTTTTGCAGTAATTTTCAATTTTTTTTTATTTCATTTTTTGCATGATTCGGTGAGCACTTTAGTGAACTTTCGTAAATTATAGCAACACTATCATCTTTCTTCTGAGTTTTGAGCAGTGCGTTACATCTTGGACGATTAACACATCTCCACACGGTGCATGCCTTCATGCTGGAAGGGTAATGCGCGCGCCGAGTCCGGAGCGACGGTTGGCCTTATGGATAGAGGACTAGACGTCAAGGCGAGAGATGGAGACAATTTCTGGTGAAAAGTGTACTGTAGCGGTTTAAAAGTAGGCAGTGACAAATTTACTCTAAAAATATTAAAATAATTTGAGCGGTGACGAATTTACACCAGATTTTTGCGATAACAAATTTACCCGGTGACAAATTTACCCTAACCCTGTTATTCCTATTTTGGGTTCTAGAGGTAATGGAATAAATTGTACATACCGATTTTTAGATGTACTCTTCTGTAGAGAATTTCTGTGTGAATGTTCTTGGTCTGGAGGCACTCGTTAGGATGGTGTAAAAGTAAACCTAAAATGCTATAAGAAAACGCTCAACTTTTTCTTCAAAATCATCAACCAGTGGGACAATGAGTACACACAAGAAGCAAATGAAACATTTTTCACAAAACGTTTTGAAGAATGCCAATAAGAGGGAAAATGGTAAATTTGAAAAAATTCCACACAAAATAATCTTGAAGATGTGCAGGCTATAACTGAGATTAATAAACAAATAGATAAGGAAAACGTTTACATGGATGAGTCAGAAGAAGAAGAAGGAGACACACTGTGCTAACGGAATTTATTATACCTTTAAATATTTTA
Organism: Eupithecia pulchellata; assembly: GCA_963931895.1. NCBI lineage: Eukaryota > Metazoa > Arthropoda > Insecta > Lepidoptera > Geometridae > Eupithecia > Eupithecia pulchellata. Next base: position 5,325,180 of record OZ007539.1, read on the forward strand.
AGACATACTATATTTAAATGATGAAAAGAAGAGGTTATGAAATTTATTAGCCTCGTTTTTGTTAATCACAATTTTGTGATGTTATTTCTGTATATTCTGACCTAATTATTTATTAGAAAAATAACTAACAGATAAATAACATTAAAGTTTCAATTTTAACTCTCTATTATTAATAAGTTCTTAACATGTTAAAAGTAACCTACATTTTTACGGCTCTGTTTATATCTAATGTTTATTTTTTTCTTAGTCTAATGCACGTTATTAGTTTTGTGATTTAAGTTTTATAATAAGCACCACAACGAGGGTTGTGCCGTTATGAAGTAGATGCTTACCAAAAGTTTGCTGCTATACCTACTTCTATTTGATGTGACTAAAGCGAGTCACACACTACGCAGATACGGTAAGATATCTGTATCTGAGCATATATCTTTCAATATCGCTCTCTATACTAATCATATGAACTAACAACACACACAGCGCAGATAATTTTATATTTTATCGTAAAGTATCTGTGGGCACCGACATATATTGGAAGATGGTGAGATTATTATCTGCGTATACAAATATTTGTGTTGATACATACAGTGAGTTCAGCGTTATTTTGCCTCTGACAGCTGTTTCTGTTAGGTTGGCATTACCCGCCATTTTTGCTAGGAAGTCAACTATCGTAGTGTGAAGTTCCATGCGTTTTTCTTTAAAAAATAATAATTTTAAACGTGTTAATCATGCCAAAAAGGATTCAAAGTAGTGGCAGAAAAATTGTATCCTCAGTTCGTAATTTTTGTGAACGGGAAAAAGCTAATGGAGGACCAATAATACCATTTGAACATGTTCGTCAACGTGTAGCCGCCATGACTGGTAAGTAAATTAGTGTTACCTGCTATTCATAGTTTCCCGTTATTTAAGGATCGAAAGTTATTTGTTTTGCTAATAGATTATTGTTTGTATGTAGGCACGATGTTTTAATTGTATAATACATTCCGTACATACATATGTATACATATGTATTATTCAGATATTAGATATTTGTTATAAAAACATAGTATTTGATTGTTATTGTATATACTAGCTGCGCCCTGCGGTTTCACCTAAGCAAGTTCCGATCGATTTTTTTTCTTTAATACAAACCTTTGTTACGTTATGTATTTTTTAATAAAAAGATAAATTTAAAAAATGTACCTACATATGCATGTAAGTAATGTAACGTTGTTGTGTATTTCAGGCGTTTCTGAGAGAACCGTCACCACTATTACCAAAGAGTGTGAGGTTGCTGCATCCACGTCTAAGAAAATATCTACTCCCAGGAAAAAACGCTGCCAATCGAATAAAATTCAGTTAGATGATTTTGACCTATGTGCAATCAGAACTAAAATTCATCAAATGTACGTAGTCAGAAAGGAGGTGCCTACTTTGGGCAAGCTTTTGGCTGAATTAAAAAATGATATTAACTTCAATGGAGGTCGTACCACACTATGGAAAATAATTCGGCAAATTGGATTTAGATTTAAAAAATGTGGCTCTAAAAGAAAACTTTTAATGGAACGATATGACATTGTAGCCTGGAGGTACAGATACTTAAATATTTTAAGACAAAATCGAAATGAAGGCCGACCTATTGTATATCTTGATGAAACTTATATACACGCTTCATATTCTGTCAACAAATGTTGGCAGATGGAAAATGAACAAGGCGTTTTCAAAAGCGATTCAGTTGGTGCACGCTGGATCATCGTTCATGCAGGTGGCGAAATGGGGTTTATACCAAATGCACAGTTAATATTTAAATCGCAGTCGAAATCAGGAGATTACCATGATGACATGAACAGGACGAATTTCATGAAATGGCTAAAAGACAAACTCATCCCCAATTTACCGCCTAACAGTTTAATTGTTATGGATAATGCGCCCTATCACACTGTAAAGGTGAACAAGGCACCAACAATGAGCTCTACCAAAACTGATATGCAAAATTGGATCACAAATAAGGGGTTATCTTATCTTCCCACTATGGTGAAATCCCAATTATATGAAATAATAAAAGAGCATAAAGAAGCTCCAATATATGAAGCTGATCAACTACTTGAAGGGCATGGACACAAAGTGGCTAGGCTACCACCATACCACTGCGAACTTAATCCCATAGAATTTATGTGGAGCCTGTTGAAAAGGCGAGTAGCTGCTAAAAATGTTGGACAGGAAGCAGACAAGATACTACAATTAACAGAAGAAGCGTTCCAATCAATCAGTGCAGAAGACTGGCAGAAGCAGTGTCAACATGTGTGCCATATTGAACAACAGTTTATTAAAACAGATGGAATTATAGACTCCGAAATCGATAAATTTATTATAGAATTAAATGACGAGTCTGATACAGAATCGGACAGCAGCAGTTCCGACGATTCACGTTCATTAGCAGACAGTGACGAACCACTACCACTAGCGACCCGCTTAGATCACTCTTATTCAAAATAAATAAAACCTATAAAAATGTTGTTTTAATTTAGTCGTTTATTACCTATGTTTATAGATAAATGCAAACTTGAGGTACACAATACTAATTCAAATACCTATCCTAATTATTTTACCTAACTATCGGCGCCGGCGCCCTGCAGTTTTACCCGCTGATCCCGTACTTGTGAATGATGGGATAAAAAGAAACCCACATACCAAATCACATCAAAATTGGTTTAGTAGTTCTAAAGATTACAAACTTACATTCTAACATCCAAACTTACTTTAATTGAGAAATTTAACTACGAAAATATTTCGCAGTTTCATACTGGGTATCTTCAAAGCCTTAAGCGGCAACACAGAGCTCAGATTAGCCAACATGACAGCCAGAGGCAAAATAACGCTGAACGTACTGTATCAAACGAACCAAAGTCCACTTTTGACATTTCGTAATATTTATCTGTCAGAATCTGCGCGCGGAAATAAATATGTCTGTTTTGATCAATCAAACCTAAATCCATTATTTCTCATAGAAAAATGGCTCTAAAGCTTCCCTCTCTTTTCAAAATCGCCCAAGTCACACTGTCAGTGTATATCAAACTCGCCAAGATCCAATTCGACCAATCACGAACGCTTACGAACGTGTCATGGCTGCCATTCCTGTTTTTTCTCATGGCGCTCGCAAATGTTTTTGAAGTGTTTTTGTAATAAAATAATTCATTATGGAGGAAATAATAAGTGTGGTACAACCGGAGCTAGCGGAAAAGAAAGGAAATTTAAGGGCAAATCAAAGAAAGAAAGAAAAGACGCGAAGTCTGTAAGTATGACTGCAATATTACACTTGGGACGCGGAAGGCATTTGGTCAGGATCGAGTCATTGTTTACATAGACAGGGCTGGATTTAGAAATACATTTCTACGAAAATACCCTACGGCATGTATACTCTGCTGATTTTTTAACATTTTTGTTTTGTTGTTGTATTACTTAGGTAGGTCATACAAGTTTTAAGCCAGTTTCCACGTGATTATTGTAGTAGAATAACATTGTTAATACTTTAGCTAGTTGGGGGCCTATAGTATGTTATTTTGTTTATTGTATTTGGCTAACACTTGTTTACCTCGACTGTAGTCATAGTAGGTACCCACGTATGTATGTTTGTATTTTATTTTAAATTACTGCCTTCAGAAACCTACCCTAGCATATTAATACAAACCCTTTTAAATCTTGTGGCAGCTAAAATGTGTAAGGTATTCTTTTCAGGTACTCAGCGCATACATTACCAGAAAAGCCGCAATGTCAACATAATAAAAAAAAAGCATTTAAATGCCAGACATTAACATCAAACGACGTATTTTACTTTCACAAAAGTTTCTACAGCAAACCAAACAAGCTTGATCAAGATAATTTCATTTTGCGACATGTTCTCTTGAACCCCGTTAAAAGGAAACGTCCAAAAACTAATACTCGAAGCGAACGCTCTTACTCGAAGCAGTACACAGTTTACAGTTTACAGTTGTGACGAAGCATAAGAAGAAAGAAAAAGTTTTTGTCTGCTTAGCCGCTTTTTGTGCTATTTTGCAAATCAAACAGGGCCGTATAAAAGGTGTGATAAATAGATACTTAGCCACGGGTCAAGGCCCATCCGAAAACCGTGGTGGAAACCGAAAATATCATGCTTTCCGTTCCAAAAGAGAAAGTGTACAAAAATTTGTGATGAACTTCAAACCTCTAGAAAGTCATTATTGCCGGGGAACTATAAAACGAAGAATCTATCTCGATCCAAGTTTGAGTATAGCTAAAATGTACAGAATGTACGAAGATCAGGTGTTGCCAGGATACTCGGTAACAAAAAGTTTTTTCAGAAAGGTGTTTAATACCTCCTTTAACATAGGATTCGGCTCTCCACGCCAAGATGTTTGCTCGGACTGCTTACAGCTGTTAGAAAAGCTGAAATGTGAGCAAAATGAAATGGAAAAACAAAGATTGCGTACTCAATACAGGGTTCATAAATTGAGAGCTAAGTGCTTTTTCGATAAATTAAAGGAAAATGACCCAGAAATGGTGATTCTGTCTTTTGACTGTCAAAAAAACTTACCGTTGCCGAAAGTAGCTGATCAATCAGCTTACTATTCACGACAATTATACATATATAACTTTACTATTGTCGAAGGAAATTCTCACGTTAGCCTAACCAAAGATAACGTTTACTCATATGTATGGACAGAAGACCAAGCTTCCAAAGGGGCTAATGAAATATCGTCCTGTCTATACCATTGCCTGAACCAAGTTAACCTTAATGGCAAAAAACGAATACGGCTCGTCGCAGATGGTTGTGGCGGGCAAAATAAAAATTCGATACTGATTGGAATGGTTGCTAAGTGGCTACACGATTGTCAACACGATATCCCCGAAGTAGAGATTGTTTTTCCAGTCACTGGGCACAGCTACATTCCACCTGATCGAGTATTTGCCTTAACAGAGAAAAAGATAAGACGCTTAGAAACTATTACTAATCCTCTGACCTACATAGACATCATGGCGTCTAATGCTACCATCCATCGCTTAGTAACCGAAGTGCCGATTTTTGACTGGAAAACTGCAACCAAAGACGTTTTAAAAAATACGCAAACGTTACACTTCCAAATAAGTAAATCAAAGCGGATTGTCTTGACCAAAACACGCCAGAAAATTCTAGTAAGAGGTGAAATTTCATACAGAAATGATATCTGCAACGCAATGACCATAACTAAGCGTGGAAAATCAATTTCAGCAATAACACCACACAGATTAGAGGCTAGCTTCAATGTTAAAGTCGAAAAACTAAATGACGTAAAAAAACTACTAGCAAAACATTTTGGCGACGCATGGAGAGAGCTGCCAGATTTGGAGTATTACAAAAATGTGTTAGCACATGGGGAAAACCCCTTGCCTGAGCAAAATGATGACGAAGAAATTAATGATAGTCCTGAATACATACTCAACGATTGTTTGGAATTTGTGTGACTCGTAGTTTAAGTAAACAAGGCTGCTATTTGCTGCTATTTCAGTCGAGACAAATAAAATATAAGCTAAATTATATGACTTTTTATTCAATAAAATTTGCACATTAATAGGTATATACATATTTACAAAATAACATTGATGATGTCCGTTAGACCCAGGTAAAAGTGATCTTACTTATGGACCTGAGTCCGTACCCTTTTCATTGAGTTATATCAAACCAACCAAAGTCACTTTGTGTTTTTTCATAACTGCTTAAGTCCCATGACACGTTACTTCAAACAAGCCTAAATCCCTACGGTATTTTTCATACGCACCTAAGTCCAGAATTAAAACCGGTTTTAACGTCAAGGTGAGGCATTTTTCTACTTTTTTTTTAACGTAATGTTGCCCGTAGACATCTTCTAAATAGCTTAGCAGCATGAGTACCCTTCTTACCTCTTCAATTAAGCTAAGACGATAAAATGTTAATTATCCAAAAGTTGCTTATATTTATCAACACATTTTATCTGCATGTAAATACAGGATGGATGCGCGCGGGCGACGCGGGCGAGGTCTGCGGTGAGAGGGGCGGGAACCACCCAGTCCGGCTGCCTCGGCAGGTCACGCGCTCGCCGCTCGAGTCTCACTCACTCATTCGTCCAATTTTGTTTGCGTTTGTATGACGTACGCTTGTTGCCATGGAGCGTCTAATCGAAAGTGTTCGAAAATTTCCGTGTTTGTGGAAGACGGACATAGAAGAGTACAAATTAAATGACGTAAAAGAAGCAGCCTGGAGGGAAGTAGTAAAAGACTGATTTGCCGGATGGTGAGTATTTTTTATTTATTTCAGTAGAAAATTATTATTTTTTTATTCTAACATTCTTGTATTAAGCAACCTGTCTCGAATTCGATTTGTTTGCCACGGCACACTTCCCAAAGTATTAAAATAGTGACAAAACTCCTCTCGAATAATGAAGTTATCCTCTGTAAATCGGTATCCCGTTGGTGTCAGTGGCAATAGTTGATTTGATTCTGTGTGGTTTGGTACTGTAGTTGCTTTGTCTTTGGCACCAACATATGTATCAGAATTTTCAATAAAATAATTGTGTAGAACACACGTAGCCTTCACCACTTTATCAACTAGTTCTACCTTACATTCCATTGGCCTTCTGTACACCCTCCATCGAGCTGCCAAGATCCCAAATGCATTTTCAACTACTCTGCGTGCCCTGCATAGCCTGTAATTAAATATTCTACGGCTTTCGGTTAACCTTCCCTTGGGATATGCCCGCATTAAATTTTTCATAAGTGGAAATGCCTCATCACCAACGAAAACAAAAGGCATATTAATGCCACCGGGTATTAATGGTATTTCTTCGGGCAATGTCAACGTTTCATTTTTCAGTTTGACTCCAAATTCGCTATCGCTTAGTATTCCGCCATCGCTGAACCGACCCTTAGATCCAATGTCTACCATTACAAACCTCCGTCGTGCATCAGCTACAGCCAGCAAGACGAATGAAAAATTATGTTTATAGTTGTAAAAACCTGATCCAGAGTTGGGAGGACATTTGATCGGAACATGTTTTCCATCGATTGCCCCACAGCAATGGTCAAACTGGCAGAGTTCTTTAAATTCAGTAGCAATTCTTTTCCAATCATCTTGTGTAGGTTCTTTTAATACGAGCGGTTGTAAATGCTTCCACAGAGCGTCGCAAACCTCTGTCACTATATTTGAGACAGTTGATTCACCAATCCTGTAACTAAAAGCTATGGTTCGAAAAGAATCACCGCTTGACAAATACCTGCAACAAAATAATATTTGTATTAACTACAATAAGTACCGACTTACAATAAGGTGTGTAATTTAAAGTAAATTCGTCACAATTATTATGACGAATTTACAACAACCCTAATTTTGGGATAACCTACCTACTTATACCTACTTACGTTCATATTATTATACAACCCATACCTTGCTATCAATACCTACCTAAACCTAAAACTACCTATTTGTAATGGTTATTAAATCACAATTTGTTTGTTTTAGTTAAAGAAGCCAAGGCATTGTGGCGAAAGCTTCGAGATGGACATCGGCAAGCAGTTTCTAGAAAAAAAACAACAACTGGACAGGCCGCAAACCCAAAAAATTTGTGGAAATATGAAAAGGTTATGGAATTTTTGCTTCCGACTATGCAAAATCGTTCAAGATCAACAAATATAGACAAGCAAAATTCCCAACAAGATAGCGATTTACCCCATCGTAATGAAGACTCATCCGAAAGCGAACCGCATCAGAATTTTGGTGATATTATTCCCCCCCAAAAAAAACCTAATTTAAGGTCATTCATTCAAAACGAACAAAAAAAACGAGAGATAAGAACCGCCGAACGAGACGCATTAAGAAGACAATTACTCTCTAGTAGTTCTAAAGATATTGTAGAAAATACTGCACTCGAACGGTTTTTTATGAGTATGATGCTTACTACAAACAGTCTTTCAGAAACTCTTCAATTAAGAGTGCAACGACAAGTGTTTAATATAGTAATGGAAGCAAAGGAAGCAGATATAGCCACCCGCCGCTCGAGTCACCTACAGTCACCAATATTGTGCATAATTTTAGAGGCGATTCCCCGTTTCACTTGAGACGTACTCCAGAGTATGAGACATCAGTTCTACATTCAGATTCTACATTATCAAATTATTCAGATGTTACATCTCCGCCGCCGCAGTACACTCAGTATACTCAGTGCAATAATGTTGAACGTGCACAAAACTATTCTCCACAGTATTCAGCGGCAATACCAAATACTTCGTCACACGTTAATATTCGTTCTTATGTGGAAAATGAGACCTTCCATTCCATTTAGAATAACTTTGAAAATTCTGGCCGGTAAGCCGGTTAATTTCCCTTGTAATCCAAGATGGTGCCACTTCTGCATGTCGTAGATTTTTTTGGATAGCGCCATCTAGGATCACAAGGGAAATTACCCGGCTTACCGAACCACCTTATTTGTATCTTTTTTAATACCTACTTATATGAAAATATTAAACAAAATTTGATTTTAGAAACTAATTGTTTTATTCACTTTATTCGTATGAATGAACGAATGTTTACTTTATTACACTCAAATAAGTACCTATCAGACAGAAAATGCACGCATTATATCAATAAGAAACTTAAAGCCAAGTATAATTTTATTGGTGGCCGTAATATCTTCTAGAAAACAAAAAGATTCATATCATAACATCCATAAAGCGATTATCACATTGCCATTGCGTAGGTACGGGCTAATGTGGATCGCCTATATGTCTGTGAATCAAAGATTACTTTAACTTTCTAGAATGGCTTGATAAGGCTTTACAAGTGTACAATAAAATATAAATAAGTATTGCGTACCTACCTTAAGCAAACAGCAAGTCGTTCTTCGGTAGAAAGGCATTTTCGCATTTTAGTATCATATTTTTTAATGTCTTCTTTAATCAAATCGTGAATTGCCATAAAAGTTGCTCTTGGATTTCGGAAATAGATTGTAAATTTGTTGTCTGACAGATCGTGGAAGATATTAAATTCGCCTCGGTCCTTTTTAAGCTTTATATGGCGTTCTATCCAAATTTTTCGCGTTTTAGTAAGTGAAGCAAGACGTGCATCAAATTCAAAATCAGAATCATCATCTGATGAGCTATCTAATAAATCCAGAAGCAATAAACGGGTTTTTTCCGTAAAACGCGAACTCATTGTAACACCCTTTATAAACAATCCTTAGCAAAAAAACAAGTGTACTCAGTCTGAAAGATTCCGACTGAATGTATCATCTCGTATATTATCGTATCTGTTTAGTGTGTGATGCGTTCAGATAATTAAGTTATTATACGCAGATAAAATATTAGCGTATCTGCGTAGTGTGTGACACGCTTTACACATAAAAATACATTTTAGTTGCATACTCGTACTTTTATATTGTCAAAACTTAGTGTTCAGATTATAATTACGTAATTTCATTTACGAAGACTGATTACATAATACATAATAATAATGTACACGTGCCTACCGGGTGTTAAACAAACTTATTTTTAAAATAAAAATAAGTGATTTATATAAAACATGGTTTTATTTCAAAATGTATGTAATAGCGGAAAAACATACATTTCCCTTTTATGCTCTATACACACTAACTTACATAGAATGTCCTCGGAAGTTACAATAATGTCACTTTTTGGTGTGGAAGTCACTTTATATATATTGAGAAAAGAAGATTTTATTGGAGTGAGGAATAAATCTATTTTATTTATTAACTTATAACCATATAGTAGCACTCTCCCTGTATCTTCTTTGACATTCTTGAACTCTAATATCATTATTTTGGGTCATAAAGTATTTGTCTTGAGGTTTGGACGAAATTTCATAATTATTAAATCTTAATATATAAAGGAACAAGCGATTTTCTGGCGACAACGCCCAGCCTAAACCGCTAAAGCTAGAAAGCTGAAATTTGGAAGGTAGGTTCCTTTTACAACACAACCACCCGCTAAGAAAGGATTTTTCGAAATTCCACCCCTAAGGGGGTGAAAAGGGGGGTGGAAGTTTTTTTGGGCCTTTTTCTAACTCTGTAACCGGTGGCCCGATTTTCTTGAAATTTACAGGAAATACTAAACATACAAAAATATTGAACACGTGTTTCAGGATTTTTCAAAATATTCCTGAAAATAGGGCGAAATGGGTTATTCAAGTTTGAGATTCGTAGTTTGGCTCCATATTCAAATGTCTATGACTTTTTAATATAGCATACTAATGACTTGAAACTTTCAGTATGTATTGAAAAAACTATAAATCAAACGACGGGTTTCAGGATTTTTCAAAAATGTTACTATATAAGTATAAAAAGGAAGTCGAATTATTGAGGTTATTGTGGTGAAATTTATCAACCGTTGACGCTATTGGCTTGAAATTTACAGAGAAAACTAAACATACAAAAATATTGAACACGTATTTCAGGATTTTTCAAAATATTCCTGAAAATAGGTTGAAATGGTTTATTCAAGTTTGAGTGATTCGTATTTTGGCTCCGTATTGAAATGTCTATAACTTTTTAATATAGCATACTAATGACTTGAAAATTTCAGTATGTACTGAAAAAAGTATAAATTGAAACACGTATTTCAGGATTTTTCCAAAATATGACTGTATAAGTATGAAAAAGAAATTGAATTATTGAGGTTATTGTGGTGAAATTTATCAACCATTGACGCTATTGGCTTGAAATTTACAGAGAAAACTAAACAAACAAAAATATTGAATACGTATTTTAGGATTTTTCAAATAAATCCTGAAAATGGGATGAAATCGGTTATTCAAGTTTGAGATTCGTAGTTTGGCTCCGTATTTAACTGTCTATAACTTTTTAATATAGCATACTTATGACTTGAAACTTTCAGTATGTATTGAAAAAACTATAAATCAAACCACGTGTTTCAGGATTTTTCAAAAATGTTACTATATAAGTATAAAAAGGAAGTCGAATTATTGAGGTTATTGTGGTGAAATTTATCAACCGTTGACGCTATTGGCTTGAAATTTACAGAGAAAACTAAACATAAAAAAATATTGAACACGTATTTCAGAATTTTTCAAAATATTCCTGAAAATAGGGTGAAATGGGTTATTCAAGTTTGAGTGATTCGTATTTTGGCTCCGTCTTGAAATGTCTATAACTTTTTAATATAGCATACTAATGACTTGAAAATTTCAGTATGTACTGAAAAAAACTATAAATTAAAACAGGTGTTTCAGGATCTTTCCAAAATGTTACTGTAAAAGTATGAAAAAGAAATTGAATTATTGAGGTTATTGTGGTGAAATTTATCAACCATTGACGCTATTGGCTTGAAATTTACAGAGAAAACTAAACAAACAAAAATATTGAATAGGTACCTATTTAAGGATTTTCAAAATAATCCTGAAAATGGGATTAAAACGGTTATTCAAGTTTGAGTGATTCGTATTTTGGCTCCGTCTTGAAATGTCTATAACTTTTTAATATAGCATACTAATGACTTGAAAATTTCAGAATGTACTGAAAAAACTATAAATTAAAACAGGTGTTTCAGGATTTTTCCAAAATGTTACTGTAAAAGTATGAAAAATAAATTGAATTATTGAGGTTATTGTGGTGAAATTTATCAACCATTGACGCTATTGGCTTGAAATTTACAGAGAAAACTAAACAAACAAAAATATTGAATACCTATTTAAGGATTTTCAAAATAATCCTGAAAATGGGATTAAAACGGTTATTCAAGTTTGAGATTCGTAGTTTGGCTCCGTAATTAAATGTCTATAACTTTTTAATATAGCATACTAATGACTTGAAAATTTCAGAATGTACTGAAAAAACTATAAATTAAAACACATGTTTCAGGATTTTTCCAAAATGTTACTGTAAAAGTATTAAAAAGAAATTGAATTATTAAGGTTATTGTGGTGAAATTTATCAACCATTGACGCTCTTGGCTTGAAATTTACAGAGAAAACTAAACAAACAAAAAAATTGTAAACGTATTTTAGTATTTTCAAAATAATCCTGAAAATGGGATAAAAACGGTTATTCAAGTTTGAGATTCGTAGTTTGGCTCCGTATTGAAATGTCTAAATCTTTTTAATATAGCGTACTAATGAATTTTTGTATGTCCTGAAAAAACATTAAATTCAATATGTATATCAGGATTTTTCAAAATATTCCTTAAATTGGGTTGACACGGGTTATTAAAGTTTGAGTGAATGGTAGTTTGGCTCCGTATTGAAATGATTGTAACTTTTTAATGAAGGATAACGACATAAAATTTCAAATATATACTGGAAAAACAATAAATAAAAATAGGTGTTTCAGAGTTTTTCATAAAAGTTACTATATAGTATAAAAGGATGTCGATTTCTTAAGAGTTTTTAGAAGTTTTCCCAATTTACTTGAAACTTACAAACAATACCAAACAAACAAAAATATAGAATACTTATTCAGGATTTTTCAAAATATGCCTGAAAATGGGGTGAAACGGGTTATTCAAGTTTGAGATTTGTAGTTTGGCTCCGTATTGAAATGTCTTTAACATTTTTATATGTCGTATTAACGAATTTGAAGCTTCCAGTGTGTACTGAAAAAACAATAAATAATAACATGTGTTTCAGGGTTTTTCATAAAAGTTACTTTATATGTATAAAAAATAAGTAGATATATTTATGTTTTTTTTTTTGCAATTTTGTACATAGCTGGAAAATTACATTTCAAAAATAAGCATACAAAATATTTAATACATTTTTCAAAATATTCCTGAAAATGGGGTGAAACGGGTTATTCAAGTTTGTTCGTAGTTTGGCTCCGTATGACTTTTAATTAAGGATGGTAAACAACTTAACATTTCAAAAATATACTGAAAGAACAATCAATAAAAACACAATCAATAAAAACAGAGTTTTTAATGACTTTCTTAACTTATGTGACTTTTTATCCTTGGTCCCAATTACCTCAAAACTTGCTGACAATACTTAAAATATCAATTTATAGAACATGTATTTAATGATTTTTCAACACAAAATAGTTTTTGAAGTTATTCAGGTTTTTTGTTAGTTTTAACCAATATTTACTTGAAACGTAGAGAGAAAACTAAAATCCTTGGTACCTAAACACATGTTTCTGGATTTTTTTTATGTGTATTGATATTGATGTATATGGCTTTATGACAGCGTAGGATTCAAAAATGCAACAAGTTCACCGTAGAAAATAAAATAGTTTGGTGCGTATCGGCTGTAACTTAAAAATTCTGTTTTATTAACCTTAAATGATCGGTAGGTATACAGGGTGGTTTCTGAGAAGGAAATGGATGACCAAATCCGAAACCATGAGTTAAAAATACGTCTTGATTCATGACTTCGATTTATGAGAAAACCATACCTGCCAGATTTTTTTATTTTGTTGGATGATCACTAAAAAAAACACCCTACATTTTTATAGCAACAGATTTGGTTGCTAATAAGAAGTATCATTCTTTGAAAAGAAATGCACAATTGATAATCGAAAAAAAGGACATTATTTAAAATTTCGTTCGAATACTCACTCTACTTAGATCCAGGGGCCCAATTCCACTAAAGTTTTAAAAAATGCGAGAATGGCGCCATACTATTGAGATAGAGATTCAGTCTTAATTTTATTTGGTATTCTACTAACGTTTCATTACAAAGATTATGATTCAAAATGTGGTAGGATAGTGTGGCCATTTTTAACATAAAATAAATTGGTCGTGACCATAGATACTAATTATTCTATGATGACTACATGGTCGTGCCGGACGAAATATGTTTGGTACTCTGCCCTCTTATTTAAGGAGTTTTAAGTATCTATCGTTGTAAAAATTAACTTTAACTTGTTAAAAATCAATTAGCATCGCTCTTAAACACAATACCACGCAACTAAATCACGATTTTAGGAAAATTTGTGTGTGACTATCCTTAAATGACAAATAAGAGTTGAAGTTGTCAAAGTCAACGTCGGTAGTACTGTCATATTTTCTGTGGTAAACAAATGTTAACCTAATACGAGAGCGAGCGCAAACCACGAAACCTGTTTATTTTACATATAAAACGACCAGAAAACCCTAAACAAATGTCACAGATCGGATAAACATTTGTCCCGATGCGGGAATCGAACCCGCAAACTCTTGCGTCGCATGCGGACCTTCGCCCACCGTCTCAGAAATAAGAATCAAACGAATTGTTTATTCGTAATGCATTTTATTATTATGATTATCGGTCTATTTGTGTGAGTTTGACGACAACCAACGATGCCTTTAATAGTTTTGTTGCATTGCACATCCACTGTTCTTTCTATTCCGTGGCCTGTAGGCCTAAGATGCGCGCCACGAGAAGCGTTTCTCGACTCGTTATCTCGTGAAAAATGGCGCTATCTCGATTTCTCGACTGATGCTAGGATGCGCCACCTTTATTCATCTCGTCTCATCACGTGAACGATTTAAGTGAATGTATATCTTATCTGTGGTCACCTTTCTCGTCAAACGCTAAAATGCGCGCCACATTTTCTCAACTTCTGACAGTTTAGCGCGGGAAGAACTCTCGTCTTTCAATTTGAGCACGAGAAAATTGACGAGAAGATATTCATGAATTTTTCTTTGAATTTTGTTGGTTATCGCGGTTCCATGTGAACATTATTTGTTAATACTAGAGAGGACCGGAAGAGATGTTTTGCTTGTGACCCTCTGGATGTCCCCGATTCTGAGTTTCATCGACTATGGCGCATCAATAAACCAATTAAGGAATATTTCATTTCCCGGTTAACGGCCGATTTGGAGCCGCAAAATAGTTCTGGCGTACCTGCTCATATAAAAGTGAGTACCTACCTACCTAATTCTAACCCATCTCGGTTGTAACCTATAATGCCATCGCTTGCTGACTACAATTTAGGTACCAATTAGGTACTTGGATACATACCTACATATATGCTTACATAATTTTATCTTGTTGTAGGTTCTGCTGCAATTTTAAGCGAACGAGATCAACGAGAATAAAGCTCATAAAGCCTACGTATATATATATTCAATTTCTATGCTGGTAAAGTTGTGGCTGCTTGTAACTGCAAGAACAAGTGCATGCTACTGTTTTAACCTCTAGCCGGCATTGCAGAGTGCGCAATGGTATAGAGCGTACTAATGGGTTCTTAAAGGGCAGTTTTAGATGCCTAGGCGACTGGAAACAATGTTGTCACAGGATCCTATTAGAAGAAGGGAAATTGGGAGAGCACTTGGATGCTGTGGAGCCGGCACCAATGCAGACACTATTCAAACCCTTTTTAATGCGCATTGATAATTAAAATAATACACATTGTTTTTTTTATAGGTGATATTATTTTATTTTAAGTGCATACTAACTTATCTTATATTGACTTGTAATAATTGAATTTTTACCAATAAAATGTCTATCTGTCTACTACATGATATTATTCTAAGTACTACATTTGGTGTGGGGTGTTGGGTTGGCTTGATGAAGATGATTACCGTCTGAAACAAAGATAGCATTAAAAGCATTATAGGTAGAGTTTGTAGGTAGAGCGGATGAATAGTTAGGTAAGGGTTAATGATGCTGTCGGGATTACCTAGCTAATTTCAAAGTCAAGCCTAAGATTTCTAAGTCCGTTTTCCCTGATCAATTGAGCTAGATGATTTTGGCTTTAATGGATTGAATAACAAACATATTTTAGGTCATATGAAACAAACAATCACTCGGTAGCGTGTTTAATAAGTTCAGACAAATCAATACGAATGTATGTACTTACTTACATATTTTCTTGGCCTTGTTGTAAGATTGGTTGAGGCAAGTGCATAAGGAAACATACTATTGCTAACATACATATATTTACTATACATAAACTGCACTAATATTTTATTTTTACTTACGTTTTCGCGATGCGATGTTGAGGCAGGGTTGCGCGCAAATGTTGAAATAGTTTCTGTTTTTTTTTAGGAATTTGTTCCGTTTTGTCACCATTCTACCATCGATTCTGCCAGTGAAAATGTTCAAACTACCATTAAGGAGGTGAAAATTATGAAGGTTATTCTAATTCTTCCTAGCAGCATACTAAAACCATAAACAATTGAATGAAATAAACGGGTATTCGTCTGAGTGGCTATCTCTACGCGAGAAGAACTTCTCGACAATGAGTATTATGTATCTCGTGGTGCGCATCTTAGAGTAAACGAGAAAATAACTGACGACGACTAAATTACTCGTCTCGCGCGTGTCGTCTCTCGTGGCATGCATCTTAGCCCCACTGAACAGTTTTTTATTGAGTTTTTTTCAGATTTGATCAGTATTGAAAGTTTTCAATAAAGTGAATTCTTTCTTCTCTCGTTTGCCAAGGTTGATGTCCTTCAACAATCATTTAAACATTCTCTATAAGATTCGCTGAACAGATTTGTGGTCGACCTTGTTCAGTGCCTCGATTACCTCCCTCTCAGCTCTAGAAACAGCAGGCTGCGAGATTTTGCGAAGAGCACTCTGGCATACTAACATTTGATAGGATCTGGTGGCAAGAAATTCCAGTGCACTCAATATCTGCAAAATAAATTGTTTTGATTTGTAGGTAGGCAGTTTAATACATAACATAATGCTTAAAAACTTATATATATGTATAATCAACAAAGATACAATTGCACACCAAGAGAGAAAAAGCAAACAGAAAAACAAGTTGCTACATGGCCTTAAGATTTTTTCCATGCAACCTTTGGATAACAGCATTGGATAACAGTGTGCTATGCCACTCATTAGCCCTTAGGCCTAAGGTGTCATAATTTTTAGGACTACCAACAAGAGATAACAAGGAAAAACTAAATAACAATGACCAATTTCTTAGGTCTACTACTCTAATTTATAGGCAGCCGCAGCAGCATATAAATGAAGTAAGCATATAATACAGAAAACTGGCATACAAATTAGCTTAAAATTAGTTTGAAAATGAAATTATATTTTACAATAATAAACCACATAAACTTGAATTTATGTGTGTAGTAACCATTTTAGCTTATTGATCTTAGAGTTTAGTTATTCTAAGTTATTGATGATGAAAAATGTTTGTTTGTTTTATTTACCTTCGTCATTATGGATATTCCATCAGAACGGCGTTCCTTGCCGATTTACGGAGGTAGGTCTTCAGCTGGTTTTTGTACTGTACATCTGGCAATACGAAATTTCCGGTCTCTTGCAGAAGAGCTGTATCTTGACGGCAACATGCTGATGAATGTTTATGATGCCTTTTAGGCTCGCCATGCGTCTTCTAATAAAAAAACTCTTTCTTCTGCACTTTTATCTTAGGCGATTTGTTTACAAAAATACCAAGGAAAGGTACCTTTGTTCAATGGAGGTTCAATGACACGATAAATGCTAACCATAGACTAAATTAGCTGTCAAAAAATTAGTAGAATACCATTATCGTACGCGATTGGAGCAAGATTGGAGATACATTGAATAGTAGAATACGAGAAAACAAGTTCAATGGTCCAATGGTCATAGACAGTCATTGATAGGGCTAAACAGAAAAGGATTGTGATAGTAGAATACCAAAAGGTGTAAAATGAGACAATTGATAGGCGATATCATTGTCATCGAGAGGAGATTGTATTAGTGGAATTAGGCCCCAGGTAATTTATTATGGTACAGAGTAATTTTGACAATCTTTTTGAACAACTGGTGTGCTTGCCACTAGCCAGCCTTTAATTCAATGGTGGTTTTTTCCTCCATAAAATTTCGTTTTAATTTTTTTTTATTCGTAATATTTTTTTTGAACTTTGTCCGTGACTCCTTTTGCGACTGTTAGTCGCATGGTTTCTGATTTTGCTATCCAGTCCCATCTTAGAAAGCCAATCTGTAGATATATTTAAATAAAATAGGATTAGGTAATTTACAAATAAAATGGGCTAAAGTAGAATGTTTGTAGTCCACCGTGTCATTAGATTCACTATAAAAAAATACAGTAAACGGTTATTTTTTTAAGAAAACGCATGGGCTTATACGACGTGATATTAAAAGCGGGTTTCAATTTCCGACTCTTAAAATAGGGTATTAGCTGATTTCGTCAAGATTTTTTTACTCTAAAGTCCACGCAAATGAAATTGCGAGCGGGTCAGCTAGTTTAAATATAAATCGTGACTTTTTTTTCAATACTGCAGGTGCCGTCTGCTTTAATGTTTTCATATCTTTTTCAAATACCTACTATATCACCTTCACCAAGTCTCTTGGCTACTTGTGACAGTGCTTTATTTCCTTGACGTAGCATACATTTGATCGCATATAATTTATTTTCAAAAGGATATGCGCTAAAAGTGTGTAATGGCCCAAACCTCTCAACTTCATCCACAATGTGCGAAAGATTATGTACGTTGCTTGTAATGTATGTAATCTATACCATAAAAAAATTTGTACTGATCTACTTTTAATAGCATATTTTTTTGACAACGGTAAAAAGTTTTCATATTTTGGAGTAGGTAGAGCAAATAGTTATAGCACAAAAAAGTAATAAAAAATGATCAATTACATCAAGATTAAGTACATCGGGTAGTATTACAATACTCAAGTAAAAAAAGAATGTTCGGAACTCTGTTGCTTTCCAATAAGCCAATGTATTAGTACTGGGCGTTTTTTTTTTTAAACAGTTTCATGAAACACTTTTTCTATGTGAAACGACAAAACGCTTTCTCGTTCAAACATAAAACACTTTTAAAAAAAAATGTCAAACGTCACGAATCTAATGCTGACTGAAACTAGTCTGTCAAACGAACAAAACTAACCCCCATATCTTAAGACAATTCTTGAAATAATCCTCCACTCAAACTTGTCTGAGGGTTTTTCGAGCGTTCCTCCAAAACATACTCGAGTTCGGTATGCTTAGTCGATAATTTGCTTGAATCTCAACTCCACTCGAATAAGGTTGAATCGAGTCGGTACGTCATCATTACGTCATCAGTTCGAGGAAAATTTTATCAAACATGCATCAAGCCCCCTTGTCTGTAGTCTATGCCTATTATTAAAACGTCAAAGTGAACTGACATTTGACAGTTTTTTAAATGTAACCGTTGAGAATTTTGTTTCTGTCGTCTGTTGTGTGTGGTAGTTTCTTGCGTTGCGGGTGAATTGAGTGAATTTGAGTGTATTTCGGACTTTCTTGTTAGATTCAGATTCAGATTCAATAACTTTATTTCTTTAGGCTTACAAAATAAGCACTTAGACAAGTCAAATTTTATACAGTTAATTATTATAAAAAAGAAATAAATATGTTATTGATTTCTCTTCACTTCAATTTTTTGTCCACTAGTGGAAGAAGTGAAAAAGAAACCACTAGTACATTCATATATAACTTATGTGTCTAATACAATGTTTGTTTTTGCCTATCTAAATCTAAGTTTAAAATGATTTAGATAATGTCAATAATTATTTAAATACATATATGAAGCTAAGCACAACATTCAATTTCTTACATGCTATTGTCGGTGTGGAATGGAGCGACATCTGGCCAAGCATTATTATCGTTAACGTAATCATCTATCGAGTAAAATGCTTTCTTAATAAGATTTTGTTTTATGTATTGTTTAAATTTACGAATAGGGAGCTCAGTTGCTTCAGATGGAAGCTTATTATAGAAGCGCACGCAATTTCCCATAAATGACTTCCCTACCTTATGTAATCTGTACGATGGTATAAGTAATTTGTTTTTGTTTCTGGTATTTCTAGCGTGAACATCACAGTTTTTCAAAAAGTTGTCTTTGTTTTTATGCGTATACATTAAATTTTCATAGATGTATTGTGATATTACTGTCAAGATATTTATTTCTTTAAATAATTCTCTCAAAGAATCGCGTGGCTTTAATTTATAAATCGCACGGATCGCCCTTTTTTGAAGTACAAAGATAGTCTGTATGTCCGCCGCCTGTCCCCATAGCAAAATACTATAGGACATAATACTATGGAAGTAACTGAAATAAACTAACCTAGCTGTATCTTCATCGGTAATATATCTAATTGTTCGAACTGCATAGGCTGCTGAACTAAGTCTGCCTGCAAGAGCATCAATTTGCGGTCTCCATTGCAGAGAGGAATCAATATGTAGCCCTAGGAAAATGGTAGAGTCTACAAGAGGAACTATCTCATCCCTTAGCATAATTTTAGTAGGGAATTCTCTTACATTTGGTAACATGAATTTTATGCATTTGGTTTTTTTAGCATTGAGTAAGAGGTTATTGGCGGTGAACCAATCAAGTATTTGTGACAGAGAACTATTTACGTCGTCATAATTATATTTATTTCTATCAACTTTAAAAATCAACGAAGTATCATCAGCAAATAAAACTATATCACAAAAATCTTCTGCTAAAAAAGGAAGATCATTTACATAAACTAAAAATAAAAATGGACCTAATATTGATCCTTGCGGAACACCTAATTCAATCTTCGAACCTCTAGATCTTTCTTTACCAATATCAACTTTTTGAACTCTATCAGACAGATATGATTGCATAAGGTCCAGTGCCTTGTTATTAATTCCATAATATTTCAATTTGCTAATTAAAGTACCATGATCTACACAATCAAAAGCTTTAGAAAGATCACAAAATATACCAATAGCGTTTTTTGCTTTATCCCAAGCATCGAATATATGTTTTAATAGAACTGTACCTGCGTCTGTTGTCGATCTACCTTTGGTGAAGCCAAATTGATTTTTATGGAATAACCTATTAACGTTGAAGTGGCAGGTTAACTGAGTGAGAATTATTTTCTCAAAAATTTTGCTGAATGCAGGTAGTATGGAAATAGGCCTGTAATAGGCCGGATCAGTGTGGCTACCAGATTTATAAAGAGGAACAAGTTTACTATATTTCATGAGATCAGGAAAAACTCCTGCGTCGACGCAACTATTGAAAATAAAGGCCAAACAAGGAGCCACTTCCTTGATGATTGAACCTAATACCTTCGTTGAAATACCCCAGAGATCCTCTGTATTTTTGATATTAATTGATTTAAAAGTTTTTACTATATCATTAGCATTTACATGACTGAAGATAAAAACTTCATTACATTTAACAACAGATGATTCTAAAAATTCAACCGACAATGAAGGTGAGGAGTTTAGAGAATGGGTAACAACTTTAGGGATATCAGAAAAGAATGCATCAAAAGCATCGGCAATATCTTGTTCTTGTGTAAGAATTGAATTGTTAATTTTTAACCTTATTTCTCTATTATGTAGCTTTGTTTTACCGGTTTCGTTATTTATTAATCTCCATGTTGCTTTTATTTTGCAACAATGTTGTTATTGTTGATCTTTACATGGATTATAAAAACGAATGCATAAAGAAAAACTTAGATTATGTAAAAATACACACCTACAGAAAAGTTTTTAACGGAGAATTCAATATAAGTTTTTTCATTCCGAAGAAAGATCAATGCGATCTATGTATTTCATATAAAAACGCAGAAGGGACGGAAAAAGAAAATTTGGAAGAAAAATATAGAAAACATTTAGACGAAAAACAACAGAGCAGATTGGAGAAAGAAAGAGACAAAGCACTGATAAATAACAATTTTGTAGTAGCTTGCTACGACTTACAAGCTGTGCTTCCTGTGCCTCGAGGTGACGTATCCGTTTTTTATTATAAGTCAAAATTAAATTGCTACAACTTTACTGTTTGTGAATTGGCTACAGATCACACCAAGTAGTAAAAGTACTCTGTGGATCACACAGAGTGCTTTTTCTGGAATGAGGTGGAAGGACAAAGAGGAGCAAACGAAATTGGAACATGCGTCCTCAAAAATATTTAAAAAATAAGTCTGCCGCTTCGTGTGAACCTATGGAAGTGATATTTTATTCCGACAATTGTTGCGGACAACAGAAAAACCAATTTATATTGTCCATGTACTCGTACATCTACGCCATTAAAAACTGCCCTAATATTCAGCGCATAACCCACAAGTTTCTAATAAAGGGTCATACCCAAAATGAAGGGGACTGCGCTCATTCCACAATTGAAAAGGAAGTGAAAAAATCGTTAAAATCGGGACCTATCTACGTTCCAGCTCAATATGCGAACATAATAAAATGCTCGAAAAAGAAAGGCAATCCTTACCGTATGAATGAAATGAGCCATAGTGAATTTTATGACATCAAATCTTTATCCGAATACAAATTCACTAAGAACACTGAAGGTGAGACGGTCAAAATGACAGATCTTAAAATAATATTAATTAAAAAAGCAGAAACTGTCGCAAACAGAGTGAAAGTTTTTTACAAAACTTCATACTTGGATGTTAACTTCAAGGAATTTAAGTTGCAAAGAGCAGGTCGAATGCAACCCCGATTGAGGAGCTTGTATCAGACCAAACTTCCTTTGGGTGAACGAAAAAAGGCAGATATTCTGTCTCTTATTCAATCAAACCATATCCCGAGATATTATGCGAGTTCCTATTACAATAATATACTTTAAGGGTCTCCTTTATAGGACCTATTCACATGCCAAAACTTCCTAGTCGACAAGAAGGTTTTGACAAGAAGGTTTTGACAAGAAGTTAAAAATGTTTTTAGAGATTTTTTTGTTTTTATGGTATTGACAATAAGCTAATATTTTTAGAAGAGTTTTTATTTCAATGTTCACAATAGTACTGGGCGTTTTTTTCTAAAACAGTTTCTTAGAACACTTTTGTCTATGTGAAACGACAAAACGCTTTCTCGTTCAATCATAAAACACTTACTAAAAAAACTGTCAAACGTCACGAATCTAATGCTGACTGAAACCAGTCTGTCAAACGAACAAAACTAAGGTTCGCTAGAACGCTTTTTGAACGAACGAAATGATTGGAAGGAACGGCGCGCCAAAACAGTTTCAAATCTGTCTGACAGGTGCGAACAATAATGAACTCTAATCCTTTAACGATAAAATATAAAATAAAAAGAGTTTGTCCGTGCTTCTCGAAAACGTTTTTATACAAGGCAGGCAGGAACAGGCAAAACTGATCCTTATTTTATAGAGCATAAAATTTTGTTTGCTGTGGGATTACAGAAAAACGTGTTTTTGAAGAAACTCATGTCGTTTTTGGATAGAATAGGAACAGGCAAAACAGATCCTTATTTTATAGAGCGTAAAATTTTGTTTGCTTTGGGATTACAGAAAAACGTGTTTTTGAAGAAACCCGTTGCGAAGTGCGCCTACGTATGTCGTTTTTGGATAGAATAGTGAACTCTATTGTGATATAGATAAGATACAAAACGAACAAATTAAAAAAAAAACTTTAGGAGTGAAATTCGAGTGGAGTTCAAAGGTAAAGTTTGTTTTGTTTTGTTTTGTAATAATAATAACACTTGACACGTGCGTGCGTCATTCATGTGTGTATTGTGTATTGCTTTCGCTCATTGCAATTATTCGGTGTTTTTGGAATAATTACTTCGGATCGATTTGATAGTAATTATTCTGTGACTTCAAGTGTAAATTAATTGTTAAGTGACGATTAATGTTGAACAAAAAAGTGTTTTAAAAAAAACTGTTTCATGAAACTATTTTTAGTCTTAAAATAAGCGTCTCGTTTCGTTTGACGGAAAATGGAAAACTTCCCAGTACTAGTTCACAATAAACATTTTAATGTTAAGTGTTAAGAGTACCTACCAGTTAGTAGTAGAGTTTTAGGACACAATAAATATTCCTCAAAATATTTTTCGACGATTGGACTTAAAGTTCTGTTATTGATGTTCTGTTATTGTGTTATTGATTATTTAAATAATTCTATGTGCAAATCGTTTTGTGATTCATAACTTTATGATTATTTAGAAAAGGTTGTAAAGAAACTAAAAGTCTGATCCTAATAATTAAGTTATAGGAAAATAAAAGTCTAATACTGCTTAAATTGCTAATGAGTAGAATACCTACTAGATTTAAGTATACCTGTTTAAGTTTTAAGATACCTACATGGTTTTACTAATTTTGACGTTTGGACTAATGTTCTGTTGATTATTTTGATACTTTTATGTGCGAATCGTTTTGTAATTCATAAATATGGTAATGATAATTAAGAATAAGTGATGAAGAAAATAAAAGTCTGTTCCTAACCAATGAAAATAAAAGTCTGATTACATTAAAAATGTTTTATTCATAACTTGGTTATTTTTGTGTCATTAATGGATAATTATCTGTACTTTATCATATAAAACAAGATAATCAATAGTGGCATTAAGTAAATAATGACATTGTTGCCGAAAAAGTGCTATGTAGAAATGCAATTAACGTTACTGGAAAAGCGACACTAAAACAAACTTTTTTTTAAATCTCATAAATAAATATCTTTGAAGCATAATTATAAATAAATTTGAATACCAATAGTTAGTCTAATAACCAAATAAAATAAACACTTTAAACAAATACCAATCTCAGGTGTCTGGGTACATTAGATAAGAATTTGAAATTTTCAAAACTTAAAACGTTAATACCCATAAAACCGGTTTTTTGTTTAGGGACGGTTTGAAAATAAAGGTGCTTGTATTATTAACAAATTATTCAAGCGCCCGATGACTAATGTCTCTTTACTGAAAATAAACAATGTATTAGATATGGAGTAACATAAAAGTTTTCGAAGAATCGAATAAAACATTGTTTATTCCAGTTTAAAGTATCGTGCTAGTCGTAATTAATACACATAATGAAGGATAAGTAAAATACTTTATATAAATCATAGTTTCTTCTGTTTTTATAACCTTAGTCAGATCAATTCGCAACCTTTAAATGGTGGGCAAACAAATTTAGGGATCCGTAGTACTGTCTGTCCGTAGCTTTTTGAGTGACATTCATTACACTTCTATTTTACAGTAACGCGAAAGTAACGCATACTGCTACTTTAAAACCACTCCAAAATAAGAAAAAGGTCCTTTATATTATGTTTATGTTTAAAATTTATCAATTATTTAGAAATCAGATATAGATTTCTGTGTTAGGCTTATAAGTACTTATGATAGGATGCCGGCATAGGAGATTCAATTTTATGTATATATTTTATTCACTGTATCTTTTCTCTCTCCTCTCATTCATCTCCTTCATCCTCCTTCATCTCCTCTTTTCAGTGACGTCATGAAATAACTTGTATTTTAATTTCAGAATGCCGTACACAACAATTGTACAAACTATAGAAAAAGGAAAATATGTGCTGTGCACTGCATGCTCCATCGGATCCATGGAAACATAATAATAGTACTAAAATGGCCTAAATGCAATGCGTTAAAACTTGTAAAATCCACAAACACCTTACTACAACTTGATGGGCGACGAATAAAGTGTCAAGTAAAAAGAAGAAATATTTCTACTTATGCAGAAGCTGAACGCGAATTAGATTTTTTGTTATAACGATATGAAAACGTGTAAAACTTGACAAAAAAAAAACAAAGAGAAAGATGATGTTGATAAAGGACTTGATAAGTCGGAAGGCGGCCTCTGCAAAAGAGACCTACCAGTACAAGCTGTAGGTCTGATTGTGAATGATATGATACAAATTAATAACCTCTTGATCTTGACTATATTTTTATTGATTTATTACTATAAATCTTGATGATAAGCTGAATTTCATGAATCTTTATCAGATAATTTTGTTGCTTTATAGTTTTTAAATGACAAATATAAGGATTCAGTGTGATAAATAAATATATTTGAATATGATTCATTTATGTAAAGAAAAACTAAGTAAATTTACTTTGTGAAAAGAATAAAAGAAATGTGATTGAAATATTGTGTTTAATTTGATTTATTATTTAGAAAATTATGTACGGGACCCAGATTGACATTTTCGCAGAAAACTCCCGCTTGACTACTTCTAGTACCTACTATCACTTCGCCATTGCTCTGATATCAACAAGTGAACAAATACGCGTTACAGAAGAGGTATTGAGATCTATTACTCTACCTAAACCTATACACAAGTGACATTAGGCACTAGAAGTTCTATGATAGCGAAAAATTTCCCACTGTTACAACTTTAAGTAATATAAGAGAGTATTGTACCTCTTTAGGTATTTGGTGCTATAATAACCATTGTATAAGTAATTATTGCTTTTGTACAACTTTTAGTTCTTGGCGAGAGTTCGTTAGCGCTTGCATAGCACTTTGGGGGGTTTTAGTCAGTGCTTACTTCTTATTTAGATTCTATGGTTGTAAGATTCACTTACGGCTATAAAACAAGATGCTTAGCCTGTATTATAGCGTTACAAATTGCTGCTGTATGTCTTTAACCTTTAAACTCATCTTGTTATTGCCCTTAAAACTATGCTGCTCACAGTGGAATATTTTGTTAGACTACACTCTTATGTTGCCAAAAGTTGTTATTGCTGCTGCTATAGCACCTTTATATCACGTTAAGGTCTAAAATAAGCTCTAATTGACGCCTAATTGTTTGTTGGGTATAGCTTTTACAAAAAAAATAAATGTGTTTCAAGTTTCAGTCTCGCTTGTTTTTCTTCTTGGTAGCGTTGTACTGCTAGTCGGCTACATTATGTTCTTCAGATTATCAGATGTTGTTCAGATTCTGATTAGAATGTAAACTGATTTTGACATATTCGACTTTGGTGACTTTGACACTTGACATCGCGTAGTATAGTTATAACGGTTTTCATCGTTTTGCCGCGCTTTCGTAGATGTCATGACATTCGGTTTTTGGATCTCGAACAGAACGGTTACATTTTTTCGTAGTTTCGTATACTCGATATAATTTACGCCAAAATTCTCGTTTTACTTTTCGTTGGGCATAATAATATCTGCTGCGTATAGAAGTGCAACCCCCTTTTGATGAGAAGTGTTCGATGGTGATCGTGATCCAGGCTAAAGGACTCCACACTGTGTCATCCCCGGGACAACTGGCCAACATTTTACTGAACCAGGGAGTATACAACTTGTTAGGTATTTTGTTAGTGCTGTAAGTGAACCCTAGGTGATGACTACAGGCCGATTCGCCGCATCACATCGGACAGAAGGTTAGTGTAATCCTATTTTGCTCAAATCACGCATTTCGTCTTCACACTCATCAAAATTCCACATCCACTTTTCGAGTAAATCACCTCACATAATTCATCTTTCGTTTCATAGCATACAGTCCACTTTATTTCTAATTTTATAAACTGAGTTCTCGAACATTTTGGTCCTTCGAGCCGGATAAAACTAGCATTGCATCGTATTGTATTCGTTTTGATTTATAAATTGCCGTGGTAATATTGATTTCACTTGTAAAAGGGAAAATTGTCGTTTCGTTTCCTTTTTCAGCAATATTTCTTTGTTTCGTTTCGTTATAAATATTGTTGGGGGGTATTAGAATCTCTAATTGCAACGGTCAAGTCAAATTGTAAAAATTTACTACCTTCATACGTGTTAGTTTTTTAGTTTCTTCGGTTGTCTAATCAAATTGATAACTGATAGGTATCTGTATTAGTACGTCAATGTCAAAGTGTCAAGTTGTCAAGTAGAATAATTTATTGGTTGTGGTACATCATTCACTCATTCAATATCATTCAATTGTAAAACTACAGGCAGCTAACCATACATAAAAAACAAAGGTTATCTGTGGTATTTGTTTACATTCATCACGTCATTCATTAATTGTTTTGCTTTGCATGATTATTGATTTTGTTACAAAATCGTTGGTTACGGTCGTTTATTGATGGAATCTGACATGGAAACGAGCCGCGACGAACGCTCAATGCAGGGCGATCAATATAGAGTTACCCGGGACTATTGTTACATGCGAATAGAAATGTTATCGGAATCTCCGGCTTTGATGGGAATGACTGTTGAAGATCTCAATGTAATTTCGAGAGATTTTCACGCAGCACAGATCCACGTTTAACCCTTAATTACTCGCGTCAAAAAAGTTACTTTAACGCTCGCGTGGGGTATATTTAACCCCAATCTTTAAGGTGAAATAAAAAAACTTTTGATTAATTTGTTTTATATTTATTATAAAATTTAGAAAGAATCATGTTTTTTACTTTAGGATAGCATTATTCATAATTAAAATTTTAATTGAGTACTTAAGAGATAAAGCAATATAACGTAGGAACTATTTAGTTGGTACATTCATCACATGTCATGGTGGAATGGTCATGACAAACATGGTCTTGGTATTTCGCACACACAAATCTTATTTTTTTGTCTTTGGACCTTGGGCAAAGATGGCATCTTTTATAATTTGTTGATGGACTGCCTGTAGACCTGGAGCCAGCATCTTGAATTTCAACATTTATCTTCAAATGTTTTTGTATAGTACGAGGTAGTTGTAGTATTGTTTTTTTGTCATTCCATTCCAAATCTGTTTCATTGGCAGTCTCTTGAGATTCTGATTCATGGCCACTTTGAATAATTTCTGACTAAACTTCATCTTCATCAGAACTGTCTATTATGTTTTCTTCCTCCTCATCTAATAAACATTGATCAATTAGGTGGTTAGGAAGTCGCTGATGTGCCATTTCGAGCTTACTATCCTAAAAATAAAGATAAGTAACAAATACACTCTACTGAACATTCATAACTCAATAAAAAACTAATATTTATAAATAATTACCAGTCAAAAATAGTCGCACTAACACTCGCGTGGGGCAATATATACCCCAGATGCGATCTCTGGACACAACCACACGGTGCGGAGCGGCAAACGCGACTGATTCGGGGAGGGGGCAGATATTGAGGCAGGTACTAGGAACACCATTCCGTTAAATTTAAAAATGGCAGAGTTATAACAATTCAAAACCTCACTGGGGTTAAATATACCCCACGCGAGTAATTAAGGGTTAGAATCTAGGCTAATGCAGGCAAGTAAAGAAAGTTTATCGTCAAACAAAAATTGTACTAGTGAGTTAGCTAAGTTGCCCAAAATTACTATGAAGCCGTTCGATGGGAAACCAGAAAATTGGGTATCATTCAAGGAGTTGTATGACTCTCTCATCCATAAAAGGGAACTGGCAGAAGTGGAAAAACTTCACTATTTATTGTCGGGTGTTCAGGGGACTGCATATGACTTAGTCAAAAACTTTCCACTGACAGGTAGTAGCTATAAAGCAGCCTACCAAGCTCTTCATAAATATTATGATAGAAAGAGGAATATAGGAGGTCGACTGTCCCATAGCGATTTGAACTTCAATCAGAAACATCCAATGTTACTGCCTCGTGATCACCGGTTAACGCATCTCCTAATTGAGGATTATCACCGCAAGTTCCTTGATCCCGGTCCGCAGACATTGCAGAGTCTGATAGTGCGGGATTTCTGGATACTTTCGGCTAAGCGAGCAATCCGGACCGTAGTGTCATCTTGCATTAAGTGTTTCCGTGCAAAACCACGTCTGTCCGCACCGCCGCTGATGGCTGACTTACCGTCATATCGCATTAATCAAATAAAACCCTTTTCGTCATCCTCTGTTGATTTTGCTGGTCCATTTGATATCGCTCTTGGACGCGGTCGCGGTGTAAGAACATACAAAGGGTATGTCTGTGTTTTCGTGTGCACGGCTGTCAAGGCGGTTCACTTAGAGCTTGCATCGGAGTTAACTTACGAAGCCTACTTGGCTTGCCTTCGGCGGTTTATAGCACGTCGTGGCCGCTGCTCCCGGTAAGTATCAGATCAGGGGACAAACTTCGTAGGGGCTAGTAACACGCTCAAGGATTTTATGTCGCAAGCTTCGCAAACTGAAAAGGTGGAATTCAGATTTAACCCTCCTGGCAGCCCACATTTCTCGGGGTTGGTTGAGGCAGGTGTTAAGTCTGTCAAAACACACCTTGCTCGCGTCGTCGGCGGGCAACGCCTGACATATGAGGAATTCAACACGTTGCTTATCCAAATTGAGGCCTTATTGAATTCGCGCCCTTTGTCCCCCTTGTGTTCGGATCCTAATGATCTTGTGGCGTTGACTCCAGGCCACTTCCTCACACTCGAGCCTCTGACTCTGTTGCCTGAAGCGCCTATCCTGGAGAATCATGTCAATCCTTATCGTCGATGGAGACTCATCCAGAAAATGCATCAAGACTTTTGGGCCAGATGGCACCTCGAATACATACACACTTTGCAACAACGCCATAAATGGGTAGACGCACGAGATAATATTGTCGTGGGAACTCTCGTGCTCATATCTAATGAGCAATGCAGCCCCATGAAGTGGAAACTGGGTCGGGTAATCCAACTTCACTCTGGGACTGACAATGTGTGCCGCGTGGTTACCCTGAAGACTCAGTCTGGAGAATGCAGAAGGCCCGTCGTCAAACTGTGCGTACTTCCGGTACCCCAGGATCTCGAATCTGGCCCTCGAACAAACTAGGTCCAACGGACGGAAGGCTTCATAAAAAAAAAATATTTTCTTTTAATTTCAGGTCCAACGGACGGAAGGCTTCATAAAAAAAAATATTTTCTTTTAATTTCCTGTGTATCATATTGTTATTTGTGAAATTAATTGTTAACAGTAAGTTGTATAAAATAGTTTCGTAGTTCATATTTTGTTAATTTGTCTGTTAATTTCGTGTTATTTGTTGAAAATACGCCTGATTTTGAAAATAGCGTATTTTGGTGGTCGGAATGTTCAGATTCTGATTAGAATGTAAACTGATTTTGACAAAAATTATTCATGTTCGCTCTAATCACTTATTAGACGTAGATCGGCCACTGATAATAATTGCACATAACCACGAATGCCTGCACAAGTCTATATTACCTAGATGCCGATGCAGAAATTTAGAGCAAGTAAGGCAATACAAATATCTTGGTCTTTTTGTTGATGATAGATTCAACTGGAGTCAACATGTCGATCATGTATGTAACAAACTGAGGGCAATGCTAGCCAAAGGACATCATCTTTTTTGGTCCAAATATGAAAGTGCCGGCCAATAAAAAAATATGCTGTATTCCGTTAGAACTTGTCCCCCTGAGTATTTATTATTATGACACCAAAGCTGTAGGGTCATTGTCCTTGGTTTTATTGGAGTTCAAAAATTCAACATCTTCATACATTTTCAGTGAATTTAATAAAGAAAAACAAATGATTTGTTCTACCATATTTTTATTTTGAACATCGTTTAGTGAGGTACATTGGTTCTTGACCTATTTTGGACATGTTGATCTTGTTTTGTGTTTTTGAGGATTATAAATAAAACTAGAGGGTATATGTGTCCGAGCTGCAAGCAGCTCGGGGGGAGTGCTTCGCCTTAGGCGGCCTTATCGCATTGGAGTTTTAACTTTTCATAACCTAAAACGTCTTTGATTTGATGGAAATCGATATTCATGTGTAAAATCTGCGATAAAAAACTGTCAGCCATCTTGGATTTGAAAATGGACATCTTTTTCTTAATCTACGTGTTTGATTTAGTCGAAAACGATACCCATTTAATTGGGTGTTGGGTCATACAGCAAGGCTCGCGAAGGCTCGCTTCGCTCGCCTTGCAGTGTGACAGTTGTTGAATTGCGGTTCGCTTCGCTCACCGCAATCCGACCCTCCTCATGGGGAGTCGTGGGGGTCACAGCACGGCTCGCTTCGCTCCCCTTAGTCGCATTGCAGCTCGCTTCGCTCGCCGCAATGCTTCATCCGCTTGCTGGGAGTGCGGGTTCGTGGGGGTCACAGCACGGCTCGCTTCGCTCGCCGTGCTGTTCCCCTTAGTCGCATTGCAGCTCGCTTCGCTCGCCGTAATGCTCCCCGCCTGCTGGAAGAGGATGGTCGTGGGAGGTCACAGCACGGCTCGCTTCGCTCGCCGTTGTTGCGGTGAGCGAAGCGAACCGCAATTCGACAACTGTCACACTGCAAGGCGAGCGAAGCGAGCCTTACTGTATGACCCAACACCCAATTAAATGGGTATCGTTTTCGACTAAATCAAACACGTAGATTACGAAAAAGATGTCCATTTTCAAATCCAAGATGGCTGACAGTTTACTCTCGCAGATTTTACACATGGATATCGATTTCCATCACATCAAAGACGTTTTAGGTTATGAAAAGTTAAAACTCCAATGCGATAAGGCCGCCTAAGGCGAAGCACTCCCCCGGCACATATACCCTCTAGTTTTATTTATAATCCTCAAAAACACAAAACAAGATCAACACGTCCAAAATAGGTCAAGAACCAATGTACCTCACTAAACGATGTTCAAAATAAAAATATGGTAGAACAAATCATTTGTTTTTCTTTATTAAATTCACTGAAAATGTATGAAGATGTTAAATTTTTGAACTCCAATAAAACCAAGGACAATGACCCTACAGCTTTGGTGTCATAATAATAAATACTCAGGGGGACAAGTTCTAACGGAATACAGCATATTTTTTTATTGGCCGGCACTTTCATATTTGGACCAAAAATGTATGAAATCCCGATGATGTCCTTTGCTATTCTAAAATACAAAGTTCCGTTTCACGTCCTACTAAACTTATATAACTCGCTAGCCGAGTCACTAATATCATACGGGCTAACAAGCTACGGTAAAACATTCCAATCCTACCTAGACAAAATATATAATATTCAGCTGAGAATACTTAAAATAATAACACCTAAAAAAATTATAATAAACCTATACAAAGATGACAATATTACTGGAATATTCCAATACTGCAAAATATTACCAATTCATACAAAATTTAAAAAGAATATTTTGACAGAACAATTTTTAAACAAAGACATTCAAATAAAAATTAAGCATAATATTACCACAAGGAAAATTACCCACCATAAACTTGTAATACCCAGAGTTTATAACTATTACGGCAAGCGTACTAATAGATATATCATACCCAAACTAATAAACGAAATGCCTCCTAAAATTTTATCCAATATTAATGACGAGAACTACAAATTAAAAATTAAGAAATACTTTTACGATTCGCAACACATGTAACTCCAAATTAAAATAATATCATCCTAATCATACAACATAACAACTAAATAAAATATTATGTACAAGAAAAGCAAACAAAGTAAAACATAATTTAAAAAAAATGACCCTGTATATTGTTATCAGTCCGATCTATCGCTCACAATGAGCGTAGGTATTTCGCTCGCTCGGTCACCGGACTGTCGAGTTGTTTACCCTGTCCACTGTAACGTTACAAGCTTAGCTTCTATTTCGATTTTATATTATAAATTTATTTACTTTTAAGTTTTCTCTGATCTGCTGTTTACATTGGTTGTAATTAGTATTTGCCATTATTAATGTAAGTGTACGAGTTGAAAGTGTTTACCTAACTATATAGGTGGGTAAATACTTTCAATATTAATTTATCAATTAGAGACTGAAGTTAACGGACAAACCATATCATGGTTTATGTTAGCTATAAATTAATTTTAAGTACTTACTGTAAAACATAAATAAATGAAAAAAAAAAAAAACATATTCGACTTTGGTGACTTTGACACTTGACATCGCGTAGTATAGTTATAACGGTTTTCATCGTTTTGCCGCGCTTTCGTAGATGTCATGACATTCGGTTTTTGGATCTCGAACAGAACGGTTACATATTTTCGTAGTTTCGTATACTCGATATAATTTACGCCAAAATTCTCGTTTTACTTTTCGTTGGGCATAATAATATCTGCTGCGTATAGAGTTCGAGTAGTTCGAGTGTAGAGTTATCTCTCGCAGAGGTGACGTGAATTGGCCACCAAGATCGTGCGATTTGACCCCGCTAGATTTTTTCTTGATGGATTTTCTCAAGTCGCACGTCTATGTCGATAATCCGCAATCAACCCCGATGCCCTGAAAGTCAACATAACCCAAGCCATTGCTTAGATTTCGCCGGATCTATGCAGTAGAAAATTGTTTTGAGTTCAAAATTGGACCTCTGGGATCCGTGCCACCGTTCGAAGCTGCAGCTGCGGTGGACATTTAAACGATGTCATATTTCATAAATAATGGCATAAATGGACCATCGATGCAGCCTTCAACCGCTGGAATTTTAAACTTTTCATAAAATCTGAAACAGGATTTGATGTTATGCTTATTAGACTATTCATAAATAGTGCCTATAACCATCACACCTCAAAATTATGTGTTCATAAATTATAATAAGTATAAAAAAGGGTAAAGGAATTTTATGTACTTACTAAGTTCATAAATACAATACTCTACTATGCTGAAATAAGAGAAACTTACTAAAATATAACTAGGTAGGTACCTTATTTTGATGAAATCCCGTTGTTGATTTGTCTGGGGGAATTTTCGCCATTTGTTGAGAAATCCTTCATTGTCGAGTGCCGCTGTAACTTCTTTTATTGCTCTTGAAACCGATTGTTGGGACATCATAGTGCCATGTGTTCCACCCACTAATCGTTGGTAACTTCCCGTAACGTAAAAAGAAAGAACCACCAAAATCTAGAAATAAAACAGTCTAGATTTTAACAAATATTTATTTACCCTAGAATGTTCATGAAGTTTTTCGGAAATAGATGGTTTTCTAGTAGATACATAGGTAAACATAACCAAGCTAGCAAGCCGTGATTGAAACATTTAGGCCTGAAGAGTGAAAGTCCCACTACAAAATACCACGAATGAGAGTTCAACTTTGTGTTTGCAAACCAATCTTGAGGTTATATCACTACGACGGACGACGCGAAGGCTGAGGCATCAAAGGCAATATCGGTACTTATTATAACGTTAAAAAGGTTAGGAAGGCTTTTGCTGACCCTGTAGCACTTTTTGAATTCGTCGTCGGTCATGGCAAAAGCCTTTTCTGAATACCGGGCTATTCTTCTTGTATTTCGCCTTCGCCTTATGTCTTCTCGATGAGCATTGGTTAATATCACTTATAAGCAGGGATCGGAATAGGTAGAGTTTTTAAGTACCAAATGACGTCATATACGCTAGAACGATAGCTTAGTATGGATATGCCTTATAATCTCGGGATTCATATACTTTAATAATCCCGAGATTCTTCAATTTATTTACGTAAGTACTTCGATTACAAAACATTTATATATAATATATAACTATAAGTTATATTAATATTATAAAAAAGTGATGGATTCTTGCACGGTATGTTATAACAGTTTTTGTTTCTAAACACAGCGTGTAGACCGCATAGACTTTTTTATTTCCCCACCACACCTCCCATCGCCCGTCCCTAGTCTAGTGTAGAATCTAAAATTACTATTTTATGTACCTATCCAAAATATCTTACTAATTTTACACACTTAAAGTTTGGTGGCCAACTACTAGAGGAAGGTCAGGTGTTTTACGCTACCTAATATGTGTTTAACATAGGAAAGAAGAGATTTAGAAGACAATAAATCAATTCAATCCTTGAAATCTAAAAAACATTTTATAAATTGCCGATTCAGGGATTAAAAAGGCATATCCACGTTATGTTATCCTTGGCTTTTTACGTCATTAGGTACTTAAAAACTCTACCTATTCCGATCCCTGCTTATAAGAGCCAAATGTGCCATTTTCTCGTTTTAAATCACTCTGTAAATCACTAATATCCTCGCACAATCGCTAAAAACTAAATTTTTGGCAACTGTGAAATCTCTATCGCAAACTCGATTCCGTTCTCAATACGAAACGACAAAATCACGTCAAGAGTGCCAAAAAAGTTGATAGTTTCGAGAAGAGTCGATTTCATTTAGTTCCATATAATTCCACCAAATTCGATTCCAATCGTGCGCTAGTTGCGCGATCAATACACCGAAGAAAGTTTCTATTACGATCAAAACGGACACAGAGAGATTCCTAGACCTTTTTGAAATAAACGTTTTTTATTATTACTATTTTTTATATTAACATCTGTTGGGCCAAGTTTGGATGTATGTATTTTGGATGTATCACTTTTAAAAATAAAACAAACCTATAAATATACGACTCAGTTACATTATTTGCCAAAAATAGTTAGTATTCATACAATAATTTTGCATGTACAATGCCTTGGCAATTCTCTTACTGCTAATCAAATAAAATGTGTCGGTGGATATTAAAACTGGCAAACTCCTAGCTAACGCTTTTTTCAGGGTGAGCGTTTTTCTTAATCAGATCATTGCAATTAGATTAGCTTAGGAAAGAAATGTTTATTTAATGTATCAGAGACAATAACGAGATTTTGCATACTTTAAAATGATTGAAAAGATGTAAATTTCGTGAAAAACGTAAATTAAGTTTGGATTTATCCCCGTTTGATAATTAGGTAGTGGATTTTACTGGTTTTGAAAAAATCTATGTGTGGATTTAGCTAGTTTTGATTTAACGTAATTTGGGATCACAGGGATAGGGATGTCAACCTCAATCAAATGTATCGATACTATCATCATCATCACTTAAAATAAGAATGCAGTTAGGTTTACTATTTCAATGCTAGTTCTAATTTGTTTCTTTTCTTAAATTGTATTTTGTTAGTTAATAAAATATCTACCAAGAATAAAACTGGGTTATGAATGAAATAACTTTAATCAACATATTTTACTAATCCTAAACATTTTCTTATTAATAATTATCAGCTTGGTTAGGGTAGGGTTAAAAATACTTTTTATGAACTAAACAAATTCTAGAACTTCTACCATTCCATTTTGCTCATCGCAAGCACGCTCGTGATTCATTTCAGGCAAGTTATTATTGTCGATGCTTAGTACATTCTTGAAATAAGACAAGCAATCTAAATTTTGTCAATCTTCGCCGTAATGTTTTTGCAGAAGTTTCCTCACGTCATTGAGCTTCGGCAGAGAAACTGGAACACCTAGAGGCAGCTCTACTGGGATTAAATTTCGCAGCAGTTTTCCCCTTCTTAAAATCGTTTTGGAAACACCGGTATCGCTGTTGTATGATATTTCGCCTCTTACCAATATATTGGTTGATGTTTTCGCCCGCTTTATTATGACTCTTTTAATTGTACTTATCCTGAAATGCAGCTGGTCTGGTGCTTTTATATTTTCACGTACTGCGGTACGCCAATCGAAAACCCGAACATCAGTGCCTAAATTACGGATTGTGGAATGTTCCCGTATAATTTCTTTATATTCTTCAGGGTTTATTATAGTTTCGTGAACACGGCATTTTTTTTCAATAAATGCGAAGACTCTATCAGGAGGCATATATGAATGTCCTGTTACTGGAAATATAACTTCGACCCTTTTCAGGTCTTTAGGAGCTTCACTGAACCATTTCATCAACATCCCTATTAAAATTGTATTTTTATTTTGGCCAGCGCAACCATCTGCCATTAACTGTATACACTTTACGCCATCCAGGGTTAGTTTTGATAGTGTATCATAGACAGCACTGCAAATTTCATTAGATGACTTGGCAGCCATATCTTCTGTCCAGACGTATGCAAATACGTTGTCTTTCTCAAGCTTGCTGCCAGATGACCCAATGACAACGGAGAAGTTATACAGGTACATCTGCCTTGAATAGTACGTCGCCTGGTCAGGTACTTTAGGCATAGGCAAATTCTTCTGGCAGTCGAAGGAAATTGTGAGCAGTCCTTCTTTTTCTTCTTTAAGGTACTTGAAAAATGCCTTTGCTCTTAAACTATGGATTCTCTTCATCACCATAAGTTCTTCTTTTTTGCTAGTGTTTGTCTCCAGTTTTATATTTTCTGTCAACATCAGACAAGTTGAACATACGTCCTGACGAACAGATCCGAACCCTATGTTAAATGAAGTGCAAAACACTTTTCTAAAGTATGATGCTGTTACAGAAAAGCCTGGTGCTGCCTGGTCCTGGTACATGATGAACATTTTGTTGATACTTAAATCTGGTGCTAAGTAGACGCGTTGACGGTTTTTACCACGACAGTAATGGGTTTCTAAAGGCTTGAAGGATTGTATGAACTTCTCAACTGCTTCCTTCCGGGACGCGTAAGAAAACTTTTTTTTGTCTCCTCCGCGGTTTTCTCTAGCCATTTGACCAGATGTAAAATATCGTCTTATTACTCCTTGTACTCTTCCTTTTTTTAGCCTCAATATGCCCAAAAAGCTTTTAAAGCAGACTGGCACTAGTTTCTTGCTTGTCGCTTTGGGCACATAATACCTAGTGGACGATTTTTTACATTTTTTTGTACCATTTTTGGGCCTCCTTCTTTTTACATTTGTGGTGTGACAATGCTTCAATATGTAGTTGTCTTGTGCATCTTTTGTTTTATTTTTATAAAGTTCTCTATGGAAATTAAAAAGATCATTTGAGTTTAATGACGCACACGCATAGGTTTTAGTATTGTGGCAACATGTTGGTTTAATTGGTAGACCGCTCGCTGAGTACCTGAAAATCGATAATATTAATAATTAGTTATTATATTTCTAATCCAGTTAAGCAATTAGAGCTACTGAGATGAGCAAAGGGAGCCCACAAACTTAATCTGCAATAACTAGGCCCAAAACATTACCCAAATCTTTCGTATTCAAACTGTGTGATCCCAGGTCAGGAAGTCCCTCAGTAAATAAAAACTCTGCAAATATACTTAATCTTGTATTAGAAAATTTTGGTAACAAATTGTGCGTGCTCATTCGCAAGATGGCAGAGAAGAAGGGAGGAAGCTAACTCGGAGGGGAAGTCAAATTACAATATAAAAAAAAAAGTTAAAGTGGACCCGCGGTACTAGCAGCTGTGTCTGTCATTGTCAACGTCAGGCGGCTTGGCTACGTTGGTGTAGTCCTGTGGTGCTGTCCTGAACATACCGCCGGCCTTGGAATCTTCAAGTTCCAATTTTCTTATCTATCAAGTTCCTTATCTCTCTCATCTCTATCTGGTTCCAGTGGTAGTGGACAAATCTTTGAAAATGATCTTCGTATAATTCCTGTTGCTGTACGTATGTCAGCAACTCTGGCTACTCCGTCCGGTCCAGGGAAAAGTTCAAGTATACGTCCCATCTTCCACTTGAGGGGCGGTAAATTGCTTTCCTTGATGAGGACTAAGGTATTCTTGGTGAGCTCTCCCTTTTGCGTCATCCACTTGGTCCTCATCTGCAGCTCTGCTACATATTCCTTTGACCAACGCTGCCAGAAATGTTGGCGTAGCTGCTCTAATCTGTCAAAGCGTGCCAGCATATTCGTATTAGCTGAAGTCACATCTTCACATGCAGGTGCACTCATCGGTCGTCCAATCAGGAAGTGTGAAGGTGTAAGAGGGGAAAAATCATTCGGATCTGTGGACAGAGGTGATAAGGGACGGGAGTTCAGGATGGATTCGACTTGAGCCAAAACCGTGCTGAACTCCTCGTATGTTAGCCTAGCATTACCAACGATACGCCTCAAATTATGCTTACACGAGCGTACCCCACGTTCCATCAAACCACCCATGTGAGGAGACTGAGGAGGATTAAAAACTAACCTAATGCCATCATTAGCTACTAAATCAGTTATTTCTTGTGATGTTTTTGATATAAAGGGAGAAAGTTCCCTTTCAGAACCTACAAAGTTTGTTCCATTATCAGATATTATAATATCAGGTTTACCCCTTCGACTAATAAATCGTTTCAATGCAAGGAGATAATCATTAGTTGTGAGACTGGTAACTAACTCCAAATGAATCGCACGCGTTAAACAACAAACAAATAAACAAATATAACCTTTAATGAGTTGAGCACCGCGCCCTTTTCTATTTAAAATAAATACAGGACCGATATAGTCCGTCCCTGTGCGCTGGAACGGGAATCCAGGCTCCAGGCGTATTCTTGGCAGGCTAGCCATGATTGGTGACACTTGTTTACCCTGGTAGCGATTGCAAGTTACACATTGATGCACCACTTTTCTTGCTAAATTCCTACCATCCAATGGCCACCACCTTTCTCTTATATTTGATAATAATAGCAGCGGGCCTGCGTGAAATAAGTGTATATGTTCTTGTCTGAACAATAATAGCGTGAAATGATGTCTTCCACACAATAAAACTGGGTGCTTCTTGTCGTAATCAAAACACATTGCATTTGACAACCTGCCACCAACACGTATTATTTGATTTTTGTCCATAAAGACATTTAATCCAAGCACGCGCTTTTTCTCTTTGACACTAATGTTTTTATTAAAACGCAAATGTATAAACAATTCTGGAAACGATTGAATTTGTGCACATTTCACTAATAATTGCTCCGAAGCAATCAGCTCATCAACAGTTATCATTCCCGATCTGAAGTTGACATTTCGTAATTGAATGCGTTCACGCAGGTTGTGAATGAACCGAAGTACATATGCACCGATCCTTTTTAACCTTTTGAGTGACGAGTAATATGTAAAGTTGAATATATCATTATCATCATCCTGCAAAATATTACAAACAGTTTTTTCTTTGCGTAAATCAGGTAAACAACTCTGTTCCGGGTTATTTATAAAATGTTTACTAGTATCGATAAATTCATGTGTTTTTAGAAAATCGGGACCTGACCACCAAAGAGTAGAGGAAATTAATGAATCAAGGTTTAACCCTCGCGATAACATATCCGCGGGATTTTCCTTTCCTTTAACATGTAACCACACAGAATCTCCGGTCAACTCGTTTATTTCTGTAACACGGTTCTGAACAAATGTTTTCAATAAATGTGGTGACATACGAATCCAACCCATAACTATGGTGGAGTCAGTCCAAAAATAAATCTTAGTGAAATTAAGTCTTAATGAATCTACAATTTTCCTATAAAGCTTAGCACCTACTAGAGCTGCGCATAGTTCGAGACGAGGAATACTTAACGTTTTTATAGGAGATACTTTACTCTTTGCACAAATCAATCTTACAGTTATTGTTGAATCGGTACTATAGGTACGTGCGTATGCACACGCCCCATATGCAAGCTCACTTGCGTCGGAAAATATATGCAATTCGAGAAATTCATCAAATTCACCCTTAATCTGACGAGGTACACGAAATTCGTGTAAACAAGATAATGTTTTTGTAAATGTATTCCAGGTCAATGCTATATCAATTGACACCTGGGTATCCCAATCGATTTTACAAAGCCACAATTTCTGAAGTAAAATTTTTGCTACAATGACCGCTGGCGCTAGAATACCTAACGGATCGTATATCTGTGATATTATAGATAGCATTTTTCGTTTAGTAAGGTTTGACGAGTCATCTATGTTAAGCTTAGAGGTGAAATGTAACTCATCTGTATCATTATACCATCCAAGTCCGAGTGTTTTGTTTTGCGCAAGGTTATCGATGCAAAGTTCTTTTGACACAATATGCTTGGAATCGAAATTGAATGTCCACTTTCGCAAGGGAAAACACCCTGACTTCAAAACATTTGATGTTCTTTCGCATATATCGAGAAGCGCGTCGTAATTATCATGTCCCGTAATTAAATCGTCAACAAATATGTCTTCTGTGATCACACGAGCTATGTCATCATCATCACACTCTAATGCTAATTGCCGTATGCATCGCATGCTGAGATAGGGTGCAGAAGAAGTCCCATAGGTAACTGTATTTAACTGGAATATACCTAATTCATCAGTGGGTTGTGACCTCCACACTATCATTTGCAATGACCTTTGATCAGGTTGAATGAGAACCTGCCTAAACAGTTTTTCTACATCCGCGCATGCTACAAACCTATATTGCCTAAAACGCAGTAATATGCTAAATATGTCATTTTGTAGCGCTGGGCCAGGTAACTGAATATTATTCAGTGATTTCTGTGAAGTCGTTTTTGCACTACCATCGAACACTACACGTAGCTTTGTAGTTGTACTACTCTCGCGGTAAACACCGTGGTGCGGTAGGAAG
This sequence comes from Eupithecia pulchellata, assembly GCA_963931895.1. Taxonomy (NCBI): domain Eukaryota; kingdom Metazoa; phylum Arthropoda; class Insecta; order Lepidoptera; family Geometridae; genus Eupithecia; species Eupithecia pulchellata. Next base: position 5,366,845 of record OZ007539.1, read on the forward strand.
TAGTGAGGTTTGTCATGTGTATATATACGTGTCATGTGACCTAAAGTTGCATATTCATGCATAAAATCGCAATACATTTGTCTATAAAGAGGTAAACGTTTAAATTTATTTTCTAAGTATAGCATTCGTTTTTTAGCTATTTCTAAGGAATCACCAAGTGCATCAGCTGACTCGTTTAAAGGAATTCGAACCGAAAATCTACCATTCGTTTCGCGTATAGTCGTATTGATAAACAGTTCCTCACACTTCCTTTAGTTTGGGGTGAGGAGCTTGTCTACCTTATTTATGGGAGGTATATTTTCGATTTCCCAGAATTTACGTAGCTGTCCGTCTAGAGCTTCAGTAAAATTGCAGTGAATGTCACGTTGGTGTGTAAGGTTCTTTGTGTTGATTGGTCCAGAGATCAACCAACCCAATTTAGAACTTTGTAAAAATGGTCCCTTATGGGGTAATCGTATCCTGTCCTCTCCTAACAAATCCCAAAATATGTCAGCCCCTATAAGTATATCGATTTCAGCGGGTACTGCAAACTCAGGATCAGCGAGAGTTACGTTTTCAGGTATTTGTATATATTGTATATATTCGCATATGCTTGACGAGGGCAGACGAGGGGTTATTAGTGGTAATACTAAACAAGCTAACCGCGTATTGTAATCACTTGTTTTAGATCGCACTAATATATCGCATTTTTTATTCGTTTGGGTAAGACTACGTCCTACTCCTGAGATACGTACTGTGGACTGTATATATGTCGCATTTATTCGTTTAGCTAACTTCTCTGTAATGAAACTGTGCTGAGAACCACTATCTAAGAGTGCTCGGGCAGAGTGAAACCTATTATTCTGATCTGCTACCTCAATCACTGCAGTGCTAAGTAAAATGTGTGATAAGCCTGAACCTTCCGTGTTGTCTGTTGCAGTCGCGACACAGTCAGCTGATGCAGCTGCTGTTGAAGTAGTAGCGCATGTAGGCACTAAAGTAGGCACAACAATACATGCATTCGCATTGCTATTACTCCTGCTATGCTCGTCTAAATGAAGTAAACTATTATGTTTTTCCTTACATTGCAGACACGGTCCGAACAAACATTTATCAATGGCATGACCAGAGCGTAAACAATTTTGGCACAATTTGTTTTTATTTATAAAATCAATCCTTTCCCCTACTGACAAATTCAAAAACTTAAAGCAAGTGTAAAGTTTGTGTTTACCATTACATTGTGGACAGTTAAAATTTGTATCTTTATTATAATTCTGCTTGCCTTTCTGAGAAACCTTTGAGGTGCTATTATCGGTTGAAGTAAAACTTTGAATTGACTGTGCATTTTTATTATCATTTTGAACACTTGACTTTGTTTGTGATTTTGAGTGATTCGCACTCATCATTTCTAACATATCTGCCCGGTTTTTGAGAAATGCAAGCAGTTGTTCTAGCTTCAATCCATTAGCTTGAGAATCCAGGGAACCTTTGAAACACTCCCATTCGCGTTCTGTGGAAGAGTCAAGTTTTGATGCCACTAGGAAAATAATCAAGGTGTCCCAGGATTCCGTTGGCTCATTTAAAGTTTTCAAGGCTCTCAAGTTTCTCAGAACAGTGTCAATTACTTTCCTAATTTGAACTGATGATTCTTGTTTTATGTTGCCGATATTAAATAGTGACTTAATGTGATTGTGTACTAACAACCTATGATTATGAAATCTGTATTCCAAGAGCTCCCATGCGTGTTGGTAATTGGATGCAGTAAACTCTAAGGCACCTATAACTTGCAATGCGCTACCACTGAGTGAGGCTCTGAGATAATGAAACTTATGAATGGCATCAAGATCTTTACGTTGGTGTATCATGGTTAAGTATGAATTCCTAAATTCCAACCACTCATCAAAACCTCCTTTGAAAGTAGGTAAAGTAATCACAGGTAATTTTATTAATGCTTGTGTTGTACCTTCCATGGCTGTGCAATGTTCAGTTTTACCTACAGTCTCACAACTTTTGATTAAACATGTGGCCAAAGCCATTGAATTAAAATAAAATGTTTCTACAGTTTCAATATACTGGAAGTGAGCGGCAGTATCTACTTGTTTCGAATGAATTTCTATGTCACTGCAAACTTTATTGAACTTATCAAAGTATTCGCTAGCAGCTTTCAATCTTAATTTCATTTCTTCAGCCTGAAGTTTAGTTAGCGTAGCACCTTCAAATGATTCTACATAATTTCTAAATTGGGTTAACCTTCCTTTGAGATAACCTCTACTAGTTTTTAATTCTTGAAGATAACTATCAGTTCTCGTAGGAGAATGTGATGGCGAAGGCGAAGGGCTAGTAATCGTAACTTTGAGATTCTTATCAGTCATGGTGGATTGATAGAAATGGAAAGGTACTCACGTGGCAGCAACACTCGACACGGCTCGAATGCACCTGCTTTCGGCAACTGGAAAAGACAACACAGCTTTAGCACTTATCAGCACAGATCCTAGGGTTATTGGGATTGTGGGATGAGCTTCCTGACGGTCCGCTTGTGGTGTCGCTCGTTCTCGATTTCTGACGACGCGGCGATCGGCAAGCGTGGTCAACAGGAATTCGCTTTTCTGGTTCAGCTTGGCTGCAAACCGGCTCGTAGGTCCATATGTGTGATCCCAGGTCAGGAAGTCCCTCAGTAAATAAAAACTCTGCAAATATACTTAATCTTGTATTAGAAAATTTTGGTAACAAATTGTGCGTGCTCATTCGCAAGATGGCAGAGAAGAAGGGAGGAAGCTAACTCGGAGGGGAAGTCAAATTACAATATAAAAAAAAAAAGTTAAAGTGGACCCGCGGTACTAGCAGCTGTGTCTGTCATTGTCAACGTCAGGCGGCTTGGCTACGTTGGTGTAGTCCTGTGGTGCTGTCCTGAACACAAACCAAATAAAAAAGAATCCGGGAGTTGTTTGTGATTGTGCAAGGCTTGATTCAGTCTGACGTTGTTCAATATAGTAAGTACATTTTTTAAAAGAGACCTTCCATTAAAAAAAATTACAGATCAAAATCAAAATATTTTTAAAAGGGACATAAGGCACAGTCCGATTTCAATGGAACTCGAAAAAAAACCAATCAAATTGGTATCCGATCAACGTACTTACACTTTTATCGACATAACTGCTCAGCACAACTTTTGACATCACTAGCAGTTCTCAGACGTAGACGTAAAATTACTAAGTATGGGGTTGCAAACTTACAGTTTTTCTTTTATTTGAGCCTTTTTCAACGCTGATGCATATCGGCTTTTCTTCCTGGCTCTTTCCGGCGTCACAATTAATATTTCACTCATTTCAAAAGTACCATTTAATATTATAATTGAAATAAAAACAAAAGACAGTCACTCATCCACACCACGACAAAACGCAAACTAACTGCCATTTTGAAAAAATGCAGCTCCGTGATTGGCGTAAATGGATTTTGCCAACATTGAAAAAATTCATGACCTGGACTTTGCCGAGTTTGATATACAGTCGAACTTTAGGCCTACATTTCTATGGGAAAGCAACGGATTTTACTAGTTCTGAAAAGCAGGTCAGAATCGTTGGCATAATTAATATTATTTAGGCCAATAAAATACATTTTCACCTACAGTGGAGTTTGCCAGTTTTGATATCCACCGACACAAATGTTTATTGTCTTACCCAGCAACCAAACATGTTCCCCGCTTGCATGAAGCCCACGCATGTACGGCTCTACTATACTTGCAGACCATTATGTGGGAGTCATGTGTGCAACCACCAAACTTAGAATTGACGTTAATTATTTCTAAGTTGTGGTTACATACCTATAAAAATAATACACTATTAAAGAATATTAGTAAAAATAAATGTGTTAGATTTTCATAGATGATGTTTTATAGACTGCATTAACAAAGTGACTTTCATAGCTTTTATTTATCACGTGTGTAGGTAGGTTATAATAATAATTACCATCTGAACATTTAAAGAGTGATATCCTTTCCTGTTATAATAAAGATGTTCATCTTGTACTGGCTTTACAATTGCAATATGAGTGCAATCAATGCACCCTATCACCCCTGGCAAACCGTGTTTCCTTTGAAACCTTTTAAAAAATGAGTAGTTAGGTAAATATTGGTTCCTTCCTAGGTAAGTAGGTAAAACAGTAGGTGCACCTACTAAATTGGTCTGCCTAAACTTTTTGTTACATAGGTACCTATTGAATTCTAGGTTGGTAACATAGGTATAAAATATATGTATAACATACAAACAACCGCTTACCCTTCTTTGATTTGAGAACGTTCTTTTGATGTTTGAGGGAAAACAATCCATTTTTTAAATGAAAACAAAATAAAAGAGACAAAAGCTAACAAAATACAAGAAAACACCTAAGAAGATTTTTGACATCTTAAAACCTTTAAAAATAACTTTGAAATTTGTTTATCGCTCTATAAAGCGATACAATGAGATGTCCTCTGTCGATGACAGACCAAGAAGCGGTCGCCCGCGGGTCACAAGAACGAAAGCAGCCGTTAAAGCTGTAGGTGAGCGAATTCGTAGAAATCCTCTCCGCAAGCAAAAAATCATAGCACGAGAGATGAAAATCCCGCCACGGACCATGTCTCGCATCATAAAAGAAGACCTTAGGCTTGGTGCTTATCGAAGAACTACCGGTCAGCGTTTGACAGCGGCTTTACGTCACATTAGACTCTATCAAGTTAAGGGTTTTTCAATAGGGACGCTCGAACTTTGACAGCGCATAGCGGCCATCTTGGTAATGCGATAGCTGTCAAATTTGGCATGTATACTTATTTAGTCGTGACAATTCACCATGGAACGCTACAAGCATCAACAACGCGTAGAAATTATTAAAATTTATTATCAAAATCAGTGCTCTATTCGAAGATGCGCAAGGAGCCGCGCTCACTGTCAATGGCGACCGATATCGGACGATGATAACAAATTTTTTGTGGCCTAGGGTAGGTGGTATGGATCTTACAAACATGTGGTTCCAACAGGACGGCGGCGCCACTTGCCATACAGCACGGGAAACATTAAATTTATTGAAAGAGAAGTTCGAGGGCTTCGTCATCTCGCGTGGTGGCGACATCAACTGGCCCCCGAGATCGTGTGACTTAACACCGCTCGATTATTTTCTGTGGGGCTACGTGAAATCTCTAGTGTTCGCAGATAAACCACAGTCAATTGCTGCCCTAAAGGCCAACATAACTCGCGTTCTTCGTGAAATTGAGCCCCATTTATGCGAAGACGTCCTTCAAAATTGGTCCACCAGAATACACCATCTACAGCGGAGTTGCGGTGGCCATTTGGCTGATATTATTTTCCACACATAATGTCATTGAATATTCTTTAATATGTAATAAAAATTGTGGTAATATCACTTAAACAGGTTGTTTTATTTCATTTCAATGTTCGAGCGCTCTTAATGAAAAACCCTTTATATCACTAAAAGAACAACACCAAGAGTTTGCAAACAAACATCGATAAAATATGCAGTATTCGTCAATAAAGAAAAGATACCAATATAACAAAAGCAATTTCTGAGCATTTTTGGTGTCACAAAACACAGAGTGAGCTATGTAATGAAAAGAGTTTTTTACAATGGTGATATAGCTCATGAAACTCGTGGTGGATTTCGGAACACACAAAAATACAACGAACAAAGGAATTCTGTGCACGAATTTATTCAAAGTTTGAAGTGTGTGGAGCACTACTGCCGCAAATCTAAATTCGCCGAATGAAAATATTTAGCTGCTGAGTTAAATATCACTAAATTGTACAATATGTACAAAACATGCAAGTGGGTCAATCGTGAAGTAAAACTGTCGTACTTCAGGTATATTTTCAATAATTTCTACAACCTTGGGTTTGGTACACCGCGCACTGATGTGTGCTCAACATGTCTCGAGCTAGAGGAGAAAATTAAAACGGAATTGGACACATCAAAGAAAAGTTTATTGATTACTCAAAAGAGAGTGCATAAACTGAGGGCAAAAGCCTTCTTTGACAAATTACGTGAGCAATCAGATGGATTAAAAATAATTTCATTTGACTGCCAAAAAAACCTCCTGCTGCCAAAATTACCTGATCAGATTTGCTACTATTCCCGACAACTTTACGTATATACCATTTGACAATGGTATAAGGGGCTTCTACACAGCCTATGACTAAGGAAAACGTGTTTGCGTACTGCTGGTAGAACATGTATTATGGAAACAAGTTTTTGCTGCTGTTGCACCTTCATATCGTCTACCGACACGTAAAACATTAACAGCTTACGTGGAGAACGTCTATGACGAAATGAAAAAATTTCATGATTCTAATTTGAAATCACTTTCAACGTTGCATCTGCAGTAAGATGGCTGGTGGAATATACGGAATGAAGGTATGTATAATACACTTTTCGATTTCTACACCTGCTCCTTTACTCGTTGAATTTGTCAACACGCTGGATAACCGTCATACATCAGAGTACTTGACCACAAAAATTTTTGAAGTGTTAAACCATGTTGGCTTCGAAAAGTTCTTTGTGCTTATAGGTGACAACGCAAATAATGTGCAAAGAGCTCTTTTAAATGTGAAGGAATTATATCCACATGTTACACCATTGCGTTGCCAAGCACATACGTTAAATTTACTGGCAGACGACGTACTAAAGATCGATGTGATAAAAACCATCATGATGGTAGTGGATGTTGTAAAAGAAATCAAAAACAGTCAAGTTCTTTCATCACTTTTCACAAAAATTTCAACTGAAAAGAACTGCTGCAAAAATTTAAAGCTTCCAGTTAAAACTCGATGGAGCAGTGTACATGCAACACTGAATGTGATCGAGTCCGTCAAACCAGCATTAAAAGCGTTGTCGGTCTATGAAGAAGCGCGATTGTCATCAGAAACTAAATCGCATTTATTAGACGAAAGATTTTGGACACTGACTGGTAAACAAACCATATAAAATTTAAGGAAATCAATAAGCCAATGGATCCAATTTAGTTCGCAAAGTTATAACTAGATGTCGCTACAGGTCAAATTAGAAGGCGCTATCGAAGCGTTTCACGAGGATGACCGCTTCCGATGCTTAATTTGTAAAATCGATCTCATCTGCCTACAACTGGACAATGTGGCATGAGCACTACTTCCACCCTTGTTGGGATAGTGCCTCTGAAAACGTTCGTCCTTCCCCTTGTAGTAGATAGTTATCACCAATAAAGTGGATTCAGTACGTACCTGCATTCTCTTGTATCTCTTCCGACGACCCCCTCCCGCGCTCCTGTGAACGTTACAAATTGGCGCCCATACGTAGAGGCCCGACGGATTACTCCATGGCCGTAGGGAAAGGGGGGGGGTTTGGGGGTTCAAAAATTGGGTTATGTGATCAGTATATTTATCTCGTCAGTTTTCGCATTTAGCTTCTTTCTCAGATTGGTCAGCTGTAGTACTATATACGAAAAACTTCTTTATTATTAACACGCTTATTTATTATAATTTTTATTATATAACGCATTAAAATAAAACCTTTTTTTAAGAAAGTTTTTTACACTTACCTACTGGCCGGCCTATTCATTATGTCTGTCATTATTGACAAATTCCAATTTTTTCTTGGCAAATGTCGTACCTACTCGTATTATTCGGAACTATTGATTCTCAAGAAAAAATATAATATTGAAACATATAAAAAATATATTGCTCTCGTTTAGATAGGCCAAAAAAACGTTATTTTCGCCTATTAATCTTCATCTATCACACGTGTAAGGATAAGGCATCGTTGATGAGATTAGGTAAGTGTTACAAGTACCATCAATGTCTAACCACTCAGTTCTTGAACTTATCGACTGGCCAGGCAATACTTCAATATGTTTTACATACGTTGCGTGAACGTTCGGGAGTGAAGAGATCTGTACCTAATTATAAATATTATAATATTTACTTTTAGGATGGCGACTGACAAACAATTTTGCTTCGTTGAGTCTGAAAGGAATAAAAAAGTTATGCTGAAGGATGGTTATCGCTTTAACTTAGGACACACAAATAAAAGTGGTACCACCTGGTGCCGGTGCAAAAACCGCAAGTACTGTCGAGGTAGTATTACTCTGAATGAAAACACGACTACAATTCTCAGAGAAACGGATCATTTTTGTGAACCCGATCCAGCAACTAATATTGTTTCGGTATCTATTGATAACTGCAAACAAAGGGTCAGAAAAGAATTTGGCTCCGTAAAAGCTATATACGAAAATTGTGTCGAACATTTGACTGGTCCAGATTCGGAATATGTAGATGATGTTCCTAAGTACCAAAGTGTCAAAAATTCTTTGTATAGGGCGAGATATAAAACACTTGGCTGTTGCAAAAAGTATTTATAAAAAACTTGAAGATGTTATTTTGCCAGAAGAATTGCGAAAGGATTTTATCGTATTTGAGGATGGCTCTGCAGACAAAATTTTGATATTTATGACTCCATATGCTCGTCAGGTAATAACAAAATATATAGAAATTTTTTTTTTTGATGGTGTATTTAAGCAAATACCAGAACCATTTAATCAACTCTACACCATGCACGCAGACATTGGCAGCTCAAATACAGAGACAAACGTAGTGCCTGTAGTGTTTTGTCTTCTGCCTAATAAAAGAGAAGATACATATTTAAGAGCGTTTGCTCTGCTACAGGATTATTTAAAAAATACAAAGAAAATACACATGGACTATGAGTTGGGGGCAATCAATGCCGCCAGAAAAGCGTTCCCAAACGCTCAAATAGTGGGATGTTTTTTTCACTTCTGCCAATGCCTGTTGCGTAAAGCAAAGGAGCTGAGTATAAATATTACCAAAGAGGGACGTAAACATGTTGCTGTATGTGCATCGATGGCTTTTTTGCCGAAGGAATATTTCCAGGAGGCTTGGCTTTCAATTGCAGACCATTCTCCATCTGCAGAAAATTATAACCAATTTAATAGTTACATGGTGGAAACATGGTTAAATATCTTCGAAAATTATTTTAGTTGCTATAACGAACGGCATAGAACAATAAATCCTGTCGAATCTTGGCACAACAGACTACGTATACGATTTGTACTATTTTGTTTCAATTATAAAAAGAGAGGCACTGCATGCCGACTTCAGAACTAGACAAACGGGCATATATATCCCTGCTAAAAATAGAACAAGGCGGTCGATTCTTTTGGACAAACGTATCACAAAATTGGTATCTAATTTCATGATTATTGACTTATTTGAGGAACATGGACGCACTGAAATCTGGGATTGCCTATCAAACTTATCACTTATTAATACAATTAGATATAGTAAACGTATTATCTAACTAATATTTATTTTTAAAAAGGGTGCATTAATTAAATGCGCAAGTAGTGTACCTATCATTGTGTCTCATCCTACACATCAAGTTCATTATGAGTCTGGTTCATTATGAACTGGCGTTCATTATGAACTTGCGGGCATGTGTGCGTAAACTTCACATGACTTGCTGCTTGGTAAACAACACGACATAATTTACTTATTACTTTAATTTTCTTCCAAGTATGTAGATATAGTTTTAGTTTATTTTAAATTTTTTGTCGTTTCAAATAAATACTTAATTTTCATTTCTTTTTTTTTTGACTACGATCCAAAACAGTTATGTTCGTAACTGTACACTTAGTCAAAATGCGAAAACTAACGAGATAAATAATACTGATCACATAACCCAAGTGACGAATTCAGAATACTGACGAATCAGCGATTTTCAGGAAATTGACGAATTGCAAAAGTGACCAGTTGACGACAGAGACCAATTTTAGAAACTGTCGAGTAGTGATCTAATTCCCCCGAAATGTTGAGTCACTGTTTAAAATCAAATATTTTTATTATATTATATATAATATTTTAATGTTTTTCCAAAATTGAATATCTCCCTCCGTTAGCTGTTATATCTTTAGCTATACCATACTTTTCAAAATTTTTTGCTAATGACCGAAAATTTTATAAAAATTTCGCGGCTCGCTTCGCTCGCCATTCATTTTGTACTTCTGCTCTCCGAAAATGTCATAATTTCTTTTTTAGAGGCCGCAAATACAACTTAATATCAGCGCTTATCCCACTCACTGTTATAATTTTTATACTGCCATTGTGACCGTCCGAAAAAATATTTTTTTTTTATTGTACCTACATTCAATATTTTTTGTCATTTTACTTTACTTCACTAAACTTTAAAATGAACATCGCAAGGCCTCTAAAATTTTCGGGGTTCGCTAATCATAATCTTTTGTCACACTCTTGATTCTATTTTACGTAAATCCAAAAAGTCGCAAGTAGGGTGTTATTGGGCATTCTACTCCATTTCATTCCGTTGAATGCCCAAAAACACATCCTAGCACGTGTTCCTAGAGCTAGCATATCGGAAGGCAATGAAACCAGCATGTTCCTACCATGGGATTACAATCTTTAGTAACACGTGCGTTGTAAAATGCCCAAAAACACATCCTAGCACGTGTTCCTAGAGCTTGCATATCGGAAGGCAATGAAACCAGCATGTTCCTACCATGGGATTAGGTACAATCTTTAGTAACACGTGCGTTCAAGTAAACCATCGTGTCCTTTACACGTGCGTCTGCAACTGGCATCGCAGAGGCTTGGTGTTGAACGCTATTATCAAAACTTACAACGCATGCGTTCAGGTGTAAACCAACGTGTTCCTACTAGTACTGGGAAGTTTTCCATTTTCCGTCAAACGAAACGAGACGCTTATTTTAAGACTAAAAATAGTTTCATGAAACAGTTTTTTTTAAAACACTTTTTTGTTCAACAGTAATCGTCACTTAACAATTAATTTACACTTGAAGTCACAGAATAATTACTATCAAATCGATCCGAAGTACCTAATTATTCCAAAAACACCGAATAATTGCAATGAGCGAAAGCAATGCACAATACACACATGACACACGCACGTGTTATTATTATTACAAAACAAAACAAAACAAACTTTACCTTTGAACTCCACTCGAATTTCACTCCTAAAGTTTTTTTTTTTAATTTGGTCGTTTTGTATCTTATCTATATCGCAATAGAGTTCACTATTCTATCCAAAAACGACATACCTACGTAGGCCCACTTCGCAACGGGTTTCTTCAAAAACACGTTTTTCTGTAATCCCAAAGCAAACAAAATTTTACGCTCTATATAATAAGGATCTGTTTTGCCTGTTCCTATTCTATCCAAAAACGACATGGGTTTCTTCAAAAACACGTTTTTCTGTAATCCCACAGCAAACAAAATTTTATGCTCTATAAAATAAGGATCAGTTTTGCCTGTTCCTGCCTGCCTTGTATAAAAACGTTTTCGAGAAGCAGGGACAAACTCTTTTTATTTTATATTTTATCGTTAAAGGATTAGAGTTCATTATTGTTCGCACCTGTCAGACAGATTTGAAACTGTTTTGGCGCGCCGTTCCTTCCAATCATTTCGTTCGTTCAAAAAGCGTTCTAGCGAACCTTAGTTTTGTTCGTTTGACAGACTGGTTTCATTCGTGACGTTTGACAGTTTTTTTAGTAAGTGTTTTATGATTGAACGAGAAAGCGTTTTGTCGTTTCACATAGACAAAGTGTTTCATGAAACTGTTTTAGAAAAAAACGCCCAGTACTAGTTCCTACCAGCTCCCATCGCAGAGGCCAGATATTGAACAGGATATACAAACACTTATGTACCTTGTTTCCAACGCACTTGTTTAGGTACACCCACGTGCTCCTACAACACAAACCATCGTTTTCATAAGCTTTTGCTCACTAAATATCGTAAGGCAATGTAATCAAAATATATCGGAACCTACGAAGATAAGCTTTACTTACCTACCTACTACCTACTTACTTCAATGGTCTATGCATGTGTAAATAATACCTGCGAGGATGTGAAAAGAAAATTTTATTTATTTTATGTAAGTCTTTATTTATTTTATGTTACCATTACATATCATATTCTATTTCTTATCCTTATAAAACCTAGGCTCTTCTTCAAAGGCTTCATCAGCATGATTGATTAAGCGTTGGAGCGATCTCCATTGATCAGTATTTTCCGATGTTTGAAATTTTATACGTACAAGTGCCTTTTACCAAGCTTCGAGTGAGTCCAGCTCCTTGACGTCTGATGTGCGATAGACCTTCAGGTCCACCACATATTCACCTTGCAACTCCGCCACTCGTCGTTCATTGCCGTTGGCAATTCGAAGCACGAAGCTAGAAGTTATTCCTCTCGACTCGTTCGGCTCACCTTGGTGAGCAGCCTTGTGATTTAAGCCGAATATATTGTCACATGACAACTTCGAGGTGGATGGAGTAGATGATTGAGATTTTCTTTTTCTGCAACAAAAATGATATATTAAGTAAAGAATAAAATAATACATACATAACTAAACACATGCTTCAAACACGTGTTTAAGGTATGTATGGAGGCGGATTAAAATCTGGAATAAAACATATTAGTAGTAAAACTTACTTCGGTGTTTTAACTGGTGATGGTGAAGTACTGCGTACAATTTTCTCATCACTATGTGAACGTCTCGAGCTTTTCTTGCCGCTTTTTAGTTGAACGTAATCGAAATCCATTTCACTATCCGACCTGAAACAAAAAATAACGGTTTTAGAATAAAAATTAACTTTTTACTTGGTGAGTATAGAAAACATATTAATGTTTAATGCAAATTAAATCCATTTACATAAGTTTAACTTACATGATTTGTTTGTTGTTAAACTTTATTTTGAAGTATCTATGCAGCGTGTGAGACTGGTAACAGTGGGCTTTCTGTGATGATCGGCTCCAACCGGTAGCTGAGCAGATTGTTGCTGAACAGCACCAGTGTGGTTGGCTCCAGCTGCGTCAGCGTGGTTTGATGTAGAGCACCTCGCGCTGGAGCAGCAGGACTGGATACAGAGCTCGTACAGGACTCGTGCAGCAGGTCTGGTTCAACAGGCTGGATCAGGATACAGAGCTCGTGCAGCAGGTCTGGTTCAACAGGCTGGATCAGGATACAGAGCTCGTACAGGACTCGTGCAGCAGGACTGGTTCAACAGGCTGGATCAACAGGCTGGTACAGCAAGGCTGGTACAGGATTCAGAGCTCGTACAGGACTCGTGCAGCAGGACTGGTTCAGCAGGCTGGTATAGCAAGGCTGGTACAGGATACAGAGCTCGTACAGGACTCGTGCAGCAGGACTGGTTCAGCAGGCTGGTACAGCAAGGCTGGTACAGGATACAGAGCTCGTACAGGACTCGTGCAGCAGGACTGGTTCAACAGGCTGGTACAGCAAGGCTGGTACTGGCTGGAGCTGGTGCTGGCACAGCAGGGCTGGTGTAGGGTGCAGAGCCGGTTCTGGATCGGTGCAGCAGGGCAGGGCTGGTGCAGCAAGGCTGGATGCAGAGCTGGTGCTGGCTCGAGCTGGCTTGGTGGTGCTGGTACTGGGGCTGGTACTGGTTGCTGCCGGGCTGGATGTCTCGATCTTCTCCTCGGTGGTTTCCTTTTCCCAATGTTGTCTCTTCACTTGGCTTGTGCTTCTGTGATTCGATTGTCGAAAATACCATGTTATATAGGTACACGAACACGAAACACATCAGCAAAAAAAAATATTTCATAAATTGAATCTAATCGACATTAAAACATAAGCCCTAAATCGAATACAAAGATACTTACGCTGTATTAAATATTGAAATATAATTTAGTAAGTAATCAAAAATAGGGTTCGCTCAACTTGAACCGGTAGCCCACTACTAGCATTGCTTTAAATATTCTTGATCAAAGCTATATTTCCTAATCAATAAAATGCATGCTTGGATGTTGGTGGAACACAAGCATTAATTTATATCGTAGGTAACGAGCTTACATTTTTTGAATAAACAATGTTACACGTTCTAGCCATGTCATCATTAGCCTAATTTAACCAAAACCTGCTAATAATTCAATTTTGTGTCTAAATGTCAGGTTATTTAAAATCTTAAGTAATTGATTTAAGGTTCACTATGTCATATCTGAACGTATTATTTGTAACTAGTTTACATACGACACACACAAAATAATAGAAGTCTCAGTATTTCTTCATCTCTTGATACCATGGCAAGCACCAAGTTGAATTAAAAGTAAATTTATTCGAGGTGAAGTTGATTTCCTTAAGCTTCAGTGATTGTGAAAAATCATCTTGTTTAATCAACAAAAAGTGGTAAGTTAAATCTACAATAAATCAAGTATCTATCTATATGTTTAATTTTTACTATATCAAGTCAATGACGACCGTTGTAGCGTGGTGAGGCGAAGGTCCGATGTAGAGGGTTCGATTCGCCTCGAAACAAATAATAATAATAAATAAATAAATAATGCTGGACAATCCACACAACATTATCTAGCCCCAAGCTAAGCAGAAAAAAAAAATATTTATAGATCTTACATTTATATCTTACATTTATATTTATAAATGTAAGATCTATAAATATTTGCCCCAGTGTTCTAGGTATATTCTATAACATGTTTATTAAATAACATTATTTAGATAATCTATCGTAATAATTTACCTCATATTACTCATATAGTACCCAAGTATATCACAAGTTCTGCTTAGCTTGATGCTAGATGATTTGTGAAGATAGTTCAGCAATATATTCACGCATTTATATTTATTTATTATGAATAATATTTATAGAGGATCAATAGAACTATTTTAGTTTTAAAAATCCTGTTCAAATATAAAAGTATTTTCCTTTTTACAGCCGATTCATATAACAAGGTGGATCTGGACACGTACCTACACACTACATTATATTCGAATTGCGAGTTTAAAAAAGAAGTAAAGTGATTTTGGTAAGTGTTATATTGATAAAAGTGGTTGTCGTGGTCGTGGTTGTTAACACTAAAGTCCTACCTATACTTAACAATAATAATAATTTTTACTTTAATATTTACCATTATTTCAAATGATAGTGATTTTTGAATAAGTCGATAAAATGAGAAAATTTACTACATATGTTGTAGAGGTTCTGCCGTGTGGTGACGGCATAACAAAGAATTTCACCACCCCAACTCTTCCCGTGGGTGTCGTAAGAGGCGACTAAGGGAAACACACCGGGTGGCGGGCAGCAGCGCCCTCTGCAGAACTACTCCACTAAACTGCGATCCCCAACCCGCATGCCCAGCGTGGGGATTATGGGCAATACCCCCCCAATGACAAGAACCGCCAAAAAATGGCCCCCAGTTCCCGGCCGCCTCGCTATTCCTGGCCATGGTAGCGGCCACGGTAACGGCGGGGCAGGGGGTGCTAGGAATCTCCGGGCTACTTTAGGCTACCACACCCCACACACACTGACCCTGGCAACGTTTAACGGACGCACTCTGAGGCTTGATCACCATCTAGCGCAGTTGGAAGTGGAGTTAGAGAACATTAAGTGGCATGTTCTAGGGTTATGTGAAGTCCGTAGAGAGGGGGAGGACACTGTAACCTTAGACTCGGGCCATGTTCTCTACTTTCGCGAGGGTGATAAAACATCCCAGGGTGGCGTAGGTTTCCTCGTCAATAAGGCCCTCTCTAACAACGTCGAAGAAATCTCCAGTGTGTCGACCAGGGTAGCGTACCTGATCCTTCGGCTGTCTAAGCGCTACAGCTTGAAGGTTATTCAGGTCTACGCGCCGACCTCGGCACACTCGGATGATGAAGTGGAGGATATGTACGAAGACATATTCAAAGCCTTACATCACACCACCAAGGCTCACTTCAACGTTGTTATGGGGGACTTTAACGGCAAGGTGGGAACCCAGACTGGCAGTGAATCCCGAATAGGCCCGCATGGTTTTGGAGTTCGAAATCACAGGGGACAAATGCTCGTCAACTTCCTGGAGAAAGAGGGGCTGTTCTTAATGAACTCTTTCTTTAAGAAACAGCCCCAAAGGAAGTGGACATGGCGGAGTCCCGATTCTGTGACTAAAAATGAGATCGACTTCATCATGACGGATAGCAAGCATATATTCAGAGATGTCTCAGTGATCAAAAGGTTTAATACCGGATCTGATCACCGACTCCTTCGAGGCTCTCTGAATATAAATTTGAAGCTTGAAAGAAACCGTCTGATGAAGTCCACGCTCCGACCGAACCAAATCCAAATCATGGCGGGCACCGAGAAGTTTCAGCAGCTTCTCGGGGATAGATTCGCTGCCTTGGAACCCACTGATGACGCTGACGAGACCCTACACAATCTGGTAGAAACGCTGAGGGACGAGGGCATCAAGTTTTGCAAAAAGCAGCGTACTGGTAAGAAGTCCAAACTCTCGGATGAGACTCTTGGGCTGATGACAAAAAGACGGGAAACCTCCCAAGCGACTTCGTCAGAGAGGTCAGACCTGAACAAGCGAATTGCGAAGATGGTACGACGCGACCTTCGGAGCTCTAATACACGCCTCATTGAAGAGGCGATAGAGCGAAACCGAGGGTCCAAAGTATTCACTCAGCAGCTTGGAAGGAGCCACCTGACGAAGCTTTCAACGCACGACGGAAGGACCGTATTGTCGAAGCCGGAGATATCGGCCGAGATAGAGGACTTTTATGGCCGTTTATACGCTGCACATGCTCCCCGTTCCCAACGAGACGACCACGATTCTAGAGCCACCTTGATACGCCACTATACCGACGAACTGCCAGACATCAGTCAAGACGAGATCGTGTTAGCTCTGAGGCAGCTTAAAAATGGAAAAGCCCCCGGTGAGGACGGAATAACATCAGAGCTTTTGAAAGCTGGAGGTTACCCTGTTATACAGGAGTTACAGAGCCTCTTCAACGCCGTCCTTCACAGTGGGAGAACTCCAAAGGCGTGGAGTGGGAGTTTGGTGGTGCTCTTTTTTAAGAAGGGAGATAAAACCCTTCTTAAAAATTATAGACCCATCTCGCTCCTAAGTCACGTCTATAAGCTTTTCTCACGAGTTATATCGAACCGTCTCGCCAGGAGACTCGACGAGTTTCAGCCACCGGAGCAGGCTGGGTTTCGCGGAGGATATGGTACCATGGACCACATTCACACAGTGAGGCAGATTATACAGAAGTCCGAAGAGTATAATCAGCCCCTGTGTCTGGCTTTTGTGGACTATGAGAAGGCCTTTGACTCCGTTGAAACCTGGGCTGTTCTACAATCCTTACAGCGATGCCAAGTAGACTATCGTTATATCGAGGTGCTGAGATGTCTCTATGAAGCCGCTACGATGAGTGTCCGAGTACAGGACCAGCAGACTAAACCGATCCAACTGCGCAGAGGAGTGAGGCAGGGGGATGTCATATCCCCGAAACTGTTCACGAGCGCGTTGGAAGATATGTTTAAGACGCTGGACTGGAAAGACAAGGGCATCAACATAAACGGCGACTACATCTCACACCTGCGATTCGCTGATGACATAGTCTTAATGACGGAGTCGCTAGAGGAGCTGAACCGGATGCTGGACAGTCTAGCTTCAGCCTCCCGATGTATCGGTCTTGGGATGAATTTGGATAAAACCAAAGTCATGATCAATGCGCACATTGATCCAAGACCGGTGATCGTACATGGCCACCTTCTCGAAATTGTTTCTGAGTACACTTACCTCGGGTAGATTTTGCAGTTGGGTAAAAACAATTTCGAGAAGGAAGCCAAGAGGAGGATCCAGCTAGGCTGGGCAGCGTTCGGAAAACTACGTCGAGTCTTCTCGTCATCCATACCGCAATGTTTGAAAACGAAAGTTTTTAATCAGTGAGTCCTACCAGTCATGACCTACGGAGCTGAGACGTGGACACTCACGATAGGGTTGGTCCACCAGTTCAAAGTCGCTCAGCGCGCTATGGAAAGAGCTATGCTCGGAGTTTCTCTGAAGGATAGGATTCGTAACGAATTCATCCGACAGAGAACTAAAGTCATCGACATAGCTCAGAGAATTAGCCAACTGAAGTGGCAGTGGGCCGGCCATATTTCGCGAAGAACCGATAACCGCTGGGGTAAACGTGTTCTTGAGTGGAGACCGCGACTCGGTAAACGTAGTGTAGGACGCCCTCCGGCCAGGTGGGATGAAGATCTGCGAAAGACTGCTGGCAGATGCTGGATGCGACAAGCCGAAGACAGGGCGCTATGGCGCTCATTGGGGGAGGCCTATGTCCAACAGTGGACTAACATAGGCTGATGATGATGTAGAGGTTATATTTAATATTTTTTATTTATTGTTATAGTTGCTGTTCTTGAATCTGGAAAAAGTCATTTCCAATCACACATCCCATGTACCCATTTGATGACATTCGAAGAATTTTCTGAACAAAACTGTCTGTTGTACTGGTTTTTGGAGGGGTGCTGAATCAAAGTGAGTATAGATACCAAAAACATAATATCTATGTTATTATGTTTTTTCAGGTTAACCTACTCTATCTTTCTTTTTCGTATAACCTATGATGTGCTCCCACTGCTAGAAAATATTTGATTGATTTTTAAAGCAATCATAAATAACTTTATATTTTCTTTTTCAGCTAAGTACATACAATATAAGAAAACTGTCGGCTGTGTTGGTCTTCGTAGTCAAAGTGAGTCTTTAGTTTATAATTAATTCTTAATTATTACTTAGGTAGGTACTACAATTTTCGAGGTTAGGTATTTATACCTAAGTCCAGTGTTACCTTGCTTTATTATTTTGTAATTAAGTTCATCTGGCTGTTGTGGTTTTGTATTAACTTTAACTAAAATGCCTTTTTGCTCTATTTGCAATAAACAAGTAGAAAGTAGAGCATGGGTAGGACATCTTAGGTCTAATTTACATAAGAATAGAAGCACTACTACATAGAAATAATAAAATCAGCTTTTAAAGGTCGTGTGGCAAGACTGGCAAGCTACAGGATTCTTGCAAAAAATGATGAGGTTCATAATTCAGCATTATATTTTTTAAATAACGTGCGCGATGCAGTTAAATCATTGATAAATCAATCTTTATTTAAGTTTACTGCCGTCAAAGTTAATTTTGAATTATTTTCTACATTTCTTACGTTTAAAAATGATGGACAGGAAATAAAATCTTCTTCCACCAATTCCACCAAAAACTTCATATTACATTTCAATTATGATTTTCCTTCTATTTATGATCAAATTTCTAGTATTTTAACGAATAAAATTGAAGAGTTCCAAGAGAGGGACAGCGGTTGGACCTTTCTAGATAATTCATACTTGGAAATCAATATAAACAAGTACCAACCTCTTAGTGGGTCTAGTTATATAAAATTACCTCCTCATATTACAAAAAAGAAGGCTTGTCTAAACATTCAGAATAAAGATAATTATTGTTTTGTTTGGTGTATTACAGCTGTTTTGTACCCAACTTCTCAACACCCTGAGCGAGTTTCATCATATCCTCATTTCAAAAATGTTTTGGATATAAGTGAAGTTTCGTTTCCAATGAATTTTTCAGATATATCAACTTTTGAAAAAAATAATCTTCTTTTGAGTATAAACGTGTATGGAACAAATGGCAAAACAATAATCGGTCCTCTTTAAATCAGAGTGTAGGGATAGCAATGCGAAGCATATTAACTTGTTGTTCATTGAAAATGAAAAAACAACACATTATTGTTTGATAAAAGATTTACCGCGTTTAGTAAGAAGCCAAATTAGTAAACACCACAGTAAACTATATTTTTGTGAAACATGTTTACAATTTTTTCCTAATGATCAAAAATTGAATAGTCATTCATGTGGGGGTGTTGTTACTATTTTACCAGAAAAAGGATCAGTAATTCAGTTCGTTAATTATAAACGGAAACAGGATATGCCATTCGTAATTTACGCAGATTTCGAAACAATATTAGAACCTATTCAGAATGATCATGCAAAATGTGCTAGCACAAGCTCGACCCAATTACTAACTCGACATGTGCCTGCTGGTTATTGTTATAAAATCGTATCATCGGAAGGTATAAGTTACGATAGATTTAGAATACATCGTGGAAAAGATTGTGTTTCACATTTTATTGACATGCTATTTAAGGATGCTAAAGAAATATACAATTTACTTAACCAAAATAAACCAATGATTTTTACGGAGAGCAATGCCACTGATTTTAAAAATGCTAGTCACTGTCATATATGCTCTAATTTGTTATTTAAAAATAAAGTAAGAGATCATTGTCACTGGACAGGACGTTATGGGGGTGCAGCACATCGATACTGTAATTTACTATACAAAGTATCAAGTTTTATTCCCATATTTTTCCACAATTTGTCTGGTTATGATTGTCATTTATTTATTAAAGAACTGGGTGAACATGTAGGAAAAATTTATGTGATCCCGAAAACTAAGGAAAAATATACATCATTTACAAAATTTGTACCCATAAATGACCACGACTTTATCCAATTAAGATTTCTCGATTCTTTTAATTTCATGGCAGGAAGTTTAGATCATCTCGCACGAAGTATGAATACAAACGATTTTAATATAATGAAGAAACATTTCCCTAGAGTAGATGAATTTAACCTACTTACGCGAAAAGGAGTTTATCCTTATAACTACATAACAAATTGGACACGATATCAAGAAACTATGCTTCCTTCTAAAGAGTGCTTTCACAATATCTTAACTGATGAAAGTGTATCTGATTATGACTATCACCATGCACAATCAGTTTGGGAAAAATTCGGTATAGGTAATTTAGGTGAATACACTGATTTATATTTGAAAACCGATGTTCTTTTATTAGCAGATATATTTGAAAAATTCAGAGTGACATGTAAAAAACATTATAAGCTGGACCCAGCGTTTTATATAACTGCACCTAGTTTATCATTTGATGCAATGTTATTAATAACTGGAATTCAACTTGAGCTCGTGAGTGATCTAGAAATAGTAAAAATGATACAGTCGGGTATTCGAGGGGGTTTGTGCATGTGTTCACACCGCCATGCTAAAGCGAATCATAAGTACATGGATTCGTACGATGATTCTCAACCCGAAAAACACATAGTTTATTTAGATTGTAATAATCTTTATGGGTTTAGTATGTGTCAATATTTACCTTTTTCAGAATTCCAATTCTTAAGTTCAGACGAAATTAATAAATTAGACATACGTAATACATTAGACACTTCTACATGGGGATATATTTTGGAAGTCGATTTGTTATACCTTAAAAATCTTCACTCAGAACACAATGACCTCCCATTCTGTCCCGAAAAATGCGTTCCACCTGGAGGAAAAACTAACAAACTTATACCTAACTTATATAATAAGTATAACTATGTTATTCATTACGTGTATTTGAAGAAATGCTTAGAACATGGTTTAATTTTACGTAAAATTCATAGTCATGAAGTTTAGACAAGAACCTTACTTAAAAAAATATATTGATCTTAATACCGATTTACGAAAGAAAGCCAATAATACCTTTGAACAAGATTTTTTTAAGCTTTTAAATAACAGTGTGTTCGGAAAAACGTTAGAAAATACTGAAAAAAGGGTAAATGTTCAATTAGTTAATCAGTGGTATGATAACACAAACAAAACTAAAAAATCGCAATACGCTGAGAGACTTATTGCCGACCCTTATTTCCACAGTGTTTCGGTTTTTAGTGAAAACTTGGTTGCAATCCAAATGAAACCAAATAGTTTGACATTAGATAAACCAATTTATATAGGTTTTACCGTTTTAGAACTCTAGAAAGCTCACATGTACAATTTTCATTATAATGTTATAAAACCATATTATAAAAATCGTGTAACACTATGTTACACAGATACCGATTCTTTTATTTACCTTTTATCCACTGATGACTTTTATCTAGACCTAAAAAACGATTTTATGAATTATTTTGATACCAGTAGTTACAATGCTAAAAATGTTTATCAGATCTTACCGCAAAATAAAAAAATTCCAGGACTGTTTAAAGACGGAATGGGTGGTAAAATTATTTTAGAATTTGTCGGTTTGAGATCAAAACTGTATTGTATTAAAACCCAAGAATTTACTATAAAAAAAGCTAAAGGTATACAATCATGTGTAACGCAAAATTTGAATTTATCTGATTACCAAAATGTTCTGTTCAATGATAAAATCATCTGTAAAAAAATATCTTATTTAAGTCCATAAAACATGAGATATACAGTGGTGGACACATAATTAGAGACACCCCGTAATTGATCACAATAAACTTGATTTTGGCACTACCATTAGCCAAAGTAGGTATTGAATATAATGTAATTGTTACTAAATCATACATGACGTTGTATTCTTAAAATGGGGGACAAAAAAAGTTGTGTTGCTTAGTAGTTTAGACACTGCTCACTATCCGAATCTAATACAAACTTTTTTAACGTACCTGTAGCTGGCCAGCTAATTAAAGACAGTGAACGCTGTGTTCTGAATTTAAAAAAAGAAAAAAGAACTACATTCGGTTTTTCATTGTTTTGCCGCGTATTTGCAGGAAACGTCGACATTAACTATAATATTTTAGTTTTTGTATTCAAATTAATACGTTTTACACCAAACGATATGGGAAAAAACAAGAGTTGCGATTCGTCTACTAGAAAGATAATCTTGAACTTCCATAGCAAAGGTTGGTCATACAGAAAAATCGCAAACCATTTGAGCTGTTCTAAGGACATGGTTATGAATGCTATAAAGCATTTCAAGAAGTTCAATACGACCGAAAACATATCCAGAAAACCGAGACCTAGAAAAACCACTCCGCGGGAAGACTCTAAGATGGTGTTGTTGGCAAAAAAGGAACCTTTCAAAGGATCAGAACTGATCCGCTCGGAAATATATGGGGCAGGAGGGTCGACGGGTGTGTCTGCAAGGACAATTAGACGGAGACTATGTGAGGCAAACTTGTACGGAAGAGTGTCTAGGAAGGTGCCACTTTTGAAAAAGCAAAATGTTAAGGCAAGGTTAGCGTTTGCTAAAAAATATGAACACTGGACTGAACGAGACTGGAAAAATGTGCTTTTTTCGGATGAAACAAAAATTAATATGATTAATTCTGACGGAAAACAATATGTTAGACGCCCCCCGAACAAAGAAATGGATCCGAAGTATACCAAGAAAGTAGTGAAACATGGAGGGGGAAATATCAAAGTTTGGGGCTGTTTTTCAGGACTTGGTGTCGGACCTGTCAGGAAGATAGAAGGCAATATGGATAAATACCAGTACAAAAATATTTTAGAAGAAACCATGCTGCCCTATGCTGAGCAAAATTTACCAGTCATTTGGACTTTTCAACAGGATAATGATCCGAAACACACCGCAAAAGTAGTAAAAGATTTCTTAAGGAACCAGTTTGTGACAGTTTTGGATTGGCCCCCGTACAGTCCGGATTTAAATCCAATCGAAAACTTGTGGTACCAGGTGAAGAAGACAGTGGCGGCAAAGCGTACATCAAACGTCGATCAACTTTACACAGCTTTTACAGAAGCGTGGGAACAAATTCCGGTACAAGCTTGTACAAAATTGATCGCTTCCATGGCTAAGAGATGTCGTGCTGTTATTGCTGCAAAAGGACATGCGACCAAGTATTGATACGCATCGGAATGCTTTATAAAAATGTGTTAGAAATCCTACGTACTAAGATAATTTCAATGATTACTCTATTTTAAAAAAATCTTGTTACGCAATGTAGCGTCTTTAATTATATGGCCAGATCTTACTTATCTTATATTTTACTTACACTGCTTACTTTTAAGTTTTACAGAGTAAAAGGCAAGTTTTGTTGTAAATGTTTCGTTTTAACATTACACAATAACAACACAAATACAAATTAATAGTGCAGCAAGTTACAATGGCAGTCTGATAAAATATATACAGAGGAATAGCTTAGTTATTTCAATATGCTTCCAGTGTCTTTAATTATGTGACCACCACTGTATACTCAAAGCATAAATAAAGTTGCTTTATCAAATAATGATGACAAGCGTTCTATATCTACTTGCAATGTTGCAACAAGAGCATGGGGCAATGTTTCTATTTTAAATGGTTAAAAAATACGTACAGTTTTGTTAGGTACCTAGATATAATATAAATAATATTGAATAATGATGTCGGATAATTCACACAGCACTATCTACATAAATCTATGCTAAGCAGAGATCGTGTTATGGGTACAATTCACTACATAGGTTGATTTAAAAACACCTAGAATACCCTGAACAAATATTATACATTGTACAAAAATTTGTTTCGAGGTGGGAATCGAAACCGCAACTGCTTACGTTGCAGGTGGACCTAGGTTCATCATGCTAAAGAGGTTGTCTAGACACATGTACAGAGTGCTTCTTGTGAACTACTTATGAAATTGTTAGCTATGTATATTTAGTATAAGTTGTAGAAGAATGTATCGTTCAATTTAATTTTATTGTACTAATAAATTTGTAATTATAATTTTAATAAAGACATGTACCTATATTTTTATATGTATTTTATTCTTACTATATTCTTCCTTAAAAATATAAACATATTTAGGTAGATAGGTATTAAACATCTACATTTATTTCATAAGTTTCAAAACATGTAATTTGATTCCCGCCGCACGAAATAGGTAGGTAGAGTAGGTTTATGTCTTGTAGAGCATCATATGCAAAATGTAAAACCTACTTTAATTTATTCTGTGAATGAGGTGGTTACAGTTCATTCACACGACCTACTTTTATTACATTTCTATAAAAAAAGAGATTCAATAAGGTTTTTCGTTTTTAATTCAATGAAATAATTTGTTCATTCATTTTAGGTAATGGATTCTTCTCCTGATGATTTTTTCCAATGTGCTCAAGACCCGTTGGCTGGCTTTGATGAGCTTTACCCAGAGATAGCAAATAATCAACGCTGTCTCGAAAGACAGGTAAAGAAGAAACGGGAATGTGTAAAAAAAACTAATTTGAGTAGATCTCATATAATCAGTAAAAAGTCTAAGAGAGGACAGAAACTAATCCAAATAAAAATTATAGATATATCGAACCCAGAAGAAAGTAATGACAACATCATTGTGAATACGCAATATGTTGTGACTGAAGTAATAGATGATATTTTGGACCATACGGAATCGGTAGTAAGGAAAATTTCGAAAAAAATTTGTGATGATATCTTGTAGGTAAATTTTAACATTTTTTTTCCTTCTTATTTGTCTTTAGTCTTAAATTGTGAGTTATTTTTGTTCATAAACCTATTTAATAAAACATCTATCTATAACAATATTTTCTTTTATTTTTATTACTAGTTTTCCTCCATTACTGGATAAAAAGTATGCCATGTTTTATTCCAAGCATGGAACTATCTGTATGCAAAATTCCAACCCGATCGGTTCAGTAGTTTTGATGAGAAGAAGTAACGAACATTCATACAAACTTTCGCAATTATAATATTAATGTGATAGGATACCTATCAACACAAATTAGCATCGCAGTGTATGCCTACATTTTTATATCTGATGTGTTGTCAGGGTAGGTAGTAAATAACAAACCAACTAGTATTAGCTCAGGACATGTTTATTCGTAATTAAAAACTTATATTCAAGAAAACACTATTATCAATACACCAATTTTTTAAACTTTCACGATTTGTTGACATATTAAAGAATATTTATCGGGTATTTATCGCGTACCTTTTGTTTTATTTTCCCCTACGTTTCCATCGCGTTGCAGCGATCGTGGTCACGGGGCGACTCATTGATAGTCGCCCCGTGACCACGATCGCTGCAACGCGATGGAAACGTAGGGGAAAATAAAACAAAAGGTACGCGATAAATACCCGATAAATATTCTTTAATACACCAATTTTTAACACATATTGCATTTGTTAATGCACATTGTTTCTTATGAATAAAACATTATAAGTATGACTATTTACACAATTATATAAGTTAGGACAACCTTTGCTCTCAACATTTACTATGTTACATTCAGGACATAGATCTTTTACCCATCTCGTTTTTTCTAGTCCTTTTACAATAACAAGCTTTTGTGATAAGATAGGTTTTATTACACGTTTAAATTCCCTATAGTCAATATGACCTTGATTCCAATAAATTCCTTGATTATATTCAACCCATTTAACAAGATTCTTTTCTTCATTATTTAATTTAGAAAACATGTAAGGTGGTTTAATTAAAAATACTTGGGTATAATTATTCGTGCAGTAAGCAAATTCTTTTATGATAAACTCATTTTTCGTATTTTTGAATCCTTGTACATCAACTATTATAATATTAGAATTCATGATATCTTTCTAACAATATTACTAAGTGGTTTGTATGGATGGGAGTTATTGAGTATTTTGGCCAGCGGTTATTAGTTGGGTATTTTGTTTCAATAACGCTAGACCCAACTGATACCCAATAACGTTACACCCCCCCCCCCCTCTATGAATAATATGAGTACATAATTTTTTTTGTCTTGTTTTGTTTTGGATGGCGCTTAGGTCAACTACAATACAATGAACGCGATCTACCGTTTTACCGAAAGTCAAACTTAGGTCCATTTATACAAGGCCCGAGGCAAATTTCACGCCACCTGTAAAAAACTTTCGTACTAATGTGTTTGAACGCAGTGTTGCGATGGAAAACTGACAAAGATAGGAATACCCAAAAGTATAGGGTACCTATCTCGCGCCACAGAGGTCATCCATCACTTATGCTTCTGTCTGTATCTAAGGCTAGTCAATCCATACAGCATCTTTTCACCCCAGATCTTCTGTTATTATTAGGTACCTAAATAGATAACTGATGTAGCTAGGTACCTAATGCTATAAATATAATATATTATTCTTTACTATACTTATAAATCATTCAGATTCCGAACAATAGCAATTCATAATATTTAAAGCGCTACCTATCGATATGCTCGTGAACGAAGTTGTATAAGAAATATCGATAGACAGTGCTTATAATTTGTATGTGTAATTTACTAAACAAGTGGTCTTTATTAGTGGTCTGATTAAGCACTAGATGGCGCTGACAGAAATAATTAATCAATTTTATCATTCTAAAGATTATAACGGGGTATTTTATCGAGTACTTTTTTTAATTTTCCCCTACGTTCGCATTGCGAATGTTTAACAAGTTTATCACTCTAGTAAATAATAATGTGATAGTAGATAGGTAAGTACTTTCCCTGTTTTATTTCCCATTATATCCATATTCTTTACATATTGTTGTTTTAGTTGTTGACATAGATGGCAGCACATGGTGTGCGAAAAAGAAATTCCAGAATTACAAAAGCAATTCAAATTGCCAAAAGAGAATTTTTGATAATATTGTATGACGTAATAAAAATAATAAGAAAAAATAGAGGCGTGGTAGGAAGGTATTCACTGCCAATTTAAATTAAAAGGTGGTAGGATAGGAAGGAAACTATGTCCGCGCCACCAGTAAAAAAATCTCGTACTAAAATGGTTGTGTTGTGTTTACTGTTGTCTGTTGAACGCAGTATGGAAAATAACCTAACTATCTCTTTTACTCGGATCAGAATTCTGGTGTTAGACAGGGATGCCCACAAGTATTGGGTATTTAAATTAGCTACCTATCTCGTTTACTCGCAATAAAATCCTAGTGTTAAACAGGGATGCCAACAAGTATTTGGTTATTTCTGGTTATTTCTAACTGATTTGGTTAGAAATACCATGTTAGGTATTCCTAACTTGTTTGGTTGGAAATACCAATTGCTATTTCTAACGGATTTGGTTAGAAATACCATGTTAGGTATTTCTAACTTGTTTGGTTGGAAATACCAATTGCTATTTCTAACGGATTTGGTTAGAAATACTTGTTGCAGCTACATAACTTTACGGGTGAGCGATATTCTAGTATGCGTAGATGATAGTTAGGTTAGGTTAGGTTAGGTTATGGCTCACGGTCGGTTATGCGTGATGATCGCTTTGCACAGTTATTCCGTAGCGGTAGGCGGACTTTCCAATAACGTTCGATATTTTAGGATCATGCTAACAGTTACTGAGTTAGTTATTTAATACCGGACTCATCTCTAGTGGTTTGTATTCTATGATGCAATCGTTTAGAATAAGACAATAAGCAGAGGTTTGATCTGGTATTTCTATGTTGGTTTCTAGTTCTACCACAACACTAACTACACCCCCAGATTTTAGATTATCGTTTTGTCTTGAACAATCAATCACAAATAATGGTGCAATTTCTTCAAAATATTTTGAGCTCAGCAATGGTTCGGTTCTACGTCCATAATAAGCCTGTTGAAATCTAGCATATTGTTCATATAATAAAGCAAATTTGTTATTTGAAAAATTAACGTTAAGATTCTCATAGGGAAAATATGTTGAATTAAGATACACCCGAACATTACGAAGGTTACAATGGTCGAAACGTGACATATCACTATCCCCCTTATTTTTTCTATTTGTTTGTAAACCAATCACAACATACCTTGGTTTTTCAATTTCTGAAGATGTTTTAATCGACCAAGTATGCTTCGTAGTTTTAGGAAGCATTGGGTATTCATAAAGATCCCAGTTTCGAAATGCGAACTGTATAGGACGATCTTTTTCTAAGACCTTTAGTAAATTAATTTTTTCTCTATCTGACACTTTAACATGTGGAACACGCCATACTATTTTTTGTATTTCAATATCTTCCAGTACTTCATTTGTATTTAATTTTAATGCATTATGATTAGTATTACTACGCAAAAGTATCAATTCATGTTTACAGTTCATTATAACTTTCTTATAATCTTCTGCAAAACCAAGTATATTGGAAAGTGGTATTGACACAGAAAAGTTACCAGCATGTGTATTTTTAGTCCCGTCAATATCCCAACACCATGCTTTAGACATTTTAGATTCACTTTCGTTCATAGAAAGATATGATTTCATTGTTGTAGTGATTCCTGCATTTTTTACTTTATCGATTTCAACACCGTTAAGCTCATAACGAATGTCTTGAAATAGAAATAGCCAAGGGTTATTAGTAAGTTGAATACTTGATACCAGACTTGATACCTTCTCTCCCGAATCCCTTTTTGTTACTTTCACGACACCCTCTAAGTAAAGAGTACTTGCAGATGGTAATACGTAGAGATCTTGTTGGTTGATTGGTATTCTAATTTCATCATTTCTATTGAAACTGGTTACGTATGGTTTATATGAATGTACTTCTATGCCATCAATACTGCTATCATAGGCTGGTGTATGTAAGATATCTAGTATATTCATTTTAGTAGACCAATATTTTTAAGAAATTTTTTGTTTTCTTTTGATAACTTCTTTTTTGTTTTTAAAGATGTGTCTTTGATGGTTGCTCTTTTAGTTATGACAGATACAACGTTAGCAGGTATATATTTATTGTAGTTGAATTTCTTCTCCTCGAAAATTAACCAATTTATTATTATTATCGATCAATCGAATATTGATTGATAATATATTTTTTTGATTGATTGGGAAATATATAACGTTTTTTGGAATTTCTATTATTCTGTACCCAGGAGGTATATTCGGAGCAAATTCGTGAATAATATGACCAGATTTCCCGTTAATATATGATCCACTAACTATATCACATTCAATTCTCACGATGGTTGTAGATAGAATGTTGATAGGGAGAGCAGATTCATGTAATTTATTTGCTTTAAGTATTTGTTCTCCAAACCCCAACAGTTTTCCTAGATTTCCACTTCTTTTGAAGTTTATATCTTTAGTGCTAAATATTGTAGTTTTCAGAGTGTTATTATTCGATTTCAGGATTAAAGTAGCATTTTGTATTCTGCTTTTTAAATAATCAGCTATATCTTGTAGTTCGTATGCACCTTCTGGTATTTCGATTTTTTCATTATCACCGTAATAAAACGTATTGTTTGTGCTATCAATATTTGGGATTGAGTTAAATGTGGATAAATAATAATAAAGCACATTCATAATCACTTTCAAGTTGAAGAGGAGGAGAAAAATTAGACGATAAAACTGAGGTGTTGCCTGATATAGATAGCGTGAAAGACATGATGATAATGGTATAAATACAAGTGTTACATCATGTTTTATTGAATTTATTCCAAAAATTTCGTAAATATTTCAAACACAAATGTCCGCAGACTATAGAATTAAACTTTTGATCTCTCTTATAGTTGTAAAATATCAAGCATTTGTTGAAATATTTTACCATCTGTAAGGGAGGTCTCAAGTTTCCAAAACTATCATAGTATTCACAATAATTATTTATTTTAACATAGGCTACCCAATGTGTTCCAGGATTTTTGGAATCATCCAGATTAACAATTCCACATTCAACACGATTCGATTTTATTGGTAGTTGATTTTTCATAAAAACACCGCGGAAATATGGTAAACTCTTTGCATGTTTTTCTAGATCGACATTTGTTAGTGGACGATTAGGTAGCCTTACACTTAGTTTTTTAAACCTTTAATAAATAGACCTCGACCTTTTCTATATGGTTTAATGTGTAATCCTTTCCCAATTGCTATAGATTCCATAGTCTTATTGTGACGTTCGGATTCATGCAGGTTATCTTTAGACGACTTGTAATCGTTTATAGTTTTTGCAATACCTGCTGCACCACCAGCTAAAGTACCCAATGCAGAAAGTCCTGCAAATATGGGTATCAAAGGTAGTATTCCTCCGGTTTTAGGTAACGGAATAACACGGGGTATCTTTATAGTTTTATGTTTAGGTACTATCTTTCTTGCTGCTGAATATGCCATTTTTATCATACTGGACATAGTTTTAGGAGTTTTCTTTTTTATTTTATTTCGTATTTTATATATTATATTTTTAAAAGTCTTTATACCTGATCCACTGTTTACTTTAGCTTTCATTGCTTTGTTAACAATCCAAGATGCTATTTTCTCACCTCTACCTGCATCTTTCGACTTAAGTCTTTGTTTAGCCATATTCATTAAAATTAAATCAGCTTTTCGACGGTTTTCGGTATCAGTATTAGTATAAGCTATATCGTGAACCTTACAAGCTTCATCTAATTTGTTGATACCTTTGTTTCCTCTCAATAACCTTTTTTGTAGCTTAGTTCCAGGTCCA
Source organism: Eupithecia pulchellata (assembly GCA_963931895.1). Taxonomy (NCBI): domain Eukaryota; kingdom Metazoa; phylum Arthropoda; class Insecta; order Lepidoptera; family Geometridae; genus Eupithecia; species Eupithecia pulchellata. The sequence goes on from OZ007539.1 coordinate 5,397,848, forward strand.
CAGTAATTGTACCCAGGTAAATGTAGTTCAAATGGTAAATGGTTAATGATATTGTTAATAAGTCCACCTCCTTGCATAGTTTGCTAGTGAATGTAGTAAATTAAAAAACTAATGCCTTTTTATCAATCCAACTGTTGTCTTTATCACTATGACCTAACCATTTTACAAATAGTCTAGCGCCATTTCTTTTTAATACTTTTTCTATCAAAAAGGTATCAGGATATTTAGTTTTTTGGAGTTCGTAACCATAAAACGAACCTAATATGGGTTGCTTTTTCAAGTCTTCAATTGCATAAGTGAGTGGTTTAGTATTTTTGATATTATTTATTTTAAACAATTCTGTTGACCAATTAGGAGTATAACCTTTTTCGAAAATACTTTTATATTTACTAATTCTAACAACATCACCTACATTAAGCTTATTTTTTTCATATTTAAATGTTTTAACATTATAAGCTTTGCTAATATTTTTTAATATTTGTTTCTCATTAGAAATATCAGTATCACTGGGTTTAAATTTTGTAATTTGATGTTTAGTATTATTATATGAATCAGTTACAGATTTTAAAGGTTTCCCTATCCATTGATAATTACCATTTCGACTGAAAAGTTTAAATAATTTACTTTTTATAGTTCTGATTAACCTCTCAACAAGTGATGCTTTCATTGTAGAGTAAGATGAATAATGATTGATACTGTATTTGTTAATAACATTTTGAAACAACTTATTGTAAAACTCATTACCGTGATCAGTTTGCAGATTGATTGGGTGTCTATGGGATGTAGATATAATACTGTTGAAAGCATTCGCAATTTCTGACATTGTTTTATTTTTAACAGGTAATGTCCATGCAAATTTTGATAAACAATCCATTACTATAAGTATAAAGGTATAACCACGATTATTTTTCTTAAATCTTTTTAGATCAATTAAATCTGCTTGCCATAAGTCATCGATTCCTTTTAAAACAACACTACGTCTATTAAAATGTTTTCTAGCAGCCTTATGAATTTCATTAACAATTTGTTGTTTGGTCATTATGATTGCTTATTTATCTTTTTTTCTTCTGATTGTGATAGTTTCTTTTCAATATCTTGTTTGGTAACAAACTGCTCATCTATATGCTTAAAAATTTGAATGATTTTTAGCATTAATGTCTTGTTTTAAAGATTTAATAACATCATCTAAGTAATCTTTATTAACTGCTTCATCTGCAAACTGTGGACGCTTAACACCTCTTAATGTAGATGATTGTAAATCATATTCACCACTGTCTTTTTTCAATAATGCACTATCTTGAAAGTCAATTATTTCGGAAACTCGTAATCTTTTATGTATATGATGACCAAATTTATCGATATTCATGTCCGTGAAGAGATCTTCTTCATTCAAAGGAAGGATGTTAAATGAAAATATTAAGTATACAAGGTGTAACATTATAATTATGTGTACTAAGCGAAAGGGGGTGAATTTCCACCCCCCCCCCCCCCCGGGGACCAACTTTTGTTCAACGACTTTTCGAATTTCGATCGGTATATCGGAAAAAAACTGCATCAAAGTTTCAACATGAACAGCTGATTTTTTACGAAGTGACAACCCTAAAGGCAGCTGTTTCTTGACGTCATGACGTCAATTACGTCAGTATGGTCACAGATGTAAAGTGATAAAAATTACGTCGGATGGACCAACTAAGGTAAAAGTAAGGGGCGGGATAGAAATGTGCATATAGCCCAAATCTATCCCACTTCTGATCTTACAAATGAAACGCTAATATAAATTTTTTAAGAAGACGAAAATCATTTACATAATTAACTAAACCAATCAATCATTTATCTATAAACAAAATCACTTGGTACACTTATTGGCCCTGAACACAACCGTCACGACCAAACGCCACGCGCAGAATGAACACGATTCCTAGTGCGCGCTGCTATTTATAGAAAACCGCTCGGCCCAGCCTTACTCATAAGAATTGTTTGTAAGAATATATATATTTAGTGGTATATAAAACAAATAAAGACTAAAAATAAATCAAATTTTTTTTTTTTCACATCCTCGACACCTACATTTCATCTCAGATATTTCGATTACATTGCCTTACGATATTTAGTGAGCAAAAGCTTAGGAAAACGATGGTTTGTGTCGTAGGAGCACGTGGGTGTACCTGAACGCATGCGTTGTAAGTTTTGATAATAGCGTTCAACACCAGCCTCTGCGATGCCAGTTGCAGACGCACGTGTAAAGGACACGATGGTTTACTTGAACGCACGTGTTACTAATGATGATGGTAGGAACATGCTGGTTTCATTGCCTTCCGATATGCAAGATCTAGGAACACGTGCTAGGATGTGTTTTTGGGCATTCAACGGAATGAAATGGAGTAGAATGCCCAATAACACCCTTCTGTCGCAAAAAAAAAAAATAACGGCTTGCTCCGCTCGCCGTTAATTCTGTAGCCTTTTGGTATATTTTACCAGCCTCCCGAAAATATGACAAAAATTTGGCTTGTTCATTCCGTAGTGGGAGTGATTTTGTTCAAATAGACCAAATTGTTCTTAGCTTTCTTTTCTTGTCTATGATAAGCATGCTACACAAATTTTAAAAAAATGCGGCTCACTTCACGACTAGATAATAAACTAGTTACGCTCAAGTTAATTCTTGTTGCGTATTTTTTGTATTTCTCACATTTTTTTTCTTTGTAAATACCTCACCAATCTCCAAAATAACCACCGCAGTTTTTGAAATATTCGGGGCTAGCTGTCATACAAAAAATCTGAAAAAGCTCAAAAAATTCGCGGCTCGCTCCGCTCGCCATTAATCATGGTTGTTATTTATATATCGGTTTTTTTAAAAATGCTTGGTTGAAAACCACTCCGGGTACAATTATAACTAGCATGTATATGAAGATTATGCATATTGTCCGCCCGAGACAATATGCATCATGTTCATTATAAGCTCTAAGGATCAAACCCCCCCCCCCGAATAGTATTTCTGGCTACGGCCCTGCTCACGGACATACGTCGAGGCAAAGGAACCCTACACCCCGGAGAGAAGCTGTCAGGAGGTTGGTTGGATGAGTGCCGAGAAGCCATCCACATCCGAAGGAAGACGATCTTCAGGACCTACGTACAAAATAACTCGCAGCGGTCGTGTGACTTCAACTTAATGGGAATTCAACTAAATGGGAGTTCAACTTTCGGGGAATCCAACTTAATGGTCCGGATTGATCCCAAACCGGTCAAGAAACAATCCATCATTGCCACGCTCTCAGCGGAACAATTCGAAAAGCTAATGGCACGATTCGCCGAAGCACCTGCCCCCGCTAGGTCTGGCTCGTTTACTACCTGCCATTACACATACAGTGGGCGAAGGCACCCAGAGGAGGTGGAAGCATTCCTCTCCGCAATCAACATTTTCAAGCGTGCGGAAAATATGACCGACGAATTTGCCCTTCAAGAACTTTCACTTTTGCTTAAGGAAGATGCTGGCATCTGGTGGATAGGCGTCAAGAATAAAATAACATCTTGGGAAGACTTTGAGAGACGCCTGCGCTACAGTTTCGCCCCTCGGAGAGGACCGCATCTTATCTACGCCGAGATCCATCGAATAAAACAGAGACCCAACGAAAGTACCGAGGACTTCATACGCATCAAGCGCATGTTATTTTCCCAGCTCCCACCACCTGCACACCCGGAAGCTCAACAACTTGACATGATACATTACCTCCTAAAAATGGAAATCAGAGAGAGGGTACCGAGGAGCAAAATTAGCCATTTTGAAGAGCTGGTCACCGAAGCACGCTCTGTTGAAGTACTCCTCCAAGAGAAAGGTGATACGAAAGGTGCCCAGCACTAGAAAACGCAGCCCTCTAGGGATCCACCTGCAACGAAGAAGGTTAAGTGCAGGTATTGCAAAAACTTCGGCCACTCTGTGGAGAAAAAACCACGGAGACCGAAACCCAAGCGCCTTCCCCATCGATCCCGAAGTTCAGCTCTATGGTTGTGGTGCACCCGGTGTAGTGAAAAGCAACTGCCCCACGTGCCATAAAACCAGACCACAGCCACCATCGTCGAGAAGAAACGTCGATGTCTGGGCCATCGACCGAGACGTGTTCCTTGAGTACGGCAATCCAAATCCAACCGCGCGGCAGGAATGCGTAAGCGCTGAATAATAGAAAACAAACGTGTTTGTTATTGACTTATATTCTTTGAAAAAGTTTGTGTACGTGCTGGTTTCGTGTTTAAAAATAAAATAAAACCTCAAGAGTTTAGGTGAGTACTTATAAAATTGAAATGTAACCTAAGTATTTTTAGTTAAATGAGTCTTCATTGAAAGTTCGTTTATTTTAGCATACTAGGTACCTAGTACCTACCTACTATGGTATTAATGCTAGGATAGTATATAGCTAATAAGTAAACAAAGTCAAATTACTACGGTGACATCTCGGTGACAATGCAATATTATGGTAACGAGCTGATCTGATGATGTAATCAGGTTCTGTTCATCAGAACTCCTCAGTAAATAACAGTAGATTATCCGTGTTTGTGCTCATTTAAATAAGTCCATCTTTACCCGTAATATTACGATAATAGCGAGCTGATCTGATGACTGAATCAGGGGTCTGTTCGTCAGAACTCCTCAGCAAATTACAGTAGATCATCCGTGTTCGTGCTCATTTTAATAAGTCCATCTTTACCCGTAATATTATGATAACAGCGAGCTGATCTGATGATAGAATCAGGGGTCTGTTCAGCAGAAATTGTTGTAAATGAAACCCCGATACCAAAAACTAGTACTTTTATTATGATTCAACACGATTATAATATTTAGGAAAATAACATGAACTTTACGAGAGCGGTCTTGGAGTGAGAGAGAGGGATATATAATTGCGCAGACGTCACTAGGAGGAAGTGACAGACGAGAAGTTTGACAGTGACAATGTCTACTTTCTTCCAACATCGTCCCTTAGACATAGTCCCATCTTCGCAGAGCAGAAGGTCAACTTTGAGTGCGGAGTGGCTTTGGTCAGTATGTCAGCCACCATTTCTCCTGTCTGTATATACTGTACAGCTGTTGACCCATCGAACACCTTGCCGCGTACATAATGGTGTCTTACATCAATGTGCTTGGTTCTGGAATGATAACAGTCAGTACCTGAAAGTTTAATGCAACTTTGATTATCACAATAGATTTTCATCGGTTGATTTTTCAGTGGCCATAATTCTTCATGAAATTGTTTCAGCCACATTGCTTCCTGCACACATGTCGACAGTGACATGTACTCTGCCTCTGTGGTGGACAGAGCTACTGTAGGTTGCCTTTTGGAGTTCCATGATATAGAACCCCCCTGAAAAACAAAAACATAGCCGGTGCATGATCTTCTATCTTCTTCGGAGCTGGCCCAGTCTGAGTCACAGAACCCTTTAGGCATATTTTCATATGAGTTTTTCTTATATGACAATTTATAGTCTATGGTGCCTTTCAAATATCTCATGACCCGTTTCAAAGCATTCCAGTGCTGTAACTCTGGTTTATTATTATATTTACTCAATCTGTTTATTACATAACTTATATCAGGTCTCGTCCCTTGAGACAAGTACAATAAACAACCAATTACTTCTTGATATTTCACATTTTCTATGAAATTTTCTTTATTTTCTGATTGTAGTTTTTCATTGACATCTATTGGTATTTTCACTGATTTACAATCCATCATTCTATATTTAGATAAAACTTCAAGAATGTATTTTTTCTGATCAAGGAAAACAGTACCATTTTGTTTGTCCCTTTCTACATGAATACCAATGCAATAATTTAGCTCACCAATTATTTTCATATTGAATGTATCCTTTAATTTATTCATTATGTTTTCTCTTGTATTTTTACAGTTGCTAAAGAACATAATATCATCAACATAAAGCCCAATAAATAGTATGTCATTTTCACTTGTTATTTTGTAGTAAACACATGGATCTAGCTTTGACCTGTATAGACCAAGGTCTTTCAGAGCAGAATCTAGCTTCATATTCCACTGTCGGCTTGCCTGCTTTAGCCCATACAAAGACTTCTTTAGTAAACATACACGGTTATCAACTTGATAATTGGGTGGTTGGCTCATGTAGATTTTTTCTTTAATATCGCCTTGAAGGAAGGCTGAAACTGCATCCATTTGATGGATATCCAAATCATATTTAGCAGCAAGTGCAAATAAATATCTTAGTGAGGTTAGTCTTATAACTGGAGAATATACCTCTTGGTATTCCAAACCTTTTTTTCTGTGCACAACCTTTTATTACTAAACGAGCTTTGTGCTTAGTTATTTCTCCCTTTTCATTAGTTTTAGTCTTAAAAACCCACTTACATGGTATTGCCCGCTTGTCATTCGGCAAATCTGTCAATTCCCATGTACCATTGATCATCAGAGACTCATACTCATCATCCATAGCTGTTTTCCATGACTGTGCCTCAGGACTGGATAATGCTTCTTCAACAGTTACTGGATCTGAAAACTGATTGATACAGATGAAGTTTTGTGGAACATTAGCAGCACCTCTTACTTGATGAGGCCGCAAAGTAACTCTACTGTCATACTGATCACTGTCATCATCATCATCATCATCAGTACTTGGCTGATAAGTTACATCTGTTTCTCCACAGCTGTCATAGGATGTTGAGCTCTGCGGTGACATGGTTTGATCACATAAACTCTGGGAATCATCATTATTGTTTTCTATATTAATATTTCTAGAATTTTCAGAACTTTTATTTTCAGTATTTAATTCTAGTGAAACTGACTGAGTTTCGGCACAAGGATTTTTTTTCTTCACTATTATTCTCAAAAAATGTGAGATCTCTACTTATAATTACCTTATTTGTATTGGGGTTATACAACCTGTAGCCTTTTGTATTTTCACTATAGCCAACAAATACCATTTCTTCAGACTTCTTGTCCCATTTCAGGTGTTTTTGCTTAGGAACATGGACCATAGTTTTTGAACCAAAGATTTTCATGTGGGAAATATTTGGTTTCTTCCCACTCCACTTCTCTTCTGGTGTACATGGTGTAGTCTCTGAAATAACCCTGGAAGGAGATCGATTTATTATGTAGGCAGCGGTAGCGATGGCTTCCCCCCAAAATCCTTTGTGTAACTCAGCATCAAAGAGCATGCATTTTGCTCTTTCAACTATTGTACGGTTCATCCTTTCCGCTAAACCATTTTGTTCAGCTGTGTATGGCGCGGTTTTCTGGTGATAAATACCACATTTTTCTAAAAACTTAGAAAATTCTTTATTACAAAATTCAGTCCCATTGTCAGACCTGAAATTCTTGATTTTCTTATCTAACTGGTTTTCAACTCTGTTTTTGAAGTTTTCAAATGCTGATTTTATGTCTGTTTTGTTTTTTAGAAAATAGACAAACACTTTTCTTGAGTAATCATCAATAAACGTCAAGAAATATTTAGCTCCTCCTATGGATGGAACTTCCATGGGTCCACATAAATCGGAATGAATAGTTTCCAATAAATTACTGGCACGTGTACCGGAACTTGGGAAAGGTTTCCTTGTTTGCTTTCCTTCACAGCAAGTTTTACAATTTATTTTATTTTTCATTTCTATATTCATCACACCTTCAGCACAAGCCTCTAGTCTTTTAATATCAGTGTAGTTCAGATGACCCATTCTTCTATGCCATAATTCAGTAAAGTTTTCAGTTACTGCGGATTGAGCATAAACCATATTTTCACGGTAAACATCCAGTTTATATGTGTCATTTACAAGACTAGCATTTGCGACATATTGACCATTTTTATTGTATATTACACAGCCTTTTTCATTGAATTGCACTTCACAGCCATTTTTTATGATTTGGCTTACGGAGAGTAAGTTTGTTGTGAGTTTGGGAACATACAATATATTTTTAATACTCACTTCTTCATAGTTGCCATGTTCTCCGGGAACTTTTATGATTATATCTCCACAGCTCTCTACTTGTAGCTTTTTGCTGTCTGCAATTTTGATTGTTTTTATCGCTGATGGTTTCTCATTTTTCAGCCATTCCCGGTGCATTGTGAGATGCATGGATGCTCCAGAGTCCACATACCAGCTTGCTGCGTCATTTGTGTTTACTGTAAAAGCTGCAATAAAACCTTTATCATTATTTGTGTTAGATTTTTTATCTTTTATATTATTGTCGCTCTTATTTTCTGGTTTTTTGAACCAGCAGGCTTTGCTGAGGTGGCCATACTTATTACACTTGAAACACCGTGGCCCTTTTTTCGTTTCTTGTTCGACCTTTTTAAAGTTCTTCTTGCGGTTTGTATAAAATGCGGAAGACTCGGAAGCTTTTACCTCTTGTAAGAGCTTTGTCTTAACAAAATCAGAAGAAATTTTCACCCCTGAGCTCTCTATTCCCATAATCATGGGTCCGTAGGAGTCTGGTAGCCCTGCCAACATGAGTGTGCCGAGCCACTCATCATTTATGGGGAATTTAATGCCACGCAGCTTGTGAGCTGCTCCAATAATTTTATTCACATACTCTTCAACAGAATTACATGCGTCAAGTTGTGTATTTATTAATTCTTTGAGCAAACCCACCTTCCGGCATAAACCAGAATCTTCAAAAGCATTTTTGAGGTTCTGCCACACTTCCCATGCTGTTTTGGCTTCTTGAATATGGACATAATTGACACTGTCGACTAAAAGAATGATTTTAGACTTTGCTTTGGTGTCTTTTTCTTGCTCAGTTACCTTACCGGAGGCCATGCTCTCCCAGAGACCTTCATGTTCCAAGTATGCCTTCACGGCAAAGGCCCACGAATTATAATTTTCTCGTCCCGTCAGCTTGTCTATATGAATGCCCGTTGCCGACATTCTTGCGGATTACAAAGAACAATGGCAGGTCTCCATACTAAGAATTGTCTGGGATCAAATTGTAGCGTCCCGTAATGAAAAAAATGTTAAAAGATTTGGCGTTAGCTCCAGAATCTATAAATGAGACTATTTTCTTTGGGGAAAGCCGGAAAAAAAAGATTTCAGTGTTTGAAGTTTTTGGTTATGAATGAACATCAAACAATATTTGTCTATAAAACATCGCAGATTGAAATCAAATCATAAAGAAATGGATAATGTGGTTTGGTCTTGGGTTTGGTCTTATCAATTAGACCACGCCACCTTAAATATTCGAAATGAGAAATGATAATCAAAATGAGCAAAACAAATTCTAAACTTCTTGTACCTACGTTTACGAAAGCTGGGCGTGTATTAAAAAAAATGTACCTACTTGCCCCGTAAACACAAAAAAACTGAGGATTTTAATAAATAATGTTGGATAATCCACACAGCATCATCTAGCCCGAAGCTAAGCAGAGGTTGTGTTATGTTATGAGTTCCTACTAGATAACTTATATACTTAAAACAATATATATAGGTATACCTACATTAATAGATATTTTTTTATTTTACATACAAAATTCCCAGAACACCCAAAACAACAATATCGGAGTCCTAAGGGCACGCACTAGCCAGACACAGGGCAGTATCAATCAGTCCATAAACAGTCCAGGTCGGGTGTTACATACGTCGCCTGTGGCTTCCGTAATTCGGGTAAAAATAAATAGAAAACCAAAATATAAACACAAAATACAGCAGAGATGAAAAACGCCGAAGTCTCGGAAGGATTCTGTCAAAGAGAATAAAACCACTACGTTCTAGATTCTGTGGCGTCTTGACAGACAACTGCTGACAACATGACACTATCAAAGACAAATCAAAGACAAATGATACATTGCATTTAATAATTGTACCCGCACCACTAATAAAATGGTAACATTTCGAATAATATCATTTGATAAGCTTTTAAATATCATAAAATAACTCCGGCCTTTACGAGAAGGTGTGAATAATTGAAAAATCGTAGAAAATTTATTTAATTTGATTAATATACATCAGATCCATGGACGCAAAAAAAAGTCCAGACCAAATTCTGCCATTGTTCTTTGTATAATGTAATTTTGGTGACCCGAGCTGATGACTCGTTTTGGTTATCTTCAGATTTTTATAAAAATATTTCACTTTGCTGAAAAATAAACCTACTTAGGCATGGGGCGGCCCATAACCTGTTGTAAATGAAACCCCGATACCAAAAACTAGTACTTTTATTATGATTCAACACGATTATAATATTTAGGAAAATAACATGAACTTTACGAGAGCGGTCTTGGAGTGAGAGAGAGGGATATATAATTGCGCAGACGTCACTAGGAGGAAGTGACAGACGAGAAGTTTGACAGTGACAATGTCTACTTTCTTCCAACAGAAATCCTCAGTAAATTACAATAGATCATCCGTGTTTGGGCTACTCTTCTCGCGGGTGTCGTAAGAGGCGACTAAGGGATATCCACCGGGCAGCGGGCAGCAGCGCATCCCGTAGAACAATTCTACCACTACACTGCGATCCCGATCTGCGATTATGGGCATTACCCCCATATTACTTTGCGTTTTTAAATATTAAACTGATTATTTACATTTTATGTTGCAGGTCTTAGTAGAGAGAGACACTGTGTCTAAAATTAAAAAAGATGGTGCTGTAAATAGAGATGTGTGGTGCACTCCAGGGAAAAAACGCAAAGGCCGGCCCAAGACAATAATTCTGGACGATTTTGACAAATGTGCCATACGGAGCAAAATTCAACAATTTAATACTGTTCGAAAAGAGGTTCCGACTCTAAGGAAGCTACATAGAGTACTAAAAGAAGACATAAATTTTGGTGGTGGAATTTCTAGTCTGCACAGTGTTTTGAAAGAAATGGGATATCAATCAATATAAAAAATGTCAGTCAAAACGAAAAATATTATAAAGCGGCATGATATTGTGGTTTGGCGTGCCAAATATTTGCCGACCATGAAGCGATTGAGAGAAACAAAAAAACCAATTGTTTATTTAGATGAGACTACATCCATACTGCGCATGAAGTCAACAAGTGCTGGGAAGGCCCAAATGAACCTGGGGTATTAAAAGCCTAAAATCCCTGGATGAAAGATATATTATCGTACATGCTGGTACCCAGAATGGATTTGTAGATAATTGCTTACTTGCATACAAGGGTAAAATACTTTAGCAGATTATCATCACGACATGAATGATGAGAACTTTACGAAATGGGTAACACAAAAAAAACGTATACCAAATCTTACCGAACCATCGGTGATTGTGATGGATAATGCATCTTATCACAGTGTACGTATAAATAAACCTCCAAATTACAGTGACAAGAAAGACAGAATGAAATAATGGTTAAACGATAAAGGAATATCACTCCCACTTAAAGCTGAATTATTGTGATCCTGTGTACAAAATAAAAATAAATCAATTACTTGAAGCACATGGTCACACAGTTGTCAAGTTACCGCCGTTTCATTGCGATTTGAATGCAATAGAACTAATATGGACTTTAGTTAAACGAGATGTTGCAGCAAAGAATGTTAATGTATCAGCCAAGGAATTGCTGCCCATAATAAACGAATGCTTCAATAATATTACTACTGCTAAGTGGCAAAAAGAATGTGAACATGTGAAGCATGTTGAAGAAAAATATTGGGAACAGGACCATTTGATGGACAATTTACAAGAATATCTTAATATATAAAGGAACAAGCGATTTTCTGGCGACAACGCCCAGCCTAAACCGCTGAAGCTGGAAAGCTGAAATTTGGAAGGTAGGTTCCTTTTACAACACAACCACCCGCTAAGAAGGGATTTTTGGAAATTCCAACCCTAAGGGGGTGAAAAGGGGAGTGGAAGTTTTTTTGGTCCTTTTTCTAACTCTGTAACCGGTGGCTCGATTTTCTTGAAATTTACAGGAAATACTAAACATACAAAAATATTGAACAGGTGTTTCAGGATTTTTCAATATATTCCTGAAAATAGGGTGATTTGGGTTATTCAAGTTTGAGATTCGTAGTTTGGCTCCGTATTTAAATGTCTATAAATTTTTTAATATAGCACACTAATGACTTGAAACTTTCAGTATGTACCTACTGAAAAAACTATAAATCAAAACACGTGTCAGGATTTTTCAAAAATGTTACTATATAAGTTTGAAAAGGAAGTCGAACTATTGAGGTTATTGTGGTGAAATTTATCAACTATTGACGCTATTGGCTTAAAATTTACAGAGAAAACTACCCAAACAAAAATATTGAATACGTATATTAGGATTTTTTAAAATAATCCTGAAAATGGGATAAATACGGTTATTCAAGTTTGAGATGGGCTAAAGTAGAATGTTTGAAGTCCTTCGTGTCATTATCTTTTACTATGAAAAAAATACAGTAAATGGTTATTTTTTAAAGAAAACCCTTATAACGGGATTACGTGATACATGATTGTAAAGCGGGTTTCAGGAACTTCCGACTCTTAAAATAGGGTATTAGATGATTTCTTCAAGATTTTTTACCCTAAAGTCCACGCAAATGAAATTGCAAGGGGGTCAGCTAGTTTATCATAAATGTAACAGAATCAGAATCCGAAGATGAAACAGATGAGTCCAATAGTGAATGCTCCAAAGCTCGCTCAGACATAAGCGGCATTGAATACTTCGATTCAGATTTTGATTATGGTACTGATTAAATTATTATCTATAATTGTAAATTTTTACTGTTTTTTAATTGGCACACGCGCGACCTCAATTCCTACGACGGTTCTCTTTTTGAACAGTCTATCTATAACAGCCAAGATACGAATGTTTTGGACGAGTTTTCGCTTTTTTCCAGCTACGTCACAACACAAATGAAAAAATCGCAAGCTGGAATGCTGAGAATGATACTGCTGAAGACCGTTGGGTGGAATTGTTCAAACACTTTCATGCAAACAATCTCAACTTTGCAAACTTTCGAATAATTACTGAGTATATTCTATGTCTGCCTGGAAGCAACGCACCTGTCGAACGAGTGTTTTAGATAATGAATAAAATATAGACAAGTGAGAAAACACTAGATAATGAATAAAATATAGACAAGTGAGAAAACACAACTAAGTGTCACTGTATTGAAATTTGAAAGCTATTCTCATTACCAAGACATTAAGGTAAATACATAAGTCATGTTATCAGCTCCATTCATACTTAAAAACAAGACCCGATATCTTGAAAAATATTTCCTCCTCCGACAAATATAAGACAACTGCCTAGAAATAAGATTATTTTTGAATAAAAAGAAGTAAAGTAAATACATAGCATTTTTTTCTCCTCAACGCACGTGACAGATTTCAGTATTAAAATCAAATGCCATCTACTGAAAAGAGATCGAACGTAGACAGTAACAGATAAGTAAGCACCGTATACAATCTAGTATTCGTAAAATGCAACAGGTAGCGCTGTTATATTAAATTTAAATCAGTGTACCTGTTTAGCAATTAATTAAACTATATGTATCAATACAAGAATCAGGGTACATTAACAATTCTTTATTGTTATTTAGATTAAGGTTTGTATAAATAAACTTTGTTTATTACATAAGCTTGTCATGTTACAGATTCATTCACAATCGATGTTTTGTTTGTTTAGCAATAAAATAAATTAATATGTAACCATTTATGAATCATGTTGTATCCATAAATCATTGTTGGAATTAAGAATCACATTTCTCGAATTATAATCTGTTTAAATATAAGTTTGGAATATTATAAATTAATTGCTTTATCAGCTAGATCCTAAATACGTCTTTATTTATCACAGGAAGATGACTTACTGATTTTGATGAATGACAAGAGTCTTAAAATAAGTTTCAACACTAGTTTACCATATTATCTAGTTTGAAAAGGGTTTGCATGTTAATATAAATTGCACTTGATTCTGATTGGCTCTGGTGATTCAACAAACAAGACCATATTGGATAAGAATGATTCACGGGGTAGGCCTTGGAAAAGATTATAAAAAGGCAAGTTAAGCAAAAATGGGGTCATTATTCTACTTCTACGACTCCGGTGATAAGTTAAGTGAAAATCTGTTAATATCTTCATATTAAAGTACCTACTTTGTACCAGTACGTCTTAAATTAGGCTATTTTCTAGTACTGTAACTTCAAAGTGAAAACCAAGTCATACTTGTGTGATTATCTAAACTGAGGTATGTATCTACCCACCGATGTATTTCCACGATTATAATGTAATTTAGCTTCAGGGCTAAAATATTTAGTGAAGGGCGTTATTTCTTTTAATAATATAAATCTTATTTTATGTGCCCACTTAATTATTGTTTCTTTACTGTATATGTAAGTACTAACTATAAGGGCTTTGTGTCTTGTATTTATGATGTGTTTTGAGATAATATAGCCAAGGTACTTAAACGTTTTAATCTCTTTCTTTAATAATATAACTCTGATACCCTCTGACCCAAACTTTAGGAAGGTTATTTTCCTTAATTTTCAGAAACTTCTTGTATCTATTCTAGCCAGTGACTAGTAGTCCACTGATCAATGATTGAATGATGAATTCAGCAGTATTTAGTTCAAAGCAATTTCATGAAAATCTTTAGGACTAGCTAGTTACTTATAAGATACTACAATTAATGTATAGTTTATAGCAAATATCAGATAGAAACCTACTAATCTACCTAGGAAATATTAAAAATTTAACACACGCAAGCGTCCCGCTTTGAAAAAAAAATATAATCACGTTATGTAGGATATACATTATGTATAAATTGGTAAATATAATAATATTACAGACTAAACTTTAAATTTATAATGTATTATGAATATATTATAAAAGAAAAAAAAACAATACAGCGCCCTACGTGTGCAGTATAATAACGAGTTCAGGGCGCTGATGGATGGGGCTGCCCCGTTTAGGGATGCTGAAAAAATATCGATATATCGATATTTTTTCAACATCCCTAAACGCATCGAAGTGAAGATAATATAAAATATATATTATCTTAGAGCATATTTTAGAATATCGCTCACCATAGAAATCCTATGAACCATCACACACGACGAAGTTAATTTATATTTTATCTTCAGTATCTTAAGATACCGAGCGAATACGCAAATATGGAAATATATATTTCGTATCTTAATATGTTATCTTAAGATACGAAATATACACATCTTAATATAAATGTCGCAGTCATCTGGTTGTATCTGCTATTTGATTGTATGACTGGCGCGTTCATTGAATGACGACATTTAATTGAATGACTGAAGGACAACTCGTCAAGTTGTTTAATGTAACGTTCAACGTCTTGACTGAACGTCATTTAGCATAGTTGTAGAATGGGATATAACTGATTTTGTAATGTTTGGTTAGGGTGACCATAAGTTCGCACCTTAAAAGGTAACTTACTTTAGATAACAAAAATGAGGACATGACATGGCACACCTTATTATGATTTTATATTGTATTTTAAGTCTAAAGATAGGCTAAAAATACGAGTATATCATATTTTTTCAAAGGTAATTAAAATATGGGAGTCTCTGAGACTCCAGAAAGTTGTTAACTTAAGTCTTTGTCACCTTGTGAAATGAGGGATTAGGTAAAAAAAACAAAAAAATTATAATCAGTTTCATTAATTAAAGTAATATAATACTGAAAAAAACATAACAAGTATAACAACTTGCTTACATGTAATAAAATCTTTACTTGCACGTAGTACCAATAATAGCAGTCACATCTCTTATATTATTATTTAGATAGCAACAATGCACTTCCTATAGTCGAATTGCTATTAAAAAAATGTATTATTATATAAAAAATATTATTAATATATATTTTTAGAGACAACAACAAAATTATAAGTATTATATTAACGATAAATTTAAAATGGCACGAAGCTTTGGCAGACATTTATGAAATTGAAAACTTAGGTCATCTTAATTCGAACTAAAAAAAGTACCAGAAAAAAATTTGGAGGCACTTCTTAATTTAGTACTTATTTATTAACGCAGCTCAAACTGTTGTGGCATTTAGAACCGCAGAGCATATTTTTCTTAAAACAGGCACACCGGTTTGTGCGGCACTGTTTTTGCGCTGGCTTACAAGTACACTTTTGAAAACCCTGGCCTCCGAATACAGATTCCCGTGACACAGCTTCTCTTAAAGATATTGGTATATCTGGAATATCATCATTATAATCTTCAGATGAAATTTGCATTTCATGCCGTGCAAACCAATTTTTTATGGTTCCTGATTTAGTTCCTACTCTGTATACTCCATTTCGGAAGTCAACAATTTTTCCTCTTATATTCTGTGTGTCCAAAGGACCACGGTCCACTTTAGGAACGCTAATAATCACCGTATCACCAATACTCAGTGGTGGTAATTTTTTTGCCGTATTATTTACCATTTTCTCGGCAGCTCGTTTAGTTCCCTTATGAGCTTCATTTCGTTCACATTGTATATCTTGTTCACATTTGCATAAGAAACAAAGAACCTTTGAACCATAGCCTTCATGTTCCTCATCAGATAATCCACAAATAGCATGCACGGCATTTTCACATGAAGTGCACTTATGTGCCCCAGTACAATCATTATGACATACAACACAATTGAAGTTTGGCTCTTGGTTCTCTAACTCCTCAGTTTCAGTATGGTTTTTGTTGTCATCTGGTTGTTCTTGAACTTGTAAGTTATTTTTATTAGTCGCAGATTCATCATTTAAATTTTTTGAATCACAGGGCTTCAATTCAATATTTGGATGAGATTCAATTTGATCAGGAATCTCTGAATTTACAGGCTTCAAAACTGAATCCACAAGATTGATTTCGCTACTGAATTCTTTCTGCGAGAGGTTTTGTAATTGTTCTTCTGTTTCAACATTACTGAGAATTGAAATAGGTATAACCGAATCGTTTAATCCAGCTTTGGGATTACAGCCAAATAAAGCTTTGTATGGAGATCTTCCAATTATGCGATGAAATGAAGCATTTTTTTTATATTGAACATGATGGCATCCTACAGACCAATTTGTCGAGGTGTTGTCATTCATCCATGCCCTCAACATATTTTCGACATCCTGGTTGCTTCTTTCTACACTGCCCTGTGTCTGAGGACGCCTAGGGCTCCCGTGAACTACACTCGAGAGCAATGAATCCGGGTCACTCAAAGAATCCAAAAAATCTCGGAAAGTAAGAATGCTAGGTTAATGCAATAAATTGTTCTCCGACGAATCAAAATTTATGCTCTACAAGCACGATGGAAGACACAGAGTGTATAGAAGACCAGGGGAAAGATTCAAGCAAGCATGCATCGAAGAAAAAGTAGCCTACGGTGGTGGGTCTGTACTTGTGTGGGCCGGAATTTCCTCTGAAAGTCGCACAGAGCTGGTGATCATAGAAAACGGCTCTTTAACTAGCGTAAGATATGTGGAAGAAATCCTCAACGAACACGTTGGTCCATTTATGGTCAATTTGGGTGAGGATGCTATATTTATGCATGACAATGCCCGACCTCATACAGGTAGGATTGTGAATGACTACCTTCAAGAGATGAACATTACTTGTATGGAGTGGCCAGCGCGCAGCCCGGATATCAACCCGATCGAGCATGCTTGGGACGAGCTAGGGAGATGCGTAAAACAACGAAACCCTCCCCCAATCACGTTTCCTGAGCTCAAAATTGCTCTCACAGAGGAATGGGAGAATATTCCCCAAAATCGTATAAGGAACTTGGTGTACAGCATGCCAAACCGCGTAAACGCAGTAATGGAAGCACGAGGAGGTAATACGAAGTATTGAAATTCAAGAAAATCGTCATAAAGTTCAAAAATTTCATGTTTCCTATTTTTGTTTTAAGGAGAGATCAGCAGTTTTTTTTCTTTATGTAATTTTGTGTAAATAAAATGTATGGTGACTCATATTTTTTTAACTTTCATTTAATAAATAATAAAATAAATAAAATAAAAATTGTTTATTTCGAGTACCATGACTCATACAGAAATTACATTTAAATACACAATAATAAAAATAAAAGTACAATGAAATATTAATTAAAAAATTAAATTAAATTTAAGGAGTATTAAATTGTCTATTAAATACAATTTATTGCATTAACCTAGCATTCTTACTTTCCGAGATTTTTTGGATTCTTTGAGTGACCCGGATTCATTGCTCTCGAGTGTATTTTACACTCAGGCCACATTGAAGTTAATTCTTCTATAATCTTTGCCGTGAATTCACGTCCGTTATCAGATTGCAAGATGTAAGGTGCTCCAAAAATCATAAATATTTTCATTAACTCCATTGCTACCTCCTGTGCTCTTTTAGTTTTAAGAGGCCGAAGGCTAACGAATTTTGTAGCATTGTCTTGATAATTTAATAACCACTTGTACTCGCCATCGGGACAAGACTGAAAGTCCATCAAATCTACTTGCCCTCGAATATTGAAATCCTGAGATACAATTGGCTTTGTTACTATACCTTTCTTGGGTAAGGCCTTCTTCGTTTCACATGTAGGACAAAGAGCAAGAAATATTTCTATTGCTTTTCTTGGTATATAATATCTTGACTTGATAGCATGTAACATTTTGTCTCGCCCACCATGACCGCATGCTTTATGGATGTCTTCCAATGTGCCAAAATATTCGTTTCTAGGTATTATACGCACCGTCGGGTCATCAGGAGATTTCCTTTTAAATATTAAAAAAACATCGTTAGCTATAACCATAGTATCGTACTTTGATATCCAGTAATAATCCATAGATGTCCTGGCTTCCTTAGAAGTTATGGACACCCTAGCCTTTCGAACATTGTTTAGAACCTCTAAAATTCTTTCGGTAGTCCATGGTTTTCTTTGGGATCCTGAAATAGTAACAACATAATAAATTGTAATTATGTTCACGGCAACAAGAACACTAAGTTACAAAGCCCAAATTCTCACAAATAAACAATAACAATCAACTTACCTTGATTTTGTTGTTCGTATTCAGCCAGTTTCACCTCAATTTTTTCTTTAAAAGTAGCCGGCGGCAGCTTATTAATAGGTAAATCCATGTTGTCACACTATTTTATTACGAATAAGTCACTTAAAGTAAATTTGATCAAAAAATTATCAACACAGTGCTATCTGAGCGAGCTGTTTGACGCCATATTTGTTTTGATGACTACTAACGCCGCAGTGGGAAAAAAATGAACTAAAATACAATCACCTGACTGATTTTACGTCCGCTCTGTTCAAAGAGCTATGTTACAATCCGCTTACTAGTAGGACGTTGAGTGACGATTGTTCAATCAACGTTCAGCCCTAGTCATTCAATTAAATGTCGTCATTCAATGAACGCGCCAGTCATACAATCAAATAGCAGATACAACCAGATGACTGCGACATAAACACATGGTGTTTTTGTGTCGGGCTATGTGCGGACGCAGCGCGGGGTGCTCCGGGAAGGGAGAGGAGAGGGGGTAACTTCGCACGAAAACTGTTACCTTCTCTGTCTACCTAAGCTAGTTTACTACGCTATCGCCCGCCAGGCGGTCGTTCGTATCGTCCGTACTCGTTAACAATGGAGCGTTTAATAGAAAGCGTCCGCAAATACCCTTGTTTGTGGAAAGTTAACTCGGAGGAATACAAACTAAATGATTTGAAAGAAGCAGCATGGAGAGAGGTGACTAAGGAATGTGAATTGCCTGACGGTAAGTTCCCTTTTTTATTGTACTTACCTATTTTATTATAGTAATAGCATTAAAACTTTTTAAAACTTTCGCGATTTGTTAACATAATTAATGATTTATAACGGGTATTTATCGCGTACCTTTTGTTATTATTTCCCCTACGTTTCCATCGCGTTAAGCGATCGTGGTCACGGGGCGACAGTCGCCCCGTGACCACGATCGCTACAAAGGGTATGCGATAAATACCCGTTATAAATCATTAATTATGTAATAGCATTAAATTAGAAATGTATCATCTGTCTAAATGTATCAGCCAACTAGCCTAATTAAGTATCTGTTCAATTAATTTAAAATTAAAAATTTTCGATAGGCCCCGTGTCACATTGTATGGCTTAAGGGTTTCAACCTAGATCTAAGCTTTGGCCGTGCCATGTACCTACTCAGTCAATTTTTCATTTCGTTGTTACCGGTTGTGTATACCAATAAATAAAATGACATAAATTGAATTTCATAAGCTCAGGCGTATTAAAAACATTTACTAAATAGCAATATTTATTTAACTGTTTTAATTAATAAACTACTTACATTACAATTAATGACAAATAGTTACTTAATTGTTTACTTACAAACAACTCGGTAATAATGCAAAAATTGTTTCTCCTTAATGAATACAACGTGAAATATAAATATTTGAAAAATTGATTCTAAGTAGGTATATTTAATTTGAAAACATTTATCAGCTATCATATAAAATATTCCTGAAAATGTTTTATAAAACATTTTTTTTTTTCATACAGTTTACACGTAGTTTTATCGTCTTGTCGCAAACAGCCTACGCTGAATTCGATTTGCCTGCCACGGTACACTGCCAACAGTATTAAAATAATTACAAAACTCTTCCCGAATAATGAAGCTATTGTCAGAATGACGATATCCACTGTGCCGTAGCGGTAAAAGTTGATTTTCTTCTTGAACTTGAAGATTCACATCATTGGCACCGAAGTATCTGTTTGAATTTTGTATAAGAAAATTGTGCAAAACACACGTTGCCTTCACGATTTTCTCAGCTAGTTCTATTTTACACTCGATTGGTCTTTTATATATCCTCCACCGAGTAGATAATACTCCAAATGCATTTTCAATCACTCTACGGGCCCTGCATAGTCTATAATTAAATATTCTGCGGGTTTCTGTCAATCTGCCCTTTGGATATGCACGCATTAAATTTTTCATTAATGGGAAAGCTTCATCTCCAACGAAGACGTAAGGCATATTTATGCCACCAGAAATTAATGCCTCTTCTTCGGGTAATGGCAAATTGCCGCTTTTCAATTTCTTTCCGAATTCACTATCATCCAGTATGCCGCCATCGCTGAATCGACCCATGGATCCAACGTCCACCATAACAAACCTCCGTTGTGCATCACTTACGGCCAACAAAATTATTGAAAATGTTTTTTTGTAGTTAAAAAAGCTGGACCCCGAGTTTGGTGGACATTGGACTAAAACGTGTTTACCATCGATCGCCCCGCAACAATGGTCAAACTGACACACTTTTTTGAATTGTGTGGCGATTTGCTTCCTTTCTTGTTGAAGCGGTTCAGCTAATACTATTGGTTTTAAATGTTTCCACAAACTTTGTGGAAACATATTGTGGAGGAAGTATGTGACGCTTTGTGGCACAAAGCGTCACATACTTCCTCCACAATATTTGAGACAGTTGATTCGCCAATTCTATAACTGAATGCAATACTTCGAAAGGAATCCCCAGTTGATAAATATCTGTAACAATTTGAAAGTATTTTAATATTACATACCTATACTACATCTTGAGTAATCACGTGAAATGGCACCGAATACTTTTTTAACCACCACAAAAAGATAGAAAAAAATGTACAATACACCAAAGCACTTTTGCTTTTTTATATATTTAAATTTATCATTATTTATTGTTTCAGTTAAAGAGACTCGAACTATATGGAAAAAGCTAAGGGATGGCCATCGGCAAGCAATTGCAAGGAAGAAAACGGTAACTGGGCAAGCAGCTTCTACAAAGACTCCTTGGAAATATGAAAATCAAATGGAGTTCCTATTGCCTACCATGCAAAATCGTAAAAGAAGCACAAATATAGATCCAGTACCACGTAGCAGCCAAGATAACTCTCGAGATGGTGATGAAATTGAAACACAACAAAATGCGGAGTCTCCCAATAACGCAGTAGAGCCGCCATACGGTGAACTCGTTCCTCCCAACAAAAAGACAACGATAGTATCACTACTAGAAAAGGAGCACAAAAGAAGAGAGGAAAGATCAGTAGCAAGGACCGAATTAAGAAACCAGATATTACAAGGTGCCTCTATAGGTACCACTCAGAATAGTGCCATGGACACTTTTTTTAAGAGCATGCAATTAACAACTAATACACTACCTGAAAGACTACAACTCAAGGTTCAAAGACAAATATTTAACATTGTCATGGAGGCTAAAGAGGAACATTTGACGATTTTAACATCAACTGCCAATTCAGCTATACATCAATTTAGAGGCGGATCGCCATTTCTCTTGCCGATCAATAAAGATGCTATGACCCATTCTCCACGTTCCGCTTCGTCGTCATCCAACTATTCCCAAACATATACATCACCACCGCCGCAATCCAGCCCACAGGATAACCAAGCTACATACAATGTTGAGCAACCATATACATCACCGCCGCCGCAATCCAACCCACAAGCCGGTTCCTGCCCGTGGTCCACCTACATAGTACACCTGGCTGTACCAGGGGCATTTTTTTCTTCCCGTGGTCCACCTCAAGATAACTGGGTGTGCTACATACACTTTTCAGCTAATATCACCACTGCCGCAATCCAGCCCACAGGATAACCAAGCTAGATACAGTATTCAGCAAACATATACACCGCCGCCGCCGCCGCAATCTAACCCACAGGCTACATACAATGTTCCGCTAATATCGCCGCCGCCTGCGCCGCCGCAATCCAGCGCCGTGGACGAGGAAGTGTCAAATAATATTCGCAATTATATACAGGACTTTGTCTGATTTGTTTAAAAAATACCTAATGTGTTTTCTGTAATGTTGTGTAATAAATCATTAAAATAAAAATACCATTTATTTAATTTGGCACTTACCTTAAGCAAACTGAAAGACGCTCTTCAGTGGAAATGCTCTGTCGCATGTTCGTATTTTGCTTTTTTATATCTTCCCTAATCAAATCATGAATTGAAATGAATGTTTCTCTTGACTTTCTAAAATACTCTTGAAATTTCTTTGTTGACAGATCTTCATAAAGGTTAAATTCGCCGCAGGTTTTTCTCTTTTTTATGTGAGGCTCTATCCAAATTTTTCTCCTTTTGGAATGTGCTACTGCAATCTGCATTTCACATTCTATATCAGAATCATCGTCTGAGGAGCTGTCTAACAAATCAAGAAGTAAGGCAGTATCACTCATAGTCAATCACGCTGTATATAGAACTCTAACAAGGAATACGTGTGGCACCAACGCAGACTCGTAAGGAAATGAACAGGTTTTTTAATATTATCGTATCTTAGCCGTGTGTGATAACCTAAGATACTATAATATTTTATATTAGGGCATCTTAAGATAAAATATTATAGCATGTTCACCGTGTGTGACGCGCTTTAAACACTTTAATAACTTACAACAGATTCATCATGCTAAAACGACTTTTACATCTAACTGACGATAATGACATAACGACTGTTGACGATAGCAAGCTGCGGAAGTTAGGGCCCCTTTTAAATTTACTGCGAAGTAAATTTAAAGGGCTCTACCTACCTTCCGTCGCGTGACATAGCTATTGACGAATCACTGTTAAAATAGCACGGACGTCTTAGTTTCGCCCAAAAAATTGCGACGAAAGCTGCGAAGGTCGGAATTAAGACGTAGGAGCTATGCGAATCCAGCACCGGGTCGGGACTTTTTCATCTACACCGGCAAAAGACATGACGGAGATAGACTGGACACAGACAGACAGGCGACAGACGGACAGGAAAAAGACGGACAGGACATGTAGCGCCAAAAAATTTAACTGCACAAATTGTGCTAGATCTCGCTCGGCCGCTACTAAACCGCGGTCATACGCTTGTAATGGATAATTTTTATAATTCTACATTACTAGCACGATACCTTAAAAACAAAACAACAAAACTGATTGCTTAGGGACTCTTCGCGTAAATCGTGAGTTTGTTCCCGAAGCAATCAAGAATACGACCAAAGCAATGCTGCGGCCGGGCGAGATGGTCCAAACATACTGTCGTGACCTGTCGATATTATTATGGCGCGACGCTAACATTGTCGCCATGATTTCAACATGCGGGGGAAGTGGGAGGTAAAGAGAAATACGGGCACTACAAGTACAAACCGCAGGTGGTGCTTGATTAGAATCTTGCCATGGGAGGGGTGGATAAAAAAGATCAGCTCCTGTCCGCCCATCCCATGGAAAGACTATGAAACCAGAAACCAGGCGTGGTACAAAAAGGTGTTCAGACATCTTTTAAATGTCACCATCCTAAACGCGTACATTGTATATAAAACCCGGCACCCACGCACTTCACAACGCGAATTTAGGACAAACTTGGCCAACGAAATTATTGCTGCATTTAGGCCTCCTCAGGTAGAGCGCCCGTTTGAGGTGGTCCGGGAAGTAATGGTTGTCGAGAAGGGCAAAATAAGACGTCCTTTCCTGAGTGGCAATTATTTAGTTGGTGTTGGCCGTTCAAAATATTTGAAGTGCGTGCTGTGCAAAAAAGCACGAACAAAATATCTGCAAGCAATGTATCGCTTTGCTTGGAGATATGTTTTGAAAATTTCCATACGGTATTGTAAGTAGTATACTACTTACAATACCTTGTACATGATACAGACACAGAGGCTGTCTTTTTTAAATAATAGATAGGCACCTACTTGCAATAATTGTGTCTTTTATATTTATAGATATTAGCGGCATTGGCATTTTTTGCTAATGGTTGCTACCAGAAGAATGTGGGGGCTTACTACCATCTTGGACTGTCCCAAACGGTGGTCTCAGAGAGCTTGAGAGATGTAACAGAAGCGCTCAACAACCCCACTCTTCTGAGAAAGTACATTTACTTTCCAGCTACACGGGCAGAGCTGTGGCTAGAGGGTAACCAATTTCTTTCTAAAAGCAGCACATACAATTACTTCATACCAAAAAATTTAATTTGTCTAATTATGTTGTAGAATCATGCAGAAATTTGGTTTTCCTGGTGTAGTGGGGTGCATAGACGGCACACAAGTGGCCATAATTCGGCCACATGAAAATGAAGAGGTGTATTATAATAGGAAGCATTACCATTCTCTTAATGTATTACTCG
Source organism: Eupithecia pulchellata (assembly GCA_963931895.1). Classification (NCBI taxonomy): domain Eukaryota; kingdom Metazoa; phylum Arthropoda; class Insecta; order Lepidoptera; family Geometridae; genus Eupithecia; species Eupithecia pulchellata. The sequence continues at coordinate 5,422,826 of OZ007539.1, forward strand.
TAAGTAAAGATTAACAAAGCCACACAATTTGTGTTTGCTTATTATCTAGGTACCTATGGTAAGGGTAAATGAAAATAAATGACTGTTAATTTCTTCAGATATGTGATGCAGACCTACGCATCCTGCATGTTGATGCATCATTTGGGGGTCAAAGTCATGACTCCTGTTGTGGAGAAGCCGCACATAAATAAAAAAGAAGATTTTTAATTTGTCTTTTATTTAATTTATGTGAGTTTTTACTCGATGCTCTACGTTCAACATTTCGATTGGGTCTACAACTGGTAATCGGTTTGAATTTCACTGGTAATGGACTTCAGGTGGGTTAAATGTGTTCTTGAGTGGAGACCGCCACTTGGCAAACGTATTGATTGATAGATTCCCCCACTTTCCCCGCATGTATAGTGTTTACAAACTTATGTTAGTAGAATATAGTACAATATATAACGATTCTACAACCAAACTCCAAATGAGTTGCAAAAATTATTAAATTTTAAATGTTCTTTGTAAAATTTAAAATATTCTTTGTAAAAAAAGATTTTAACGTAGATACCTAATTTCTTTGATTATAACAACGTACACTCACATAATTATTCAATTAATATGTTCCTTTTAAAAAAGCGTATTCGTAATTTCTTTGCATAATTTTTTGACCACAAAATAATATTATTAATAATAATAATAACAAAATATTATTTTGTTTATATTTATAATAATAAAGAAGACTCTAATTAAATATCCAACTTCTAACTGCAGACTGTTGTAAACAAAGTACAGGTACCAACTGATTAGTATCAATACTACCAATATTCTAAAGTTTACATCATGTAATACATAACTTCGAACTAATGCACGAGAACGTGCTACCCTTGAGATCGCACCTTAAATCGGTGGCTATCTTGGCTGACAAATGCCTAGTAGGTAGCAAAAGTGTTAAAATTTATTACTTCAACTCTGTTATTTTTTATTTATGTTTTGATTTTGTGTGCTAAATTTGAACAGTAATAAACAAGATCATATTCATCATTTTATACGTTTAACTGGCAGTTGGTAGTAAGATTTGTACTTAATACGAAGAAGATTTGTACACCTCGCTAAAGTACCTCGTCGTCTCGATGTAAATGGATCCATTGTTGAATAAAAAATAATGTTACTCTCAATTTTCATAAATTCTTTCAAGATATGAAGCGTCAGACTTTGGCCTATCTAGCAATGTGCATATTTTTGTTCTAGACATTTAAAATTATAATGAAAATTGAATTTTACTTCCGCCTCTTTATGCGGCACTTTTTCACTGACCCGATAAATTTTCAGTGACTTTGTCTATTTTTAGGGATGTGTTTTTGTACGATTTGTAGCGATGTCGGTATTTTCATGTAAATATTTATTAAGTTCATTAACTATTGAAATCAATAGAAAAAATACTATATTACCAGTTTTATTTTCAAATTAATACCTTTTTTCCAAAACTACATCTCATTTATCACCTACGACAAGTTTGACCTTGAATTACATAATATTTTACAATTATACTCGTCAAAATTGTTTTTGTAACTCATTGCTTAGTTATTCAACTACCTCTCACATAAATTTTATCACAAAGTCTTAGTTACGAAGCCCTTGAAACCATTTTTTACAACTGGCATGGCGGCGGGAACATATGGCATTTCGCGGCGAACCACCGCGGGGTCGGGGGGCGCTCAAGTTCGTATGCCTACACATCACGAAGCGCGTCAGTCGATAAGCAAAGTACCGACTTTTTCAAGCAAAAAGATTTATTTGTACAGACACATAAACAAATCAATCGGAATGAATAAAACATGTTTCTCGAATGTTATCGAAGTACAAGTTCCACCAAAACATGAAAAATTCTTGCTAGGGGACTATTCAATTCTGGAACACGTGTACTACTGTTTGCATATAAACTTATTAGAAATAGTACTTTTTATATTTACTTGAGCCTGCAAGCGGTTGCAATCAGTCTAGAGGTAGATGTTATACCTATAACTTTGTTATTTTTTTCAGAAACAAGCAATTGAAGATGAATTTACTTCGACAGACCAACACATTGACGCTACATAAGAGTAGGTAGAGCTTAAGCTCTTCAAATGTTACTATGCAAAGAGGACCTCCATCACCTCCAAAAAGTCTCTTGTGGCTCTTTAAAAATTAAAACGTTGATACAGCGTACACTGTAAGTCGCAACTGGTGGATGGAGACCACAATCTTTGAACAGTACATCAAAAGTGTTGTCTTGTCAATCTATAGGGGCGGAACGACTAATCTTATTGGTCTATCATGGTCATTCGATTCATAGAGCTTCTCGTAGCCCATATACTGCAACCAATAGACTGTAGTACAATGAAACCTATCAAAGAACTCCTACCTCCTACCTATCAAGGAACTCGTGAAATGGCAGACATCCATGTGGGCGCGAAGCTCCCATGCAAGAATTTGCAAGAATCATTACTATGATAACAAAGTAACTAAACAGAGATGCAATTCCAAAAGAAAAAATTGACAATCTGACATGGTCAAGATGGGAAGAACATCTCCAAGAGCAAAATAAACCGTCTTGCAGTTACACCCAGAAAGATCAAGGTCAAAAAGTAAATAGAGTTCCAACACTTATAAGTGTGTGCCTTAAAATTATAAACCGTGAGGTACTTGCCAGAAGAAAATAATCCTGCTATCGCTAACAGAACACAGGACAAGAAGGAGAAAAATATACTTTTGAAAAATAAAATGCCCAAAACAAGTACCTCGCAATTTGAAATGCTAGTGGATCATATGGAAAGGTTTGTCAATTTATCAGATACCTACTTATTGTCACAAATGTCTTAATTAAAACTGTATTGTACTTTTCTGTTGTGAAAGTTCGGAGTTTCGGACTTTCGGTTTCTAGTTACACTCAATATTATGATATAAATCTTTCATAAATCGTATTCGTTGAGTACTTACATTACTCTCTACCGTGTATGTACATAATAAGATACATTTAATTTGATAGGAACGGTGACCTCAGCAAGCCCACGGACCGGGCCTAACGGGAGGCTCAACGCCATAAACCGCTGGGAAGAACTATCAAATATTTTGAAAGCTGATGCTATTAGGGACACAAAAAGCACAGAGAAGTGGAGAAAGGTTTGTTTTTGTTTTTGTATGTGTTAGATTCGCTTAAAAACAGCAGATGTAATTTAAACTTTTAATTTACTTGGTCTGCGTCTTTATCGGTTTATTTCAAAAAAGCCCGTTTCTAATCGAATGCCTGTGGTTCGTCATTCATTCGGAGCGCGACCAGCGCGAGGCGCCTACGTGTATTGCAATGTAAATAATTAACTAGCTTAAAATATATTTATTCGATGTACAAATAATTTTAATCAATACAAATTGTAAGCTCTACCTATGCTCGTATTAGTTTTAAGCTCTACCTATCTCGTATTATTTTTAAGTCCTGCCAAAAGGTAAGATTTTTTATACACCGTGTAACAAAATATGTGTACTAAGCGAAAGGGGGTGAATTTCCACCCCCGCAGGAACCAACTTTTTTTCGACAACTTTTCGAATTTAGATCGGTATCTCGGAAAAAACTGCATCAAAGTTTCAACATGGACAGCTGATTTTTGATACAACCCTAAAGGCAGCGGTTTCTTGTCTTACCTGTGACAATGACGTCAGTATGGTCACAGATGCAGAGTGATAGATAGATTAGGATTTAGGTAGTCTCCCGCCCCGCCATAGCTGAACTCTACGAAGATAAATACCTACCTACCTGCATTGGTAGCAGGTATGTATAGGTTACCCGGATAGGGTTGTTACTTTTTAAAGGCACTAGTTAATTAAAACTTTTTTATGGGAAACGAAAAATAGAAATTTTTAATTATCTCCAACCCAAAACGGATCACTATTGGGGTCTGAAACCTCCCCTTTCGGCTTAGTACACATATTTTGTTGCACCTGGTATATGTATGGTTGATTTTATTTACCTGTTGCTTTTCTTAAAATATTCTTCATGTACTAATCTATAGATTCATCCATCTCAATGAAATTAGGTTTAGGTTTGAAGCGCCCTCAAAAATAACACAAAAAGAAAAAAACCACGTATTGTAACAAAGTGCAAATGGAACTGGTGGTGGGACTGCATCAAAAATACATCCAACTGCTCTTGAGGACCGAGTCCTAAACATCCTCAAGCAGCCACTGTTATGCCAGAGGTGCCCAAAATTGGCATAACTGAGGTTTTATTTTGCTTATTTTATACCTAACATGATTTCTCATGACTATTCTCCGTTCCTTCCAATATTTTGCGTTCCTTCCAGTGTAGATGTAGAACCTAGACTAGATTATTTTTCTGTTCCACCTAGATACATTCCATCCATCTCAGAACCTATATCGATAAAAATATTTGCAATTTAAATAATAATTGAAAGAAAGAAAGAAAATACATTTATTCTTACCCATATACTAATAAAAGATAACACATGTTATGTAATTTCTGATGGCACCCTCACTAGGCTAGGCCTATTCCAATTTCATGTACAACAATTTTAAATATGCATTAAGTAATTAACTTTTCAGATCTTGAAGACTTGCTTCAGTCGTGGTTTGCAGCCTGGATTAGCCGGCTGGCAGCCCACAAACATCAAGGTCCCGAAGGTTCACACACAGCCCAAGTACGCCTCACACCAAGACAGGACCTACAGAACATGACCTCTCCTGTTCAACGGAGAAGGGCCAGCTGCAGACGGAGTCCGACCGTGATAGAAGAAGCCTTACACCCAGAGGGCGCCGCCACCTTGACCAAGAGACATCACCTGTTCCACGGAGAAGTGCTCATCTGCAGACGCAGTCGGAGCGTGCTCGCCAAGACTTTTTGGTGTACGAGTGTGATGCGAGTAGGGTTGCCAGATGGTATCCAAAAGGAGGACAAGTCCTCCTTTTCCATATAATGTCCTCCCGTCCTCCCTTACCTACTGTATGTCCTCCTTTTGCTATACGTTTCTCTCTCGCTGAAAATGTCGTGCGCCGTACGAAAATCTAAAATATGATGATTTAGTTTCATGCATTGAGTTCCTGAGAATAAGAGGGGTAGAGATTGACTATGTTAAGCTACATGATCAATTTTGTAACCTGATTTCTTTTCTGAAATCGAAATCCGATGATGATCATAATGAATTCTTTTATGATTTGAAGTTTCACGAACAGTGGAAAATCTGCTTTAAAACAGTTAAAAACCACGAATGCTTCTCAGAGCTACTCAAGATCTGCGATTCTATTTTTCTATAAGCGCACATAACGCGAATGTTGAAAGGGTGTTTTCACTAATAAATACTCAGCGGAGCAAAGAAAGAAACCGATTAAGAGTAGAGTCAGTAAAATCTTCGATTCTCACACAATACTATTTAAAAAACATTACATGTGAAGATTTTTATAATTATTTGATTAAAAACAAAGAACTCCTTTCTAAAGTTGGCAGCTCCGCTAAGTATGATTAAAATAAACCAAGTTATATGAAAAAAACTTGTTTCATTGTAAATGTCCTCCTTTTTTACAGAAAATCCTCCTTTTTAGACCCATCTGCCCTCCTTTATCAAATTTACATCTGGCAACCCTAGATGCGAGTGGCGTGCCTTCTATTTGAACAGAGATCAAGAGTCGAACAGGTTGCGGGAAATGGAGCTCGGACAAGCTAGGTGGCAAGAATTGTTTTTAAAGTTACTCGATACCTGTAATGCTGCGATTGAGGTCTTCACAAATAGAACCACATAGGTTGTTTAACTATTGTTAATTTGAAATCATTATCACCAACAATTTTTCTTGCTAATTGATCTCCTTTCACTAGCGGAAGCACTGATCAGTGCCTAAACCATTGTCTGCTTAAGCACTGAACAGTGCTTAGATCATCCTACGATAGTTTTACTAGATTTTAATATAAACTGCTTTGAAATAAGGTCTTAATTGTTTTATTGAACGACTCCCGGTGAATGAGGAATCGCTAAATACATCACTTATCGAGTGAAAACCGTTGAAATAAAACAGTTTGAATTCGACCGAATCGAAACGAATCGATAATTTCCTATAAATATGTAAGTTATCGTAACATTTGATTACTTTAGGAACTATTATGCTTTATTATCAATACGAATAAACGTTTATTTATATCTTCCTTTGAAATAATCTTTCGTAAAAAGTTCTGGCACTGTGTAACATTTACTTACTTAGAAACTTTTCATACATTTACAGTTATTTTTCCTTTGATGTAAGATATAATTTATGATGATAAATTCAGTGAGAGAATTTGAATTATTTTATTCAAACACTATTACATTTAGAAAATAACGTATTTTTTGCACAATGCATGTGCCAAATCATACGCACACATGCACAGGGCAAGATGGGTGGCATGGTCTATTAGAGATTTATTAATCTTATCTTTTGTTTCAGGATGTTGAGCTTGAAGAAGCTTCATTTCTAATTAAAGATGTTGTTATCTTATAATATATAAAGGAACAAGCGATTTTCTGGCGACAACGCCCAGCCTAAACCGCTAAAGCTAGAAAGCTGAAATTTGGAAGGTAGGTTCCTTTTACAACACAACCACCCGCTAAGAAAGGATTTTTCGAAATTCCACCCCTAAGGGGGTGAAAAGGGGGGTGGAAGTTTTTTTGGGCCTTTTTCTAACTCTGTAACCGGTGGCCCGATTTTCTTGAAATTTACAGGAAATACTAAACATACAAAAATATTGAACACGTGTTTCAGGATTTTTCAAAATATTCCTGAAAATAGGGCGAAATGGGTTATTCAAGTTTGAGATTCGTAGTTTGGCTCCATATTCAAATGTCTATAACTTTTTAATATAGCATACTAATGACTTGAAACTTTCAGTATGTATTGAAAAAACTATAAATCAAACGACGTGTTTCAGGATTTTTAAAAAATGTTACTATATAAGTATAAAAAGGAAGTCGAATTATTGAGGTTATTGTGGTGAAATTTATCAACCGTTGACGCTATTGGCTTGAAATTTACAGAGAAAACTAAACATACAAAAATATTGAACACGTATTTCAGGATTTTTCAAAATATTCCTGAAAATAGGGTGAAATGGTTTATTCAAGTTTGAGTGATTCGTATTTTGGCTCCGTATTGAAATGTCTATAACTTTTTAATATAGCATACTAATGACTTGAAAATTTCAGTATGTACTGAAAAAAGTATAAATTGAAACACGTGTTTCAGGATTTTTCCAAAATGTGACTGTATAAGTATGAAAAAGAAATTGAATTATTGAGGTTATTGTGGTGAAATTTATCAACCATTGACGCTATTGGCTTGAAATTTACAGAGAAAACTAAACAAACAAATATATTGAAAACGTATTTTAGGATTTTTCAAAATAATCCTGAAAATGGGATGAAATCGGTTATTCAAGTTTGAGATTCGTAGTTTGGCTCCGTATTTAACTGTCTATAACTTTTTAATATAGCATACTTATGACTTGAAACTTTCAGTATGTATTAAAAAAACTATAAATCAAACCACGTGTTTCAGGATTTTTCAAAAATGTTACTATATAAGTATAAAAAGGAAGTCGAATTATTGAGGGTATTAGTTAGATTCGTAGTTTGGCTCCGTAATTAAATGTCTATAACTTTTTAATATAGCATACTAATGACTTGAAAATTTCAGTATGTACTGAAAAAACTATAAATTAAAACACATGTTTCAGGATTTTTCCAAAATGTTACTGTAAAAGTATTAAAAACAAATTGAATTATTGAGGTTATTGTGGTGAAATTTATCAACCATTGACGCTCTTGGCTTGAAATTTACAGAGAAAACTAAACAAACAAAAAAATTGTAAACGTATTTTAGTATTTTCAAAATAATCCTGAAAATGGGATAAAAACGGTTATTCAAGTTTGAGATTCGTAGTTTGGCTCCGTATTGAAATGTCTTTAACATTTTTATATGTCGTATTAACGAATTTGAAGCTTCCAGTGTGTACTGAAAAAACAATAAATAATAACATGTGTTTCAGGGTTTTTCATAAAAGTTACTTTATATGTATAAAAAATAAGTAGATATATTTATGTTTTTTTTTTGCAATTTTGTACATAGCTGGAAAATTACATTTCAAAAATAAGCATACAAAATATTTAATACATTTTTCAAAATATTCCTGAAAATGGGGTGAAACGGGTTATTCAAGTTTAAGTGATTCGTAGTTTGGCTCCGTATGACTTTTATTTAAGGATGGTAAACAACTTAACATTTCAAAAATATACTGAAAGAACAATAAATAAAAACACGTGTTTCAGAGTTTTTAATGACTTTCTTAACTTATGTGACTTTTTATCCTTGGTCCCAATTACCTCAAAACGTGCTGACAATACTTAAAATATCAATTTATAGAACATGTATTTAATGATTTTTCAACACAAAATAGTTTTTGAAGTTATTCAGGTTTTTTGTTAGTTTTAACCAATATTTACTTGAAACGTAGAGAGAAAACTAAAATCCTTGGTACCTAAACACATGTTTCTGGATTTTTTTTATGTATATTGATGTATATGGCTTTATGACAGCGTAGGATTCAAAAATGCAACAAGTTCACCGTAGAAAATAAAATAGTTTGGTGCGTATCGGCTGTAACTTAAAAATTCTGTTTTATTAACCTTAAATGATCGGTAGGTATACAGAGGGTGGTTTCTGAGAAGGAAACGGATGACCAAATCCGAAACCATGAGTTAAAAATACGTCTTGATTCATGACTTCGATTTATGAGAAAACCATACCTGCCAGATTTTTTTATTTTGTTGGATGATCACTAAAAAATACACCCTACATTTTTATAGCAACAGATTTGGTTGCTAATAAGAAGTATCATTCTTTGAAAAGAAATGCACAATTGATAATCGAAAAAAAGGTCATTATTTAAAATTTTGTTCGAATACTCACTCTACTTAGATCCAGGTAATTTATTATGGTACAGAGTAATTTTGACAATCTTTTTGAACAACTGGTGTGCTTGCCACTAGCCAGCCTTTAATTCAATGGTGGTTTTTTCCTCCATAAAATTTCGTTTTAATTTTTTTTTATTCGTAATATTTTTTTTGAACTTTGTCCGTGACTCCTTTTGCGACTGTTAGTCGCATGGTTTCTGATTTTGCTATCCAGTCCCATCTTAGAAAGCCAATCTGTAGATATATTTAAATAAAATAGGATTAGGTAATTTACAAATAAAATGGGCTAAAGTAGAATGTTTGTAGTCCACCGTGTCATTAGATTCACTATAAAAAAATACAGTAAACGGTTATTTTTTTAAGAAAACGCATGGGCTTATACGACGTGATATTAAAAGCGGGTTTCAATTTCCGACTCTTAAAATAGGGTATTAGCTGATTTCGTCAAGATTTTTTTACTCTAAAGTCCACGCAAATGAAATTGCGAGCGGGTCAGCTAGTTGATAATATAATAGTGTGGGACTGTGTTAAAGAATCCGCAGAAGCTGGTCTAATAAGGGTGGCTATCTGGCTGGACATTAACCTCCTAACTTTAAATATTTCAAAAACGAATTACATATGCTTTACCATTTCAACTCATTTCAACCCTCAAATAATTTTGAACTAAAAATTCATAAATGCTATGACCCTAATCCTACATGTACTTGCACCGAAATAAAAAGAGTCAAACAAACTAAATATCTAGGTGTAATGCTTGATCAGAGACAGTCCTGGCATGAACATACTGAGCTTATAATGAATAGAATCAGGACAATTGTATGGACCTTTAAAACACTGCGTCATGTAGTGCCAACAGATCTTCTTTGCCAAATTTACACATCACTACCAGAATCCACCAAAACGAAATTCCTAGAGCTAGAAAGAGCGCCACGCTCTTTATTAAAGGTTATGTTTTTCAAGCCCTATAGGTACTCTACTGATAGCTTATACCTCGAATCGGGACTCCTTAGTGTTATAGAAAACTCTACATACTCCGCCTTTTGCTAAGGATCCATAAATCTTTGTTTTACGACACTAAGCTGGAAAATGTTTCTAGTCGAAGAAAGAAAGACCCAATACCCGTAGTTGCTGTTAAAACTATACCTATTTGCTAGAAGACAATATGTTTGGCAATCATCATATATTTATAATATTCTAAAGTATTCTAATATATATATTGATTAAATTCATTGTTTTTACTATTCAGAGCAATTCATAAAAATATTATTTTGGAAAACAATTTGTAATTTAAGAAGAAAACATTTAAGCTGATGGAAGAGGAATATGCTCTCAAATAGCATATCAGAAACAGGAATTATGTCACCAGGAGTTGAGCCATAAAATTGGAATAGATATATTATTACTAGAAAAAGAAAAGATGACCACGGAATTCAAAATCTTAAAGAAAAATAATAATAATTATTATAGCATTTAATTAATAAAAAGTTTAATTTTCGTACGTTCAACGTTCTTTCGAATACCCTGTACCTATGTATGTAGTTTGTTAAAAGCTAAAATCAAACTAAAATATTGGTAAACAATCGCTTTACAACAATAATCGCCGCCCCCACCGAATAATATGGTTACCGACTATTACGATAGAAGTGTTTTTATTTGAAATAATTGTTCCTGAGGTGCGATTACACCTTGTGAATTTTTTTCAGGCAAATCGTACGAGTAGTTCTTGAGATAGGCTTTTTGTAATGGATTTTACTTTATTATTAACCGAAAAATAAAAACAACATTTTGATCCGAACAACATTGCAACAGGTTAATACTCACTCCTCGGTTTCTCGCTTTTTGTTGTAAGATGCGATTGCGATTTTATTCGGGAAAGGAGTATAAAACTTAGTTTTCGTAAAGTAGAAAACCCTCTTATTCAGGTTTTCTTTGAAGTTCTTTATTACAGTATAGTTTATTACTATATTTAATTCAAAATATCTGCAATGGTTACATCTATTAATGTATTTTTAATATAAAAAAAGCCATCGTAATCTATGTAGAGATAGTAGGTTGCGATGATTTACTCACTTAATGACAGATTATGAAATCCCGAGATGTGGCTTTGGCAAGCTTATAGTAGCCAAAGCAACGTCTTTTAACATCGCTCTCATTTCGTCTTAGGTAAAAAAAGTGATAGCACATGACACTCACCCAGCATGAGCTAACGTCCAACGATGGTAATATTGTGCTCTAATTTAGAAGCCACCATTGTTTTCTACTCTTTGCCAAGATTTCGAGTGCTTGATATTAAAATCCTAACCACCAAAAAGAATGAATACCGCAGATCAAAAACAAAAGCGGATACTGCATAACAAAACGACCAAACACACTCGCAAGGGCTACAGAATCCTACCGAGATCTGTACACGAGCCAAAATAATGTGCCAGTGACAAAGCTGCTGAAAGCTGATGAAGATAAGGTATCGACAATATTTCCAAGAGAGGTAGGAGTATGGTAGGATCTAAGTTTTTTAAACAAACCACCCGGACCCTTCTACACAAATGAATTCTTTATAGCTACCAGAGAAATCATCACAGTTCTCACAATGATATTCAATGAAATAATAAATCTGAAAAAAAAAACTGAATCATTATCTTATCCATACAAAGAGGATTAAAATTCCACAAGTAATTATTGGGCAATCAGCTTGATGACAAGCATATACATTATAAAATATTTTCCAAAACAATTGTTGGCCGGATACCAAGCCTTTAAAACCCTAGAACACAAAAAAAAAGTATGGCATGGTGGTTGCTAAGGCAACTAAAGCATTTAAAATACAAGGATCATTAGAAACATTTACAAATTTAGCTCTACAACCGTCAAACTGGAAAAGAACGGAAGCAGATCTTGAGAAAATATTTCAAAACCTAAATTGGTAGAATTATGGCCTAAAAATAAATGTAGATTATACGAACATATTTAAGGTTTGCCGATGATCTGATAATTCGGTCCAATAAGCCTGAAGAACTCGCTAATATGATACAAAGAAAGTGAAAAAGTAGGGCATCTACATATTAATAGTCTGAAAATTAAGTTTAACCAATAACACTCAGCACAATAGAGTCGGTATGTTAAGGAATATACTTATCTCGGAAAAATCCTTATCTGCTATAACGTAAAGTTATTTTACTCACCAAATTATCTAACAACAAAATAAATAGAAACAAGAATAGATAATGCTTGAAAGAGATGCTGGTCATTTAATAAATCATAAAAAACAAAGAGCTTTGTCTGAAAATTTAAAGGAAACTTTAAAATCAATGTATTCTTCCAATGTTTTAATTTAAGAAACCAAACATGGGACCTGAGGAAAGCGCATAATAGTTGGATGTTTGTCAGATTGGTCGGTTATAGGTCTTTGGAGAGAAGTTTGCTATGAATACAATAAGGCAGAGTATAATCTTTCTTTCTTTCTTTCTTTCTCTTCTATACTATGTTATTTTTATAGAAAAATAACTGTAGATCGGTCAAACTTTAAGAAGAACTGAAAATTCGAATAAAACTATTACCTACATTTACGACTACATTACCCAGGAATCAAAATAGAAAATTTGGACGACCTTTCAAAAGGTGGAAATAAGACATAAATAAAATCCATCACTGGAAAGACAAGAATTGCCAAGGATAGAAACGAATGGAAGAAGCTAGAAGAGGCATGTGTAAACTAGGGCAAACAGATAACATGTCCTAGAATATAAGACTTAAGAAATCATTGTACGTTATCTGCATAAAGGTTTTTCATTATTTTATCTCATTTCCACGATCACTGGCCATATAGAGTCTCGGTCCTTTGGGAGGCATTCGTGGGGCCGTAGCCAACAGAGGCCCTTTATGAGAGATAATTTTAAAGGCTGGGCTACATAGAACGGGTATAATCCTCGTTTGCACAATATGATATACTCGAAAATGATATCCATGATATCTTTCAGGTGTAGAGACTATAAATATAAGCTTAGAGCTCAGTCCGCGCTCGCGCGTTGTTCCGAGCGGTCGTTATCGAGAGTGGATTTTGTGTGAAGCAAAATGCCGTGCAATATCATCAAGTGCAATAACTGTAAATTAGTGATATCCGAAGTGTTAGCCTTTATACAAAATAAGGCAGATGTAATGACAGAAGATGGACTTATGCGCTTGTGTGTAACGTCTTTCTCGGCGGAGGAAATTGAAACGGCAAAATCACTGCTGTTTGACTCCATCACCACCTCAAAACGCAAAATCACTCGGAAAAAGGTTGGCAAAGCAGAGCGTGATCTGTATGATATTATCACTCTAATCAAAGAAACCGATCCAGAGCTCATCCCCATATTCGTCGCGAGGGAATTGCAGAAACTGCCGGTATTGAGTTTTGACCACATCGATCCAAGTCGTTTGCTAAAAGACATTCTGGTGATGCAAAGGGATATAAGAGAGGTCAAAGAAAATTACGTCAATAAGCATGAATTACAGGACCTCCAGAAACATCTACAGGCGCCGTGGCAACCAGAGGAGGCGGTGGCGGATACATCGTCATACCTCGCACCCGAGACCTACGTAAACACTAGAAGGCGAGGAGCGTGTCTACTAGATAGCTACAATTGTGATAGTGGGCCGATGGGATTGACACATGACCCTGTGTTAGTCTCTTCGCCAGAACATCATCCCATGGCATCCCAACAATCAGCCGACGATGGTCATACCCAAGGCGTCATGATGAGTGACAATAACCGAGATGACTCATCTCGCCAACGGTCGTTTCCGTCGTCGAAATCTTTGACACTCGTGACACATGATGCTGTGATTGACAGCTCTTTGAAAACTCAGCCGATGACACATGACGCGGATTTTGACAACTGTACCTCCGCCACCTTGGGAACACAAAACATAAAAGGGCTGACAAATATGAGTCTGTAGGCATGTAGACGCTACACACTAGAATATCACTATCACTGACTTTGGCTTTGATAATACTAATACGTGGATTTTTGCACTCGACCACAGCTACATCACTAAACACCTGTTTTCGCCACAAAATCGCCACGCCACCGTGTGGTCTCCCCTTCAAGAGTCCCGCAGATGTGTCCACTGCCGATGTCCCTGTGTATGCGAAGTCAGAGTGGATGGTGCCCAGTAGTGGAAGGTCGTGCGGCAGCAACCACGTCTCCTGCAACGCCACGATGTCCGCCGTACTGCATAGGTCTCTCACACAGTTAATGGATCTTTTTATTGATTTGCAGTTGAAACTTATAAATTGGCAGTTGTGATTGTGACCCATTATGTATTGGAAAGATTCAATTTCTTTGCCTTTTCAGGCCTCGATGCATTTGCCTTTTGATGGAAATCTATGTAGCGACGATAGGAAATGCCCTCAGGCCACAGTTTAGTGTCCATGAAGATATCCACCTTGTGCTTCGGTACATTTAGCCTAAAGGAGTTGTACTCTTTCTCTTGCTTCATAATTACTTGTTCTAATGTAATTTCAATTCCAGTTTTACTCCTAATGTAGGAACTTATGTCGTGCGATGTTGTTTGTTTGTTTACATTATAAATGTAAAACGGAATTTTGGTGTCGGCGGCTCTAAACTTGCTGTCAGGTTTTCCGTCTCCTTTTTGACCAGTAAACCGGTTTCTGAACCTTTTTCGCTGCACGATTTTCCATTCTTCGGTCGGATCTGGATATTTCCAATCAGTTTCACGACGCAAAACATCCACAAAAGATTTTGCATTTTGTTTTTGTGGGCTCCTTGGCTTTTTCACCGGGCTAGGAACGTTCGGCGCCATGGTGTTGCTGCGCTCAGGTTGTCTATTTGTCAGCCCTTTTATGTTTTGTGTTCCCAAGGTGGCGGAGGTACAGTTGTCAAAATCCGCGTCATGTGTCATCGGCTGAGTTTTCAAAGAGCTGTCAATCACAGCATCATGTGTCACGAGTGTCAAAGATTTCGACGACGGAAACGACCGTTGGCGAGATGAGTCATCTCTGTTATTGTCACTCATCATGACGCCTTGGGTATGACCATCGTCGGCTGATTGTTGGGATGCCATGGGATGATGTTCTGGCGAAGAGACTAACACAGGGTCATGTGTCAATCCCATCGGCCCACTATCACAATTGTAGCTATCTAGTAGACACGCTCCTCGCCTTCTAGTGTTTACGTAGGTCTCGGGTGCGAGGTATGACGATGTATCCGCCACCGCCTCCTCTGGTTGCCACGGCGCCTGTAGATGTTTCTGGAGGTCCTGTAATTCATGCTTATTGACGTAATTTTCTTTGACCTCTCTTATATCCCTTTGCATCACCAGAATGTCTTTTAGCAAACGACTTGGATCGATGTGGTCAAAACTCAATACCGGCAGTTTCTGCAATTCCCTCGCGACGAATATGGGGATGAGCTCTGGATCGGTTTCTTTGATTAGAGTGATAATATCATACAGATCACGCTCTGCTTTGCCAACCTTTTTCCGAGTGATTTTGCGTTTTGAGGTTGTGGGGAGAAAGGCTTGATCCTACGGTGATTTTGTTTGCTGGGGTGTTTATTAAAAATACGTGTACGTGTCGATGCTTTTACATTTATTAAGCGACTGCCTCCTACCTACCTATATATATCTACATGAAGTTGAAAACATGCTAAGTTGACATAACATTCCGCCCACCAAAAGGGCACTAGTCCTTTTCCAAACATTAAAAAGGAACCAAATAGTTAACATTAAATTGAATGCAAGCCAAGTACATACTAATTCAATTTCTAGGATTTTTACATAAGATTCTTACACAACTTGAAACAATAATAAAGTGTAAATACAGGTAGGTTAGGGAAATTGATACAAAATGAATAGTTAACAACTATAAAAAATATTTTGAACTCATCAAAATACTGCTATAGGTAAGTACTATTAATTACAAATAGAATTACACTTAAATGAAATTAACAGAAGACAAAGTCCTAATATGCTACAAAAAGTAAGTTAATTGTTTGAAACAAGCTAGAACTTACATAGCAAAGTTTTAAAGTTAGTTTAAAAATTAAGTTTTTAATTAAGTTATAGATAAATTAAAGTTTGTACATAATAGTGGACTGTAATAGAAAATGAATTTAATAAATCTGTACCTAATTATTTATCAATTAGTTTCAATAGGAAGAGCACACAACTTTGAAATTGACCTTTTAACTATACTACCACCACTCCGCACACTGTATACTCTAGTGTGAGAATCAGCTCCAGGGTGCTTGTCAATGATACGGCCTAGAGACCATTTTCCTGGTGGTAAACCATCTGTCTTGATTAGGACAATGTCGTTAATGTTGAACTCTTCTATTTTCTTAAGCCATTTGGGCCTTTGTTGTAGCCTTGAAAGGTATTCTTGTTGCCAACGTCGCCAGAAGTCTCCAAGTAGTTTTTGTGTATATTGCCAGCGGGATAGAGTATTAATTTTCACATCTTTGAAGTCTGGTGAAGGGACAACTATAGGGGCTTCTCCGATGAGGAAATGTCCAGGTGTAAGTGGTTCCACCTGATCTGGATCTGAGTCATCTACTGGACACAGCGGTCTGGAGTTGAGACAGGCTTCAATTTGGCAGAGCACAGTCGTCATTTCCTCGAAGGTAAGGTTGGTGGTTAGCACTCGCTTCAAGTGGTATTTGACCGACTTCACTCCGGCCTCCCAAAGTCCTCCAAAATTGGGTGAATAGGCAGGGATAAAGTGCCATTGCGTTCCTTCTAGGGCTAACTTATTTGCTATGTCCTTTTCGAGGTTTAGATTAGCTTCTTCCCATGCTGTTTTCAATTCTTTTTCTGCTCCGATAAAGTTCCTTCCTTGATCACTCCATATATTGCTACATTTTCCTCTTCTGGAAACAAATCTTTTGAAAGCAGCAATGAATGCTTCTGAAGTGAGATCTCCGACAAGTTCCAGATGCATAGCTTTTGTGGACATACAGACAAATACAGATATGTATGCTTTCTGTGTTTTAGATCCTCTTCCTTTCGACATGTTTACATAAAATGGGCCAGCAAAGTCGACCCCACTGTGTAAGAAGGCCCTTGTTGGATTTACTCTTTCTCTGATCAGATCTCCCATTATCTGAGTTCTAGTTAGGCCCTTTTGCTTAGCACACACTAAGCATTTGTGAATGCATTTTTTAACCAATCCTTTAGCTCTTATGATCCAGTATTTTGTGCGTAAGTAGGACAACATAAGCTGAACGCCTCCATGCAGTGTATGAATGTGAGCATCGGCGACAATCATTGTTACTAGTTTGTTTTTGTTTCCTAGGATTATTGGGTGCTTCTTGTCTTCATCTATGTTTGCATGTCGCAGGCGACCGCCCACCCTGAGGGTATTGTCATCGTCCAGGTAAGGATTGAGTGTTTTTATGTTACTAGCCTTCTTGACAGCTTTATTGTTTTTTATTCTGTTTATCTCATCACTATATTCTTCTTCTTGTACTAGTTTAATGCATGTCATTAAAGCATAGTTCAATTCTGTTGTTGTTAAGTTATTTTCATGCATGTCTGTTTTTTTGATGTTTAGAAATCTTTTGCTTATTGCTATAACCTTGACAAGTTCTTTTAAGTTCTCAAATTGATCAAATTTTGATGTTAGATTATATTTAGTTGTTTCTGCATTCTCTAGTTTTAGATTGACTTGTATTTTTTCTTTTTTCATCTCTTGTTTTGTAAAATAGTTATTTTGTTCTAATTTTATTTCTTTTTCAGATAACCAGGCAGGACCTTTCCACCATAGATTCATATCTTTGAGATCAGCAAGTAGCATGCCCCTGGATGCTATATCTGCAGGATTTTCTTCTGATGGGACATGGTACCACCGATTGTTGTGTATAGTTTCTAGGATTTCTACCACTCGATTGGCGACGAACGTCTTCCACCGGTGCGGCTCTCCAGATAACCATGCTATTACTATTGTTGAATCACACCAGGCATACATTTTGTTATTTGGTATTCTCATGGCTTGTTCTATTTGTTTTAGAAGCCTGGATAATAACAGAGCTCCTGCCAATTCAAGACGTGGAAGTGAAACAGTACGTATAGGTGCTACTCTTGTTCTGGAAGCTATAAGCTTTGTTGTTATAGTTCCGTCTGGATTCTCGACTCGTAGGTAGGCAACTGCTGCGTAGGCTTGCATCGATGCGTCGCTGAAACCATGGATCTGTATATTCTTCATTTTGCTGTCTACCGTGCCAAGCCATCGATCAATCTGAATTTTGTTTACATTTTTGATGTCTTCTCTAATTATTTTCCATTGCTCTTCTACAGGTTTGCTTATGGCTTCGTCCCAACCAACCTTTTCCAACCAAAGTTTTTGGATCAATATCTTTGCTAGGATTAGAGTTGGAGCAATCCATCCTAATGGATCAAATAGTTTTTGGATGTCAGACAGAATTGTTCTCTTGGTAATGTTGTTTGTGATTGTTGGTAGGTTCAGTTGGTATTGAAATTGATCTGTTCCTATATTCCATGTCACTCCTAGTGCTTTTATCATTCCATCTAGTTTGAAATCTAAGTGTGCATGGCTGGATCGCTCTTTTTCTTCAATTGACCTCATAAAGTATGGGCAGTTGGAAACCCACTTTGAGAGATTGAAGCCACCTCTTCTTAATATGTCAGTTACTTCTCGAGCTCTTACTGTTGCTTCTTCTGTAGTGTCATTACCGGAAAGCAGGTCATCCATGTAAAAGTCTTCTTTTATTATCTTTGCAGCTTCTGGATGATTCTGCCCTTCATCATCAGCAACCTGAAAAAGAGTTTTTACAGCGAGATATGGTGCTGACGCGGTACCAAATGTGACTCGAAGCATGCGGTATTCTTTGATATCTTCAGTTTCGTTTGTTCGCCACAGGATACGTTGATATTTGTCAGCGTCTTCTTCAAAAACAAGGCATTGTCGGTACATCATCTTTATGTCACTTGCATAACATATTCTTTTCAATCGCCATCGCATGATAATATTTCTGAGGTCATCTTGAAGTTGAGGACCGACAAGTAGTTCATCATTGAGGGAAACTTGGTTAGTACCCTTGGCTGAGGCATCAAATACAACGCGTGTCTTCGATGTTTCTTTTTCTTCACGGACTACAGCATGATGAGGTAAGTACACTGCTTTTTCTATTTTTGTTTCACTGTCTGTTATTTCTTTCATATGTCCAAGTGTTAAGTATTCTTTCATAACTTTTATGTAGTCTTCTTTTAGCTGTGGGTTTCTTTTGAATTTTCTTTCTAATTGAAATAATCTATGTTTTGCTATTTCTTTTGTATTTCCTTCTGTTGATTTAGGTTCTCTTGTTTTGAAAGGTAGTTTTAGTATGTATCTACCTTCTTCAGTTCTTTTGTGGGTTGTAGCATAGATATGTTCGCAATGCTTTTCTTCTTCAGTTAGTGTTCTTTTGTTGATTGTGTCTATTTCCCACAGTGCTTTGAGCATGTCATCCATTTCCAAATTGTGATGCATTACTACATATGTGTTGTCTTGTGGTCTTGAACATACTTCTCCAAACAGGATCCAACCAAGGCTGGTTTTCTGGGCACATGGTGTGCCAGGTGGACCTTTGATGTAGTCATTTTCTAAAATTTGTGTTATCTCTTTAACTCCAAGTAGCAGATCAACCGACCCAGGAGTGAAGTAGGCTGGATCCGCTAGCTTTAGGCCTTTAAGGTGAGGCCATTGTTGTGTTGGTATTGTTTTAGTGGGTATCTTAGTGGTCAGTTGTTTTGACATTATGTAGGCTCTGATTGGTATGCAAAATTTGGAGTCCCACAGTGATCTTATCTTGAGCTGTACCACATGCTTTATATCTGTTCTCGTAGAACCCACTCCTACGACCTTTCCCTTCATGGGTTGTTTTTTAAGTTGAAGGAGTTGACTTGCTTTCTCGCTAATAAATGTGGCTTGGGATCCATTATCTATTAGTGCTCGTAGTGGAATGATGTGTCCTTCTTCGCTAATGGCTTCCACTACTGCTGTAGCTAATAGTGACTGTCTAGTATTGGGTTGTGATGCTGTCGTTGTACTAACTTGGATTTCCTTTTCTTCCTCTTCTTCTTCTTCTTCTACCACATGTTGTGAAGCCAGGGGTGCTTGTGATGTTCTGGTTGTATCCACTGGTTCCAGTTTCTGGTTGTGTAGTAGAGAATGGTGACGACGCTTGCATATTCTACAGGAGACAGGCAGACGACATTTGTTGGCTGCATGTCCTGGTACTAGACAGTTGAAACAGAGGCAATTGTTTGTTGCAAACTTGCTTCGTTCGATAGGTTCCAATTTGCTGAATTCTTTGCAGTGGCTTAGTGTGTGATTGTCTTTGCACATGATGCATGTCCTTGTTGTAGGTGTGGTAACATGATAGGAACGCTGAGTGGTTGATTTTGTATCTTTTACTGAAGTATTTGTTGCTATCATTTCTAGTGTTCTGAACTTTGATTCAATAAACTTCTTAAATTCACACCAACTAGGCAAAGCTTCCATTTCATCTTTGTAAGAATATTCTTCCCAACATCGATGAGTCTCTTGGTCCAGCTTTTGAACTAGTAAATGAATAATCAGCGGGTCCCATGAACTTGTATTTATTTCAAAATTGTTCAGCGTATTCAGGCATTCGCTTGTGGTATCTAATAAGCCCTTTAAATGCACTGCTGATTGGGAATTAATTTTCTTTTGATTAAATAATCTTTTCATTGTGTTGTTAATAATCAAACGTTTGTTACCGTACCTTTTTTTCAATATGATCCATGCATTTTGATAATTGTTGGACGTTATTTGTATATTTTTCAATAATGTTTCAGCCTCTCCGGTGACACTTGTTTTGAGATAATGTAATTTTTGTACTTCACTGAGACTTGTATTGTTGTGCACCAAGGATATAAACAAGTCACTGAATGTTGGCCATCCTTCATATGTTCCATTGAAGCTTGGAAGCACAATCTTTGGTAGATGCACTTGCATTGAGGTAAATTGACTGACATTGCCACTTATGTTTGCTGAACTGGTTTCTATTGCAGCACTTTCCATGATTTTTATGAGTATGTCTTTCAAGTCACCTTGTAATGTGTTGTAAAGGTCTTCGTATATGTAAAACTCTTCATTGAGGAAGTATGGTAAGCTTCCTTTGACTTCCTTTGGAGTTATCTTTACAAGTTCTTGATGACATGATTTAAAACGCTGCCAATGATCTTCGATGATTTGCAACCGAGCCTCGATATAACCTCTCGTTAGACGAGTTTTAGGACACTTTTTTAGGTTCGTCTGATGTTTTTGGAAGTTTGCGGCACAATCTTCTAACACCGTAAGTAGCTGAGCTTGTTCCAATGTAGGCGCCATTTTTATAATGCGTTGTTCTCGAAAGTTTTACAAAGTTTTGCCAATGTCCAAATTTGTTATTCACTTTGTTTGTAACGTTCAACCAGTTCACAGAAATGTTTTTAAATGTTTTGTTTTGTCCAATAATCACTGTTATAACCACTGCTTAGTATTTTTAGTTCGTAAAATGTTCATGAGATAATCACCACAAGATGTTTTTTCACGGAAAAGTTTGAGGTTATGTTTCCGACTTGCCGTTCCGTGATCGTTTTATTTTTCAATACTATTTCTCCGTGATCCACGCGCTGCACTAAATAATATCCGGCTAAGGGCCAATTTATGTGGGGAGAAAGGCTTGATCCTACGGTGATTTTGTTTGCTGGGGTGTTTATTAAAAATACGTGTACGTGTCGATGCTTTTACATTTATTAAGCGACTGCCTCCTACCTACCTATATATATCTACATGAAGTTGAAAACATGCTAAGTTGACATAACAGAGGTGGTGATGGAGTCAAACAGCAGTGATTTTGCCGTTTCAATTTCCTCCGCCGAGAAAGACGTTACACACAAGCGCATAAGTCCATCTTCTGTCATTACATCTGCCTTATTTTGTATAAAGGCTAACACTTCGGATATCACTAATTTACAGTTATTGCACTTGATGATATTGCACGGCATTTTGCTTCACACAAAATCCACTCTCGATAACGACCGCTCGGAACAACGCGCGAGCGCGGACTGAGCTCTAAGCTTATATTTATAGTCTCTACACCTGAAAGATATCATGGATATCATTTTCGAGTATATCATATTGTGCAAACGAGGATTATACCCGTTCTATGTAGCCCAGCCTTTAAAATTATCTCTCATAAAGGGCCTCTGTTGGCTACGGCCCCACGAATGCCTCCCAAAGGACCGAGACTCTATATGGCCAGTGATCGTGGAAATGAGATAAAATAATGAAAAACCTTTATGCAGATAACGTACAATGATTTCTTAAGTCTTATATACTAGGACATGTTATCTGTTTGCCCTAGTTTACACATGCCTCTTCTAGCTTCTTCCATTCGTTTCTATCCTTGGCAATTCTTGTCTTTCCAGTGATGGATTTTATTTATGTCTTATTTCCACCTTTTGAAAGGTCGTCCAAATTTTCTATTTTGATTCCTGGGTAATGTAGTCGTAAATGTAGGTAATAGTTTTATTCGAATTTTCAGTTCTTCTTAAAGTTTGACCGATCTACAGTTATTTTTCTATAAAAATAACATAGTATAGAAGAGAAAGAAAGAAAGAAAGAAAGAAAGATTATACTCTGCCTTATTGTATTCATAGCAAACTTCTCTCCAAAGACCTATAACCGACCAATCTGACAAACATCCAACTATTATGCGCTTTCCTCAGGTCCCATGTTTGGTTTCTTAAATTAAAACATTGGAAGAATACATTGATTTTAAAGTTTCCTTTAAATTTTCAGACAAAGCTCTTTGTTTTTTATGATTTATTAAATGACCAGCATCTCTTTCAAGCATTATCTATTCTTGTTTCTATTTATTTTGTTGTTAGATAATTTGGTGAGTAAAATAACTTTACGTTATAGCAGATAAGGATTTTTCCGAGATAAGTATATTCCTTAACATACCGACTCTATTGTGCTGAGTGTTATTGGTTAAACTTAATTTTCAGACTATTAATATGTAGATGCCCTACTTTTTCACTTTCTTTGTATCATATTAGCGAGTTCTTCAGGCTTATTGGACCGAATTATCAGATCATCGGCAAACCTTAAATATGTTCGTATAATCTACATTTATTTTTAGGCCATAATTCTACCAATTTAGGTTTTGAAATATTTTCTCAAGATCTGCTTCCGTTCTTTTCCAGTTTGACGGTTGTAGAGCTAAATTTGTAAATGTTTCTAATGATCCTTGTATTTTAAATGCTTTAGTTGCCTTAGCAACCACCATGCCATACTTTTTTTTTGTGTTCTAGGGTTTTAAAGGCTTGGTATCCGGCCAACAATTGTTTTGGAAAATATTTTATAATGTATATGCTTGTCATCAAGCTGATTGCCCAATAATTACTTGTGGAATTTTAATCCTCTTTGTATGGATAAGATAATGATTCAGTTTTTTTTTTCAGATTTATTATTTCATTGAATATCATTGTGAGAACTGTGATGATTTCTCTGGTAGCTATAAAGAATTCATTTGTGTAGAAGGGTCCGGGTGGTTTGTTTAAAAAACTTAGATCCTACCATACTCCTACCTCTCTTGGAAATATTGTCGATACCTTATCTTCATCAGCTTTCAGCAGCTTTGTCACTGGCACATTATTTTGGCTCGTGTACAGATCTCGGTAGGATTCTGTAGCCCTTGCGAGTGTGTTTGGTCGTTTTGTTATGCAGTATCCGCTTTTGTTTTTGATCTGCGGTATTCATTCTTTTTGGTGGTTAGGATTTTAATATCAAGCACTCGAAATCTTGGCAAAGAGTAGAAAACAATGGGGGCTTCTAAATTAGAGCACAATATTACCATCGTTGGACGTTAGCTCATGCTGGGTGAGTGTCATGTGCTATCACTTTTTTTACCTAAGACGAAATGAGAGCGATGTTAAAAGACGTTGCTTTGGCTACTATAAGCTTGCCAAAGCCACATCTCGGGATTTCATAATCTGTCATTAAGTGAGTAAATCATCGCAACCTACTATCTCTACATAGATTACGATGGCTTTTTTTATATTAAAAATACATTAATAGATGTAACCATTGCAGATATTTTGAATTAAATATAGTAATAAACTATACTGTAATAAAGAACTTCAAAGAAAACCTGA
>OZ007539.1:5447153-5523096 GCA_963931895.1 Eupithecia pulchellata
GGATAGTCGAATGAGTAAGCGTCACATTGATCAGCTTCTTACAAAAGTACCAACAAGAAAGTCGCGATACTCGATTGTTAGTCCAGAGGTACAAGAGGGGTCGTTAGACACAACCGAGGTTAAGGACAACGACGGGTTGTCAGCGCCGTGTACGCCATCTTCATGCTCAAGCTACGGCAGTCCGGCACAAGGCAATGATGAGGATGAGATAGGCTTAGGATATTGTGAACAGCCGCCGCAGACCCCTCATAAGACATGCGTTAGTCGCCAGAAACAAGCTGTTACTCCTCACGCGATGAATTTAAGACCTCGTGTTAAAAAAATAGATAATAAAAATAAATAGTTACATATTATGTACTAGTGTAAGATGTTACCTTGTTTAATAACCTCTTTGTGTAAGTGTTTAAATACATCTTAGTATAGTTATTTGTTTTTGAGTTATAGGTAACATAGGTAATCAAACCTTAGGTACATATACATGCATTTGTATTCATTGTGTATCCACAAGTTGTATACTTAGATTTTAGACATTTAAGTATTTGATTTTGTTTTGTTTAACCGTGATAGCTTAGATATATGTATATAGATACCTAATTAGTCTAATCATTATTCTAAGGGGGAGAAAATGTGGTATTTGCCTATCACAATGAATGTAGCTACACTCCCCTGCTTGTAACGTGAAGGTTGCACAAATAAAGCTCAGTTTACGATAGCCCGTCTTTCATTGTACTCGTACATTACAAATGTAAGTATAAATTAGTGAGTTATTTATTTTGTAATTTATAGATTAGGCACAGCCGACCACAAACATTTTTTCATAAGGTCAGTTGGGGCAAGTGCGGCGTAAAAAAAATTAAGTTCACTTTGCACTCGAATTGTGTTAATAAACAGAACATTTTTAAATAATTTATTTCAGTACCACATTCCCTGATGAATTATCTCCGTACGGAACCTGCAATTTTAGCATTCTGATGTAGTTTTCTATGTATTTCATTGGGTTTTTAACAGCTTGTCCATAGCCGCACTTTCCCAACGAAATGGGGCAAGTGCGGCTGTAGTCTACAAATGCCAGTAAATGACTCTTATCTGTAATTTCAACGTGAAAATTAGAAAGAAAAACGTTTAAATAGAAGTCTATATTCGACTCTTGGATCCTAGAAATAAGGTTTACCTAAAAAAAAACAAGAAAATTGTAAAATGGGGAAAGTGCGGCATATTTCTTAAGGAACAAGTTTTCCAGTGGTACTAAACATTTATACCTGACTGCCCAAGAAGGAAGGTAAGGTAATGGGATGTATGTATTATGTTCTTTTGACAACAATGCTCATAATGATGATGATGATAAAGATAATGTTTATGTAGGTATACATTAAAAAATCCATCTTTTTTATGTATATAATTTTATTAATTGAAAATGTTTTAAATGAAAAATTGAGTTTTATTTATTATTTTTTATGAATTTAACTTAATAAGATTACGACAATTAAACAATTCACAAAAATTAAGAAAAAAATGAGGAAAGGCAGTACCAAAAATAAATCTAGCACTTAATAAATTAAGTTTCATATTTTTTTACATCAATAATAAAATTATGAATAATTTTACCATTTGTTATTTTTTTAATAATAATATTATATTGATATATATTTTTTTGATATGGTTGAAAATATATAATATTTCAACCATATCAAAAAAATATGGTTGAAAAGGTTGAAAGCCGCTGACTTGGGGCAAGTGCGGTATAGTGCCGCACTTGCCCCAAGCATGGTAGCCGCACTTTCCCAAACAATACAATTTGAGGTTCAGTTTTTGAACTGGGATTATAGCGTATTTCGCATAGATACAAATAAAACAACTACATAAATACGAAGCTTAGGATCTAAAGAAAACACTAAGGTATTACAGATTAGCCAATCTAAGCACAAAACCGGTTTTTGTAGCACCTCAATGCACACGTGTCAACTTCGAACTGTATTGAAATCTGAGTGAAAAATAAAAAATGGCGTAAAATCCTATTTCCTTAAAGTGGCGCTCCCAAATTTTTTTTGGGAACTAATTTTGTTTCTCTTGTCATGACTAGATGGCGATTTTAGCAATAACATTGCTAATTTCTTGAATAATTATGCTTGCCGCACTTCCCCCATAGCCGCACTTACCCCAACTGACCTTACCGTTCATGTTTACAATGAGAGGTATGGGTAGGTACTCCCGAAGGCAACTTGTAACGCTTGATGTGTGGTCGTCTATATCGCCGTTTATAGCTTTACAAAATTTAGGCACATACATAGATTGTTACAGAAACAACTCTTAAACGGTGAGGGAGGTTGCTCATTTATTCATCAAACAATAGGTACATATAATTACATCAAAAATTAATAAATACATCACATTTCAATGAAACTATCTTGCCATGGTACTTTGCCCTCATTGACAAAGTAAGTTTGGTATTCTTATCTGACTTTTTTTGCATCATTCAGGACATTTCCTCGATTTTGTACTTGTAAATTTTCTACGTTTGAACGTGTGGTATCGTAGCCCGTATTAATTACAGTTCCATTATCCACATTTTCTCGATAAAAACATCTTGGAGGTGCATATGAATTAGGTGTGTGCTCCATTAGAAAGTTGTGCAAAACACATGAAGCCATCACCACTTTTTCTATATATTGTTGTATATATTATATATATATATATATAAATACCAACTTGGGCACTATGTTGATCCAGCCCGACTCCCGTGCATTACTGAGTCCACCTTTTCCCCATTATTACTCGACTCCGGTTGCATAGATCTTGCCCAGAGTGGCAACGGCGCAATTTTGAAAGCGACGTTGCCAAACGTATTCATCGAAAAAGTGATGTACTTGACATTTTTATCGTAACGATCTCGAACTCAATCGACTCCGTAACGGCAAAAATTCTGAAACGCTTAATCACTTGTTGGCTCCGTTTTATATATCAAATCCAAAGTCGTATGTTGATCTGATCCATTTATACTATCAAAATTAGAGCTTTATTTGATCCGACAAAACGAAACTGTATATTAAGTAAAGTAGGTAAATGTTTCGAATACAATTCAGTATTTGTTGGCTCCGTATATTAATATGTGCAGTGCTTCATACATTGCTGCATCCTTCACAATGTGAAGGGGGCGGGGGACGGAGCACCGAACGCGAAAGTAACCAGTTCTTCATAGAAGACCATGGATGCAAATAAATACTTACATTAAGGCTCCGGGTACGGATGAAGTTCCTTAACCATTTTTGGAAATAATTGTTTAACTCACAAATAATAAGAAAACGTGTTTTCTTTAAAAAAATCAGATTTGGTATAATTTCAAGCCAGCGAAGTGTTTTGAAAAAAAATGTTGTAGGAACCTAAATAATTACTATTCTAATACAAATAATAGCAGATCACGGTGAAAGTATCCTTAAATTACAAATTATTTTGGTATTATGTTCGTTAGGGAAATTCATCTGTGCCCGGAGCCTTAACGAGATTTATAAATAAAGAATTAACAGATAGAAAAACCAAGAGCAAAAAATACCACCAACTAAACGTAGTTTAAAATTTACCGAGAAACTCCTTTTTCAATAAATTTTTTAGTTTTGAAAATTTTTTTAGTACATTATTTATTAAAAGATTTAAGTACCCGGAGCCTTAACAAGATTTATAAATGAAGAATTAACAGATAGAAAAACCAAAAGCAGAAAATACCATTAGCTAAACGTAGTTTAAAATTTACCGAGAAACTCCTTTTTCAATAAATTGATTAGTTTATTAAATTTTTTTCACTACATTTTTTATCATTAAAAGATTTAACAGGTAGAAAAAGTATCAGCAGAAAATACCACTAACTAAACGTAGTTTAATATTTACCAAAAAACTTATTTTAAATTTACCTAATTAAGTAATTATTTTATAAAAAAATTAAGTACCTATACATTATTTATTATATGGCAAAAAAGCCTTTTAAAAAAATTACAATCATCTAACTAAATTAGAGTTATTATTTACAATTGAAACAATTGGTAGATCAACTGATCCATATCAATACCACTTGTATGTTTACACAAGATGCTGGCTGCATTGCATCGCTGTATGGCAACGCTTATTAAATGAAATTAATATCGTGTTTGTGCTTTAATAATATTGTTGAAGGTATTATAGAAAGTGAAAAAAATTTATTTTAAGCATAAAAAAGTTGTTGGTACGTTTTTGAACACTCATTGAAATTTACTTTGAACAGACTTGATTTTTGAATTTACTTTGAAAAATCAGATCTTATATCCGCGCGTTAGTTATTAAACTTGAAACCTATCAAACAAACATGCTATAAACAAATCTGCTAGAGAGGTATTATAATATCAGCAGAGAATTAAACTGATAACAATTAAAATGTTAGATTTATGTAAAACGAAAGGTTGAGACTGCAAGTAACCAATGACAGAGCTCGGTGGGCTCTGATTGGCCCATTTGAATCGGATCAACTTGTGCTAAAATGCCAAAAAGGTGGATTTGTATAAAAACCACGTAATTATTATTATTACTGACGGTGACACTGTTGGCTCCGTTTGGAGCCACGTATTAACGGTGAAGTGGCAATGGATCAACAAATACTAACCGGATCAACAAGTATATATAGATATCTATATATATATATATATATATATATATATATATATATATATATCCCCACGGGCACTTAGTTGATCAAACGTGCCATATAGGTAGTAATTATTTGATCCGTTTTCACTTGTTGATCCGGGTAGTATTTGTTGATCCATTGCCACTTCACCGTGAATACGTGACTCCAAACGGAGCCAACAGTGTCATCGTCAGTAATAATAATAATTACGTGGTTTTTATACAAATCCACCTTTTTGGCATTTTAGCACTAGTTGATCCGATTCAAATGAGCCAATCAGAGCCCACCGAGCTCCGCCATTGGTTGCTTGCCCTTTAAGCCTTTCGTTTGATATAAATCTAACATTTGAATTGTTAGAGTGTTAGTTTCAATCTTTGCTGATTTTATAATACATCTTTATCAGATTTGTTTATCGCAGGTTTGTTTGATAGATTTCAAGCTGAACGACTAAAGCGCGGAAAATAGCACAAAATAAATAAAGCTCCGATTTTTCAAAATTTTAAAGTAAATTTCAAAGGTGTCCAAAATTTATTAATGTTCAAGTCTGTTTTGTTTTTTAGTCGCCTTCTAAAATACCTTATTGCCGCATTGGGCGATCCTTTTTTTAAGCCGCGATAACTAGGTAATAAATAAATACTCCCACATCATCGTCGACTGATATGGCGTAAGGGGCGATAAAGGCCTGTGATGCAGGAATTTACAGGTTCGATTCCGGCCTTGGGACAATGTTTGTACGATTTGCAAATATTTTTTTCAGGCATTCTGGGTATTTTTCTATGCATAAAAAAATTACAATCTACGTAAAAATTTAAAAGAAAGAAATAAAATCGTTTATTTGGCTGACACAAGAAAACATAAGTACAAAAATAAGTGTAAAAATAAAATATTCCTAAAATTATAGTATCGTACCTACTGAGTATGAACCTAAAATAAAAGTAATGTATTTTATTAAGTATGTCAGTCATCTAGTTCCCAAAACTAGAGCTCTGCTTAGCTTGGGGCTAGATGATACTGTGTGGTTTATCCTGGATTATTTATTTATTATCTTGCACATTTTTATTAAATGTGACACCCACGGCAAGAACTCTTCCCGTACGAGGCGACTAAGGGACATACACCAGGGGGCGGGTAGCAGCACCCTCTACAGAACTAGTTAACTGAACTACAATCACCAACCCGCATGCCCGGCGTGGGGATTATGGGCAATATTAATAAATAATAAATAAATAAAATTATCCTATATTATTATAAAATATCCCCCTGATGATAAGTTAAGATAAGCCAGAAAATGGTTTTCATCTCCCGACCGCCTCGCTATTCCTGGCTATGGTAGCGGTCATGGTAAGGGTGGGGCAGGGGGTGCTAAGACACCGGGCTACCCCAGGCTACCATCGACAGAAATTGACCAAATTGTTTAACAGACGCACTCTTCAGGCTTAACCACGATCCAGCACAGTTGGAAGTGGAGTTAGAGAAGATTAAATGGCATGTTCTGGGGTTATGTGAATTCCGTAGAGAGGGAGAAGAAACTGTAACCATAAACTTGGGCTATCTTCTCTACTTTCGCGATGGTCATATAATATCTGTCCTGGGATGTTTTATTATAACATCTCAGGGTGGCGTAGCTTTTCTCGTCAATAAAGCACTCTCTAACTACGTGGAAGAAATCTTCAGTGTGTCGAACAGGGTAGCGTATCTGATCCTTAGGCTGTCTAAGCGCTACAGCAAAAAGGTTATTCAGGTCTATGCACTGACCTCGGTACACTCGGATGATGAAGTGTAGGATATGTACGAATACATATCCAAAGCCTTACATCCCACCACCAAGGCTCACTTCAACGTTGTTATGGGGTACTTTATCGGCAAGGTAGGAACCCAAACTGGTAACGAATCCTGAATACGCCCGCATGGTTCCAGAGTTCGACATCACAGGGCAAAAATGCTTGTCAACATTCTGGAGAAAGAGGGGCTGTTCTAAACTCTTTTTTAAGAAGCAGCCCCAAAGAAAGTAAACAGGTCAGATCCCCGAAATTGTGTCAAAAAATGAACTGGTTTAATATCGGATCAGAGCACATACTTGTCAGAGGCTCTCTGAATATCAATTTGAAGAGAAAACTGCTGATGAAGTCCACGTACCGCCCGAACGCAACAACATCTCACTCCTTATCCACATCTATTCGCTGTTCTAAGGAGTAATCTCGAACCGTCTCCCCAAGAGGCTCGACGAGTTCCAAGCCACCGGAACAGGTTGGGTTCCGCGGAGGATATGGTACCATAGATCACATTCACACAGTGAGGCAAATTATACAGAAATCTGAAGTATAATCAGCCCCTGTGTCTGGCTTTTGTGGACTATATGAGAAGGCCTTTGACTCTGCCCAAACTCGGGCTGTTCTAGAATCCTTACAGCGATACCAAGAAGACTATCATTATATCGAGAAATGTCTGAACGAAGCCGCAACCATGAGTGTCCAAGTACAGGACCAGCAGACTTAACTTAACCAATCCAAATGCGCAGAGGAGCGAGGCAGGGGATGTCATTCAAAGTGTTCATTAGCGCGTTGGAAGACATATTTAACGTTTGTTGTTTGGATATGCTGGGCTGGAAAGATCCCGCACCTTTCCATTCTAGAATCGTAAACATAACTTTTATTTACATAAACGGCGACTACAACTCACACTAAAGGAGCTGAACAGCACAGGCTGGACAGTCTAGCTTCAGCCTCCCGATGTATCGGCCTTGGCATGAATCATATCACTGGCCACATTGATCCAGGATCGTTGGTCGTACATGGCCACCTTCTCGAATTTTTTTCTGAGTACACTTACCTTGGGCAGATTTTGCAGTTGAGTAAAAACAATTTCGAGAAGGAAGCCAAGAGGATGATCCAGCTGGGCTGGGCAGAGTTCGGAATCCATACCAAAATTATTGAAAACGAAGGATTCCAATCAGTTCGTCCTACCAGTCCTGACATACGGAGCTGAGACGTGGACACTTACGATAGGGCTACCAGTTTAATGTCGCTTAGCGAGCTATGAAGACAGGGCGCTATGGTGCTCATTGAGGAGGCCTATGTGTAATAGGGGCTGATGAAGATGATACAGTCAAAAATATTAATTAAATACACGATATAATTTATTAAAATATGTTAATTTTATAATAAAGGAGATTTTTGTTAAATTTCAGACTACGTTTAGTTGGTGTTATTTTCTGCTGGTGGTTTTGGTTTTGCTATTTGTTCAGGCTGTCTTTTTATAAAATATCAATTTACAACAAAACTCCAAGTAACTTGCAAAAATTATCCACAAATATCAATTTACAACAAAACTCCAAGTGACTTGCAAAAATTATCCACAAATTAGTTTAAACGGATTGTCAAAAAAGTTCCTACAAAAAGGCTTACTATAAAATATCAGATTATCTAGATATTAAAAAAGTTTAGAGATGAGTTTTGCTCCAACTCCAAAACTAACAAGGTTTACCTTTAAAAGATTGAAGTGAACCATTAATCAAAGTGGACTCTTTATTTTCCAGTATGATTTTTAGTGTAATTTAACGGTGCCCCGTCCCCCGCGCCCTTCACATTGTCAAGGATGCAGCAATGTATGAAGCACTGCACATATTAATATACGGAGCCAAGAAATACTGAAGTGTTTTCGATAATTACTTAATATACAGTTTCGTTTTGTCGGATCAAATAAAGCTCTAATTTTGATAGTATAAATGGATCAGATCAACATACGACTTTGGATTTGGTATATAAATTGGAGCCAACAAGTGATGAAACGTTTCAGAATTTTAGCCGTTACGGAGTCGATTGAGTTCGAGATTGTTACGAAAAAAATGTCAAGTACATCACTTTTTCGATGAATACGTTTGGCAACGTCGCTTCCAAAATTGCGCCGTTGCCACTCCGGGCAAGATCTATGCAACCGGAGTCGAGTAATATGGGGGAAAAGGTGGACTCAGTAATGCACGGGAGTCGGGCTGGATCAACTTAATGCCCAAGTTGGTATTAATATATATATATATATATTGTTTGGTTCCAAATTGATCTGAGTATGGTAAATGCGAAATCTTGACGCCAGTATGCCAAAAGCGTTTTCAACTATTCTTCTTGCACGAGATAATCTATAATTAAATATTTTTTTTTCGTAGCTGCTCAAATCCGCTTGACGATATGGTTTCAGCATGTCAGGTCTCAACGGGAATGCATCATCAGCAACAAATACATATGGCAAACACCTTGAACTGTGTTGAATCTGTTCGGAGTTTGGAAGGTTTAAATGTTTCATTTGTAACTTTTCAAAAAACGTTGTATTCTGCAAAACACCTCCATCGGAAACTCTTCCATTTGTACCAAAATCTGCTAATAGAAATCGGTATTTGGCATCAACTATTGCCATAAGAACCATGCTATGTCGTCCTTTGTAGTTGTAGTAATAAGATCCACTCTCAGCAGGTGGAACTATGTCAATGTGTTTTCCATCGATGGCACCCAAGCAGTGAGGAAAATTCCATCTCTCTTCAAAAAGTTGTGCGGTTTCCTTCCATTTATCCGATGAATCTGGAAACTAAAATAAATATCATTTTGTATTGTTATAGGATGCTGACAACTCTTCTGAAAATACCATAGTTATTAATACTACAGATAACGCTGCTGCAAATGCTAGTACAGGGAATACAGACGATATTACGACATCAAAGAAGACTCCATTAGCTGCTACTAGACCGGGAAGAAAGAAAATGACAGAGCAAGATCAGTTAACCACTGACATATTACTATCCGTGAAAGACCATTTTAAGCGTCCTGCTCCTGCTTCAGCAACAGAAGATCAGTACGATCTTTTGGGAAGATCTATCGCAATTAAATTATGTAAGATCATTAGACAAGCGTCAACGCTTGATTGCGGAGAAGATAATTAACGACACCTTGTTCGATGCCGAGATGGGCAATCTGAATACCGAAGCAATTCAGAACCGTCGAAGTTTAGCTTTTGTTTCTTCACCAACTCCTAGTCTCTCACCTTCAAGTCCTTCACCCTCACTAGTTCAACAATATTATACACAACCGTATACTCACACCGCTTCTGTTGCGCATCAAATACAACCCTGCGTATCACCGATACAACAGTACAACACCCAACAACAAAAGTACACGATTTATCCTGCACCGCAAAGTCAGCCCTGCGCATCTCCGATTCAACAATATAACACTCAACGACAAACTACTTCTCCTGCACCACAATCTCAGCCCTCACCAGTACAACAACAAGAATTTGACACACAACTGAATACAGCAACATTTTATTCAAATTTTAATTCAGAATAATTTGACTTAATATGTAATTGTACCTACCTATTAAACTTGTGTAATGATTCGAATTTGGTTTTAATTGTTTACTCACCTGTAGATAGTCCTCTTTCAGAACTTCATAAATAGCATCACATGTTTCTGGTATTATTCGGCCCAAAGCCTGAGGTGATATAATAGCAGAATATTTAAGACACTCATATGTTCTTCCTGTTGCAAGAAATCTCAGTGTTACTGCTAGTCTCTCATGTGCTGATATTGCTTTCCTCATAACAGTATCTTGTCTTTGTATTAAAGGAGTAATCAATGATAATAGTTTCAAATAAAGTTTTTCATCCATTCGTAAATAGTTTTCGTAATCTGTAGGTGAAAATCTCAATTCATTTATCAAATTTACGTGGGAGAACTGCTTTCTTTTCAATAACCAGCGTTTAGACCATTCAGTGCGATCTCTTTTTCTTTTTCTGTTCTGCAAAACAAGTGCTAAGCCAAGTACAGCTATCACATCGTCGTCGTCCATTGTAGTTTGGTTGGTATATACCGTACACAGTACCTAGGCGTCGTACACACACCGTCACGTAGCTCAACTGAGAGTTAATGGCAAAACTGTGCATGCAAACCCAAACGTGTATGTGTTATATGAAACTCGGTTATGCCTGTCGGTTATGCATGCAAGGCTAAAACCAGCATGCAAACCCTAACGTGTATGGCCTCCATTAACTGAGTACCTACCTATCTAATACTATTTCAGCCGAGATGGATTCAGTGCTGCCTATCTTTGGGAATCCCTGGTTCATTCAAAACATGAAAAAAAGAATCTCGGTTCAGAGAGATTGTTTATATTTCATTTAGTTAGATTTACTCTGGTCTGTGAATGTGATGTGACTCGACTCGCTGTTGTTGTGTTGAGGATTGTGTTTGAAACAAAATTAATTGTTAGCAGTTTGAGTTAAAATCAGGCAATTACTACGTGCGTGGTACAGTGGATGGACTGATGTAAGACGAAAGCTTTGATAATGCCTCCAAGATATAGTCAAAATTATCGTTCAGAGTGGGAGTTGATGTCCGAATTTAAAGAGTGGCTTCAACCAGTTCAAAATGACTCTACCAAAGCTTACTGTAAGTATTGTAAGTGTCATATCATGGCTAAATTGTACTGCTTGAAACAGCATCTGTCATCTTCTAAACACCTCAAAGCTATGGAACCAATACGAGGCCAAAAACAAATTGAATTCCCGAAAGTCAAAAAGAATCTTAACACTCAAAAGGCTGAAAGCACACTAGCTATGTTTATTTGTGAACATGCTTCTATTTTGACCACTGACCATTTGTCACAAGTATGTAAGAAATCATTCAGCGATAGTCATAGTGCTGATATTCGATTACATCGAACAAAATGCACGAATATAATCAAGAATATATTGGCACCACATTTTTATCGAGAATTAATAGACGACATCGGTGATCAAGAATACAGTGTGTTAATTGACGAATCTACAGATGTTTCCGTGAGCAAACTGTTAGGCGTGACAGTTAGATATTTCAGCAAATCGTTGAAGAAAATCATTTCTACCTTTTTGGGCTTAGTCGAACTTGCAGACGGAACAGCCAATAGTATAGTAAATGGCTTAAAGTTATTGCTTTCCGGATTAAATTTGAACATCAAAAAATTAATCGGCATCGGAACGGACAACGCCTCCGTAATGACAGGAACGACAAACGGTGTTCATCAACTACTTAAAATTGAAACCGGCAATGAAAATTTAATATTAGTAAGATGTGTCTGCCATTCCTTACAACTTGCAATGTCACATGCCTCTGAAGAGACACTCCCTAGAAATATAGATTTTCTTATTCGTGAAACATATAACTGGTTCAGTCATTCATCGAAGCGGCAAATTTACTACAAAGATTTGTTTAAAACAATGAACTCTGGATCAGAGCCCCTAAAAATCCCTCAGTTGAGCAATACCAGATGGATCTCCATAGAGCCAGCTGTTTGTCGCATTTTAGAACAATGGAACGAGTTAAAACTTTTGTTTCAAGTTGCCAGACGTGATGAACATTGTTACATGGCAGAAATGTTGTACAACATGTATAATGATCCTGTAAACCATCTCTATTTAATTTATTTAAAACCAATCGTGCAGGAGGTTCAACGGGTTAATAAACTGTTTGAAAGCAACGATGTTGACGTCTGCAAACTTTATAATGACCTGATTGGATTAACGGAATCGATAAGTCGTCGCATTCTTAACCCTACAGCCAGAGTTAACGTGCTGACACAACATATTGCCAGCTATGTAGACCCATCCTTGTATATGGGCTACATTTTCGAGACAAAGTTAAGGGAATATAATCTAGCGCAAGAAGAAGAGCAAAACGTTAGACGGCGATGTGCTAATTTTACCCTTAAACTTGTAAACGAATTACAAGCAAGATTGCCTACAAACCTTGCAGTACTACAAAAAATGAATATGTTTTCTGTACAAGAAACGCTGAAGGTTTTAAAACCAGCTATTGTAGAAATTAGTACTGGGAAGTTTTCCATTTTCCGTCAAACGAAACGAGACGCTTATTTTAAGACTAAAAATAGTTTCATGAAACAGTTTTTTTTAAAACACTTTTTTGTTCAACAGTAATCGTCACTTAACAATTAATTTACACTTGAAGTCACAGAATAATTACTATCAAATCGATCCGAAGTACCTAATTATTCCAAAAACACCGAATAATTGCAATGAGCGAAAGCAATGCACAATACACACATGACGCACGCACGTGTCAAGTGTTATTATTATTACAAAACAAAACAAAACAAACTTTACCTTTGAACTCCACTCGAATTTCACTCCTAAAGTTTTTTTTTTAATTTGGTCGTTTTGTATCTTATCTATATCGCAATAGAGTTCACTATTCTATCCAAAAACGACATACGTAGGCCCACTTCGCAACGGGTTTCTTCAAAAACACGTTTTTCTGTAATCCCAAAGCAAACAAAATTTTACGCTCTATAAAATAAGGATCTGTTTTGCCTGTTCCTATTCTATCCAAAAACGACATGGGTTTCTTCAAAAACACGTTTTTCTGTAATCCCACAGCAAACAAAATTTTATGCTCTATAAAATAAGGATCAGTTTTGCCTGTTCCTGCCTGCCTTGTATAAAAACGTTTTCGAGAAGCAGGGACAAACTCTTTTTATTTTATATTTTATCGTTAAAGGATTAGAGTTCATTATTGTTCGCACCTGTCAGACAGATTTGAAACTGTTTTGGCGCGCCGTTCCTTCCAATCATTTCGTTCGTTCAAAAAGCGTTCTAGCGAACCTTAGTTTTGTTCGTTTGACAGACTGGTTTCAGTCAGCATTAGATTCGTGACGTTTGACAGTTTTTTTAGTAAGTGTTTTATGATTGAACGAGAAAGCGTTTTGTCGTTTCACATAGACAAAGTGTTTCATGAAACTGTTTTAGAAAAAAACGCCCAGTACTAGTAGAAATAGCGCAGGAGTTTACTACGGATGCAACAAAAATCGATAAACTTGTATCACAATGGCGAAACATTGATCGTATGCAGTGGCAGTGTACTTCATCTACAATTGAATTTTGGTGTGAAGTTCTGGACTTCAAGGACGCTGCAGGAAACAATCCCTTCTTGGAACTGGCTGGATTTGCAACAATGTTGCTGACGTTGCCACATTCAAACGCCGATATTGAACGTATATTCAGCCAAGTTAACTTGGTCAAAACGAAATTGAGAAACAGTTTGTCGTTAGCAACATTAAACGCAATTCTATACGTAAGATTTGGACTGAAAAGGGTAAACAAATGCTGTCACTCCTACGACATACCTGATCCAATCTTACGAAAGATAGGGACAAATGAAGTATATGCGTCCTCGTCTTCTGCTCCAGAGTTAAATGGTTGTACTTACCTTTAGTCTTAGGATTTATTTTCACAAAGTTTTAACCACAAATTAATACAAATAAACAAACACGGTCACCAATTCCAACTTTCGCGCTCAAACAATTTATTGCCGCCAGTTTCGACTGTTTGAGTTTATAAGCCGCATAAAATAGAGTGTTCTCTAAGTTAGTAGTATTGTAACGCCCAAAAGGCGATACTTAACTTAGGCGTATAATAGTCGATAAAAAATAGAGTCGTCAAGTGCTCTGGCGATAAGCACTGCTCGCCGTCCGTAAGTCACCGTAGCTCGTTAACCACCTAATGTGATACGCAATACCAATTTCGTATCGATACTTGAAAACTTGCGATTGCCTAAGCATAGTGGACATCAATTTATTAGTCATTTTTGTCGTCATCGTTTATGTGAAAGAAACTACTCAAAGGCAGTGTTTTATAGAATCTAGTGATTAACACCGAAGTCGGTTTTCATAAAGTGACGCGTTTTTGTTGTGTTTGGTGGTGTTTTAAGATACTTAAAGGTAAATCAGAGGAGTAGTGAATATGGCTCGTCTAATTTTGTTGGGATTTGCTGAAGAACAGCGTAAACAAAATATTCTTCGATTAGAAAGACGCTGCCTGCGCGACGCTAGTAATCCATTGCAGTTGCCAGAAAGAGAGTTCATTGCTAATTTTCGGTTGAGTAAAGCTGGATTCCAACAGGTTTTGGAAGAACTCCGTCCATTCCTACCACAAGCTCGACGGAAAACGGCTGTTCGCAATGAACTAAAAGTAAATACCTACCTACTTACTTACTAGAATATCTCATAAAATACTTTGTCGATTTTGTTGAAAAACATAATTTTGGTAGGTATTAAAGCATTATTGTTTGAGGGAGTCTGGATTAGGTACCTACTTATAAATGTTTTTGATTGTCTACAGATTTTGGCTGCTTTAAACTTTTATGCCAATGGGTCCTATCAACGAAATGTAGGTGCCTCGTTCCTCTGCAACATGTCACAGCCCACCTTTAGTAAGTGTCTACATGAAGTTACTGATGCACTCAATGCCCAAGAAATACTCCTTAAATACATAGAGTTCCCTGCATCTCAGCAAAAGAGGGAAATCATAATGAGAGCGTAAGTTTTTGATGTGTTTTAAATAAAATTAAGAATTGAATTTTATTTCATATTTATATATTTTAATTTGACCTATTGTATGGGTTTTTTCAGATTCATGGAAAAATTTCAATTTCCAGGCGTTATTGGGTGCATTGATGGTACACATGTAGCCTTAATTCGACCTATTGATCATGAGGAATCATTTTTTAATAGGAAAAACTATCATTCTTTGAATGTTTTAATAGTAAGTATACCTACCTAATAAGTATACCGTAATATTACCTATTGTTGAAAGTATTTTACCAGAAAATAATTTACTTAAAAGAATATATTGTGTGTGTATTTACCTATTAATAGGTATGTAACTAAGTACCTACCTAAATTAAACTCTTGTTTCAGATTTGTGATGCCAAACTAAATATACTGCATGTTGATGCATCATTTGGTGGTGCTTCACATGATTCTTATGTCTAGAATCAATGCCCCATAAAACAACTTTTAGAAAGACTGGAAAGGAATAGAGAGCGCTGTTGGCTATTGGGTATGTTAAATAATGATTGTCATAATTATTTTGGCTGGTTGTTGATAGATAATGGAATGCTCAGTTGATATTTAATGTTCTCAATCAATATAAGTAATATAATAGTTTCTTATGGTTTTAGTCTTCTGCCAAGAGGGTCATTTAGACTTACATACATGGGTCCATCAGGCAGAGGTCCCTTTCAGTTTCGTAATGTAAAACTGTAACCTACATTAGAACAATGCTGTCACAGTTTGTCCCCTCTGTAAAAACTATGTAATGGCATAGGTACCTAGTCAAATGGAAATATTTATATTTTAGGTGATTCTGGATATGCACAGCGCCCTTGGATGATGACACCTATTTTAGGCGCGGCACGGGGTTCACCAGAAGAACACTTTACAGAACTCCATTGTAAAGTCAGGAACACTGTTGAGCGGTGCATTGGAGTTCTGAAAGCACGTTGGCGTTGTTTGTTAGCACATAGGGTACTTCATTATGACCCTGTTACATACAGCAGCCAAGATAGTGAATGCATGTGTTGTTCTACATAACATAGCCAACACACGGAATGTTCCAATGCACGAGCCTCATCGGGATGATCTTGACCATGACCAACAGAGACAAGTCTCTAGACAGGCGGCAAGAATCGAGACAATCCCAGACAACACTAGGGATATACTTGTCCAAAGATTATGGAATGCTAGAGATAATGTGTAATATTTTATTGTGTGTAGGTAATAATATTCTAATTATAGCTATTATTATTTTAATTTTAATTTAGTTTCTATGGTAGATTTAAGTTGTTTCAAATAATATATCTGTTATTTATTCTAATTTTAAATTTAGTTTCTTTTTAAAATAATTATTATGGTACCTTATTTACACTATTGTATAACATCATATAAAAAAATATTTTAAGTAATTACACAAAATAGAAAAATAAAACAATACAATAAAACATATACATTTAAAACAAGACTTCACATTATCACCGTCATTCCGCAAGATGTCTACGTACATCATCTCGTATCTCCCTTATCAAAATAACGATTTGTTCCATCGCGGCTGCTTGTCGCTCTTGGGCAGCAATGCGTCGAGATTCGATATCGTAGGCCCAGCGTGGGGCCCTCTCATCTCGACGATCTGCAATTTATAATAGTTATACATTTAGGTACTTTAGTTTTTACAAAAAGCGTAGATACAGCTAACTATTTTATACGACGCGGACGATGCGGCAGAGGTATTGTCATCTCTGCCGCAGCGTGCGAGGGTCCACCTGCGACGCAAGAGGTTGCGGGTTCGATTCCTGCCTCGGAACAAACTTGTGTACGTTCTGCAGAAATTTGTTTCGGGTGTTCTGGGTGTTTTCTACGTTACAATAAAAAAATATCTGAGTATCCATGTATTCAAT
Organism: Eupithecia pulchellata; assembly: GCA_963931895.1. NCBI lineage: Eukaryota > Metazoa > Arthropoda > Insecta > Lepidoptera > Geometridae > Eupithecia > Eupithecia pulchellata. The sequence continues at coordinate 5,464,071 of OZ007539.1, forward strand.
GTATTAAGTTTATCAGTTATCTAGTACGCTTAACACTAGCTCAGCTTAGCTTGGAGCTAGGTAATGTTGTGTAAATTTTCCAGCATTATTAATAATTTAAGTATAAGATGTAAGTACTAACTTTGCCTTCGTGACCTCGACCTTCGAGCTGGTGAAGAGGAGGGCTGATCATTCCCTAAAAACAAAATTGGTTTGTAATTTGGCTAACCTTCGCCTTTAAATAATAAGTAATTTTACAATACACTTACTATGTTCTCTTGATGTAAACTCGGGCTGCTCGGTTGACTGCGTAGGAATGTCATCGGTTGCGGTGGGCTGTGTCTCAGTGGAGGGTGGTAGCTCAAAGGTCTGTGATTCTGGTTGTAGTAGGTCTAATGAAGATGGCATCTCTTCTTCAAGCCATTCCACGTCCATTAGAGGCTCTGTTGATGTGGGATAAGGAGCTGAGGATGGAGGGGTTGATGATGTACTGGGACAGGATGCAAGAGGATTGGGTGCTGTAATTCCAGAATCAGCAGGGTCCTCAGTCTCACCTACTAATGGTATCTGTAAAATAAAAGATAAAGAAAATTAATGCCATTAATACCTACAGAAAAATTTGGTAGTAGGTACCAAGGATTTGTAAGAATTAAACGATGATAAATTACGAAACTAACATTAATAGGCAGGCGTACTCCAGGCAAACCCTCGACAGCTACTGGACCTATTATTGCCAGCACTCTCTCCTCTATTTCATTGAGAGGCACAAGCTTGTTAGGTCCTCCACCAGTTGCTGATGCATTCCTCCTTGAATCTGCAGCTTTCGACTTTGTTTTTGCCTTAAACTCGATCCAGTACTGGAAAGAAAAAATAAGTATTTTATACCTGAAGAATATACCTCATAAATTAAAAACTACCTAAATCAAGCTAAACTAATAAGAATGTTACAACGCGCGCTATTTTTAGAACTAAGTCCTTACTTTTGAATGTGTTTGGTTTCTTAAGTGGGGTGTAAACATAAACATTCAAAAGGGATCAAGGGCAATGTGACAAAAAACGCATGAGAAAGCAACACAATAATGAAACCAATTAACTGGTAGGTAAGTATTTCTAAAAATAAAATAATGATGATGTTAATGGAAAATACTAGGTAGCAACGCAATAACTTAATATGCTGTTGATAATAAGTGAATTTAAACTATTTAAAACAACACAATGATAATTACAACTACATAGTACATATTTACACTTACATCTATTTCTTAAAAATCTAAGCCGTCACCAGCTTATATTTAAAGTCGATTGTGTATTCCTAGGGGACACCTAAGATAAGATTTAAACTTACTCTTCGCCATTGGTCTGGTGTTTTGGTGATTCCATCTGCCACGGAGTTTAGATGGACCGTTATGGAGCCCCATGCTTCACGGATGCTTCTAACAGCCTGTAGCCCTCCCGGAAAGCGACCCAATGCAATATCGCGATGGGACTCCGCAAACTCCACAAGTAACTCCATTTGCCTTACGGACACTTTTCTTCGTGGAGGCATCTATAAGCAGAAAATTCGCATACTTAATTAATTAAAATATTATCTTTTAAATCCGTGCCATGCATTACAAATAACATTTTATTCAGTTAAAGTAAAAAACACCAAATAAAGTGATCTCCTCAAACAAACTTTCATTAAAACTTTCACAGTGAAAAACATAAATTAGTCGTTTTGCTGGAAGCCAGTTTAATGGTTGTACTTACCTTTAGTCTTAGGATTTATTTTCACAAAGTTTTAACCACAAATTAATACAAATAAACAAACACGGTCACCAATTCCAACTTTCGCGCTCAAACAATTTATTGCCGCCAGTTTCGACTGTTTGAGTTTATAAGCCGCATAAAATAGAGTGTTCTCTAAGTTAGTAGTATTGTAACGCCCAAAAGGCGATACTTAACTTAGGCGTATAATAGTCGATAAAAAATAGAGTCGTCAAGTGCTCTGGCGATAAGCACTGCTCGCCGTCCGTAAGTCACCGTAGCTCGTTAACCACCTAATGTGATACGCAATACCAATGTTATTAACTTCTCGGTTGTCATCAAAGTTCGGTGTATAACTGAAGCCAGTTAGTCACTGGCAATCAAAAAGATAGCCAATAGCCCCCCTGGACGCCCAGTTGAGGTCTCTACACCCGAAACAATAGAAAAAATCACGATATGGTTTTGGCCGACCGACGATTGAAAGTGCGAGAGATTGTGAAAGCCGTAGGGATCTCGCATGGCTCAGTGGTTTCAATTTTGAATGATCACTTGGGCATGAAAAAGCTTTCCGCAAGATGGGTGCCGCGTTTGCTTACAGTCGACCACAAACGCAATCGTGTAACAACTTCACAGGAGGGTTTCGCGTTATTTAACCGCAATATGGAGGAGTTTTTTCGCCGTTTTGTAACCGTGGACGAAACATGGATCCACCACAACACACCAGAGACCAAACAACAGTCAAAACAGTGGGTTTCTAAGGGTGAATCGGCGCCAAAGAAGGCCAAGGTGGGTTTGTCAGCCAATAAAGTCATGGCGACTGTTTTTTGGGATGCACGCGGGATAATCCACATTGACTACCTTCATAAGGGAAGAACAATCAATGGAGAATATTATGCCAACTGATTGGACCGATTTAATGACGATTTGAAAAAAAACCGACCTCATTTGGCCAAGAAAAAAGTTCTTTTCCACCAAGACAATGCACACATGTGCAGTTGCCATGGCAAAAATCCATGAATTGGGCTATGAATTGCTCCCTCATCCGCCCTATTCTCCAGATTTGGCTCCGAGTGACTACTTCTTGTTCCCAAACCTGAAGAAATGGCTTGGTGGAAAAAGATTTGACTCCAATGATGAAATCATCTCACAAACAAAGACCTATTTGGAGGACCTCGACAAATCTTATTTTTTGGATGGGATAAAAAAATTGGAGAAGCGTTGGACAAAGTGTATAGAGCTCAAGGGAGACTACGTCGAAAAATAAAATGATTTTTTTATCAAAAAAATCTGTGTTTTATTCAAAAAGTCACGGACTTAGAGCGCCTACGCACGCACTGGCGACCATGGCCGCCGCGGCCAGTGAATTCTGGACTTTATAAGGCAAACGCTAGAGCCCCTACGCACTTAGCGGCCAGCGACTAGCGGCCACCATTGGCCGCGGCGTCCAACTTGATGCCACGCGACCAGCGACCAATCGTGGCCGTCGAGAACATCACTTCTGTATTAAAATTCATCAGTGCTACCGCATCGGCCGCGGCAACCGGACGTGCATCGCTACAGAGTGTATTTACAATGGCCGATCATTTCGACACGAAAAGGTTCATAACTGAAGTCGAAAATAGCCCTCCGATACAGTAGTTCAACTGAGTAGTTCAACTAGTTGTACAAATAGTGCATATCGATGTTGATTGTTTAGCATATCAATATGTCTACTTGAAAATAGATACTTAACCTTCTTTGTGGATATTGAATAATAAACAATCATAACTAATGAAATTGTCAGAACGCTGTCAAGTAAAGTTCAATTCAATATTCAGTTTTGTTGTTATTATATTACCTAAACGAAAATGGACGATTCTCATCTAGTGAATTCATCCAATGAAATTGAAATTATTAAACGCGGGCGGGGTAAAGTTTTATTCCATGACGGTTTTCAATACTATTTAGTCAGGAAATACAAAAATTCTCAATCTGTATGGAGGTGCAAAAACTTTCGGTCAAATAAGTGTAGTGGAACTGTAACTGTGAGTGAGGTAAGATCAATCCTGAACTCTTATATATGTACCCTGTATGTACCTATATTTATTTCAAAAATTTTAAGCAATCTACCAGGATATCAGTAATGTTAGAGATCTTTTAAATGCTTTGGAAAAAGCACTTCTGCCTTGTTCATGATGTCCTGGTACCTACCTATTTCACGTTCAACTCAACGAAATTATAAATTAACTACAAATTAGCTATTTTTTCAGAGTCCGTCAAATATACTGAAAAAGAAAATACATTCTTTTGCTTGCTTGCCCAACATAAATGAAAATATTGTTTCTTCGATCATAAGTTCCAGTGTTGAAACTGCAGCATCGAATGTAGAAGAAACAATCTCTTCTCATTATAAAAAAACGGTAGCAGCTATGAAGGACAAGGGTTTGAATTTAATTGCAAACTTGCCAAAATATGACAACTACAGGGCTGTGTGTGACTCAAAGAAGAAGGAAGAAAGTCGCCAAAGTGAAAACTGTTGAATACAAAGATTTAAAGAAGGTTGAAGTACCGCAAATATTCATTGATTTTCTTCTCGGAGACTTCAACGACAATAAAAAGAATCGTATTCTGATTTTTTCATCTAGTGAAGCGCGGGAACTAATGAAAGTCAGTAAGACGTTTTTTGCTGATGGTACGTTTAAAAACTGCCCAAGACCATTTAAACAGTTATATGTTATATTTTGTGATTTGGGGAGTACTGAAGAGCAAAATAATGTAGTACCAGTGATGTATGTACTAATGGCAAATAAATCAAAAAAGTCATTCTGTATTGTTTAACATTATCAAGAGGCAAATTCCTGAATGGGAACCTGTAATCTTTATTACGGATTTCGAATGGGCTGCTATTTCAGCCATGAAGAATACTTTTCCCCAGATTGCACACCACGGATGCTTTTTTCACTTTCAGGATAAACTAAAAAGAAAGGCGAAACGACTGATGATAAAGAAAAATAGTAACAAAATTGTAAGTCTGTGCATGGTTTTGCCACTGCTCCCTGAAAACAAAATTGAAGAAGGGTTTAATTATATATTAAAAGAGAGTAAACTGATCGGAGACAATCACAGTCTGAGAGAGTTTCTATTGTATATTCAGAATTATTGGATGCCGAAAAAACATACATGGTGTGTGTTTGGACAGCGACACCGTACAAATAATGTATGTGAAGGCTGGAACGGCCAATTTAATAAATGCTTCAAAAGAAGACCTAACCTTGTACATCTGTTAAAGGTTCTCAATGAAGATGCAACATTTAATGCCGTAAACGCAATAACATCTGCACCAGCAAAAAAACGGACCAAGAACATTATCAATAGGAACGACTACATTCTGAATGTACAATTGGAGCTACTTAATGGAGAAATCGACGTATCGTTATTTTTAGAAAAGTTGCGTTATTAATATTGAAATAGGCAGGTACCTAGTACCTACTAGGACATCAGAAACAAAGTAGAAGTGTTTTTTTTCAAAGCAACTATAATCTCTGTAACATTTCTGTTATAAATTTTACAGCTATCATAAAACCTTAACCTCTTATATGAATGTATTCCTGGTAGTTTTGGCTAAAACATTACCTAATTTTTTCTAAATAATATAAGTTATTTTACCTCTTAATGTTTTTTCACTCGTGAAAATTGCGCCACTCCAAATAGTAAACTTAAGTACTTAGCAGAATCCAACATTTTTGGAATTGATAATAAACAGTCAAAATTTCACGAATCCATAATTAAAAGAATTCAAGATTCTAGGAAGGAAAACCCAGGGGATTCGCTTGTATTTTTTGTAGTTGGACTAATGATACAGTGGTGTATTATTTGTACAACTAGTTGAACTACTCAGTTGAACTACTGTATCGGAGGGGAAAATAGAAGAGGTTTATGGGATTTATCATCAAATGATTACTCCAATAAAGATGTTAAGCGGCAGTTGTGGCTTGAAGTGACCAATATATTTGGCGGTGAATTAGTACTGGGAAGTTTTCCATTTTCCGTCAAACGAAACGAGACGCTTATTTTAAGACTAAAAATAGTTTCCTGAAACAGTTTTTTTTAAAACACTTTTTTGTTCAACAGTAATCCTTACTTAACAATTAATTTACACTTGAAGTCACAGAATAATTACTATCAAATCGATCCGAAGTAATTATTCCAAAAACACCGAATAATTGCAATTTTTAATGAGCGAAAGCAATACATAAATACACACATGACGCACGCACTTGTCAAGTGTTATTATTATTACAAAACAAAACAAAACAAACTTTACCTTTGAACTCCACTCGAATTTCACTACTAAAGGTTTTTTTTTTAATTTGGTAGTTTTGTATCTTATCTATGTCACAATAGAGTTCACTATTCTATCCAAAAACGACATACGTAGGCGCACTTCGCAACGGGTTTCTTCAAAAACACGTTTTTCTGTAATCCCACAGCAAACAAAATTTTACACTCTATAAAATAAGGATCTGTTTTGCCTGTTCCTGCCTGCCTTGTATAAAAACGTTTTCGAGAAGCAGGGACAAACTCTTTTTATTTTATATTTTATCATTAAAGAATTAGAGTTCATTATCGTTCGCACCTGTCAGACAGATTTGAAACTGTTTTGGCGCGCCGTTCCTTCCAATCATTTCGTTCGTTCAAAAAGCGTTCTAGAGAACATTAGTTTTGTTCGTTTGACAGACTGGTTTCAGTCAGCATTATATTCGTGACGTTTGACAGTTTTTTTAGTAAGTGTTTTATGATTGAACGAGAAAGCGTTTTGTCGTTTCACATAGACAAAGTGTTTCATGAAACTGTTTTAAAAAAAACGCCCAGTACTACGGTGAATCCATGGACAATAAAGAAAAGGCAGAACTTGGTAAGTCTTTTATTTTATTATACCTAAGTAGATTAATAATGCGATGAATTACAATAAACGCAGCAGGAGCTGTAGTAGCGTTCGACACGTATATGTGGCATGAGTGATTTTTTTAAAAGTTGTTCCGATCATTCAAAACCTTTTTTCGCTTTGTACCTACATGAGTTTTGACAATTATTTTCAAAAATTTCCCAGGTTTTCGTAATGATTGGAACAACTTTTAAAAAATATTACTCATACCGCACGTGCGTTCGACGCCATTTTGTTTACGGCGCGCAATGGCGGCGGCTCGCGGCGAGCTAGTGCCTCAACGCACAAACTGAGCAGCCGTCGCGTCGTAGGTACGCACCCCTATATTTACAAATTGTGCCAAGGCAAGCGACCATCAGTAATGAAGTAGTTTGCGAATATATCTCGATATTCGTTTGATGTTCTATTTGCTCTGTTAGGTGAACATGCAGGTATTTCTAATAAAGCCTCTGGTACAGTCAAAACGTGTCTTTGAAATTATATCCGTCTCTTTCTCGCACAAAATTATGAAGCACACATAGAGCTTTTATAATCACAACTGCAAAATTTTTCTTGACGTTTAAGGGTCGGTGAAGAATCCGCCATTTATTGGCTAATATTCCAAATGTACATTCAATATAGCGGCGGGCACGGGATAGTCGATAATTAAAATTAGTCTTTACATTATTCAAGTTTCTCCCAGCATATGGTCGCATCATATGTTCCGATAGTGAAAACGCCTCATCACCCACTAAAATGAACGGCATTGGTTGGCCATTTTCTTTGATGGGGTTATTGCTCGGAATATCGAGATCATTATTTAAAAGCCTATTATAAAATATTTTCATAATTCTCTTTGAAAATTGACGAATCACTGCATTTGCCGTATGCTCCAATGTCTACGTAAAGAAATTTATAATTTGCATCACATATTGCAAGTAACACGATTGAAAAAAAATTCTTGTAATTGTAATAAAGAGATCCTGAATGTTGTGGTTTGATAACTCTAATGTGCTTGCCGTCGATGGCTCCGATGCAATTAGGAAATTGGGCGTATTTTTTAAAACCTTCAGCAGTTTCAAGCCACTTATCTCTGGTCAATTGTGGCATCACAATTGGTTTTAATATCTCCCATATTGCTTCACAAACATCAAATACTATTTCCGATACTGTAGCAAGCCCTATACGGTATTCATGACTTATATGTGATAAAGAACATCCAGTACTTAAATACCTGAAAATAAAATTCACATTAATAAACATAATATTAGTTTTGTATTATGTACTACATTTATTTATTGCTTTACAGGCATGACTCTCCAAAAAAGGTGGAAAAATATTAGAGACTGCTTCACAAGAGAGCTGCGCCGTGTTAAAAATGTTAGAAGTGGTTCAGCTGCAAAACGAAAAACACAATACACATATTTCAACCAATTACTATTTTTGAGATCAGTGCTGGACACAAACGCAACAGAAACTAGTCTCGAAGTCCCGCAAGAGGCAAGTCAAGAAAATGAAAATGCAAGATCTTCTGATCTTGAGACTCAACAGTCTGCATCAAAGTCGCTTAGCCTCTCGACTGTTGACGTACCTTTAAAAGGTCGATTCAAAAAACGCGCATCTGTTTAGCAGCCTTTAGAAGGCGTCCGGCTTTGCACATTGTAAATTGAATTCTGTGACACTTTTATCTCGCTCTAACTCTAATAAAGTGTAGTAACAATGACAAGAATGATATATAATCACGTTTCAACTTTAAAAACCGCAGTCTAGAAGGAAAAAACTTGTTATTGTTCATTTTATGTGTGGCGTGCGCCGCGGTGAAAAGTTTGTAATGTTATTGAGTTTTATTCAAAGCTTTTTGTGTGAAAGAACGTGAAATTGTTATAAATACTATAAGATAATATGGATGGGTAAGTGATTAAAAGTTTCTAATAAGTATTTAGTACTTAGTATTGAAAAAATGATTAAGTTTGTCATGCATGGTTACTCGTGTTGGCCGTCAATGCTAAACATTTTCAAAGGTTCTGTTTAAAAAATATACTGGTGGTAGTTATTTAGTGTTTGGAATAACTAAAAAAAACATTGTTTTATTCATATTAACTATTCAATTTGTCTAAGTTTGATTATATTTTGTGGAACATTGAAATAAAAACATACGCAACGCAAGTCGGCCTTTTGCAGGTCGACCAACAGACTCGCATTTTGTTTCAAGGCCAACGAGTCGGCCATTTTTTCTGTAGTTTGGATTAGTATGGATTTGAAATACGGATCATCATCATCATCAACTTTTCTATTTTTGGTGCATGTTTTTGTTAGATTTTTTAAATTTAATTGATTTTGGTTCTTTTGTTTTATTATTTATACGGCATGTAAAAAAAACTTGACATAATGAATTTACAAGTTGTAAAAGAAGAGTCACCTGGATTTATAGCGTAATGTTTTTTTTTACATACTTTATAACTTTTTATGCAATCGCTTTCTAACTAACTAACGCGCTTTAACAATATAGTGCGATAAGGCGTCCTCGAACACGTGGGCGGCGCCGTGGTGTGAGTGTGCGAGGTGGTGGTGCGATGGCTACACCAGCACCTGTAGTTATGGAGGAGGTGGCGGTGCTTGCACGTGGAAGAGGTAGTCGCGGTGGTCGTCGTGGTCGCGCGTTGATCCAAGGCCCAAATAGGCGACCTGGGCCTCGCACTTTTGACGAGTTAGTATTTTTTTTTTCACTTTCCTGTTATTTATTTTTTGGCAGGATGATGATTCACTTTTCAATAATGAAACTACCATTTCAGACTTACGATGTACGACGTCAATGATACGCCGGAAGACCATGGTCTGGAGATGCCTTTGCATCCATATCGAAGGCGCAGCTGGCAACCGTAAGTTATTCGAATATTGTTTAATTATACAAATTGTTTCAGTTCTATTCCTTCTTTTTACATATCTAACACTGCGTCCATATTTGATATCTAGATCTGTCACGGCTACCGCTCCACCACCACCAACGTCACCCGTGGAAATGGAGGTTGATGGACCATCCGTGAGCTATGTGGCTGACGAGGCGGCACCAAGCTCTCCCAGGGCTCCATCAATGTCACCGTCATTTTCGGTGCCCTCGCCCTCGTTGTAAGTAGCCTAGGAACTTTTCCTATCCAGATATTTTTAAGTGATAGGTACTAAAGAGATCATTTTGTTCCAGGTTTATAGAAATTACAGAGCCCAGCTCACCAATGCCTCCGGGTGCATCAATTTCTGGCTCTCACCATAGACTTCATCATGTGAGCTCTGTGGCTGACGAGGCCGCACCAAGCCCTCCTAGGGTTCCATCATTGTCACCGGCATTTTCGGTGCCCTCGCCCTCGTAAGTAGCCTAGGAACTTTTCCTATCCAGATATTTTTAAGTGATAGGTACTAAAGAGATCATTTTGTTCCAGGTTCATAGAAGTTACAGAGCCCAGCTCACCGATACCTCAGGGTCCACAAATTCCTTGCTCTCGCCAGAGACTTCGTGACGAACATATAGACGTTCTATTGAATTACGGTACTAACTAAAATTAGCATAAAAAAGCTAGAAGTTATTTTTTGCCCATACAGATTGTCTAATTAACAATTTTTTGCAGGAAGCGAACCAAGCTCAGGTGAGAGCGACGATGAGGAAGTGGTGTGTCCATTGATTCCTCGGGTGTTTAGGAGTCTTTTGGAGACACCAATGGACGAAGAACCTGTCGAACCCGAGGAACCTGTAGAACCTGTGGAACTCGTGGAAGCTGTGGAACCGTCCAGCCGGAACGAAGACTCGCCCAGCGTCATCCCCGATGTACCTCCAACGGCGACGGACCAGCCTTGGAGCGTAAATGATTTTGACTGGAGAGCGTTTCCGAATCCTCCAATTCCACCAGAATTGAGGCGAGAAACGTTCTCTCATACTAATGTTGGTCCGACAACTCCACTTGTCGATCCCTCTGACATTTTCATTGCCATATGGGATCGGCAATGTATGGAACAAATGGCATCTGAGACAAATAGATATGCCCAGCAGGTAGGAACCCAGTTGTTCAATAGCAACAACCTCCATCCCAATAGTCGCATCAACCAATGGCGCGGCACCACGGCTGATGAGCTATATGTTTATTTTGGGATCATCCTTGCGATGGGGGTTGTAGTTAAGTCCAGAATGGAAGAGTACTGGAGCTCCACACCGGACATATTCTATACACCAGGATTTAGCGCACACATGTCGATTAATAGGTTTATTCTTTTGAATAAATACCTACATTTTAATAACAATGAAGACATGTGTGCGCTAAATCTGGAAGCCTCAGAAGCAAAACTTTTTAAGATACAGCCTGTTTTGGACCACCTAAATGATAAATTTCAAAAGCTTTATAATCTGCATCAAAACATCGCCCTTGACGAGTCTCTTCTACAGTGGAAAGGTTGGTTAGATATTAATCAACTAATTCCCAACAAATCTGCTACGGTGGGGATTAAAACTTACGAGATTTGTGAATCTCAAACTGGCTATTTATGGCGGTTTGAGGTTCACGCTTTTAAAAAATCTTCACCGCAGCAGTCTTCGTCGCAAGATCCATTAATAGCATCCACGCCCTCTATAGTTCTGAGACTTATACATGGTCTCGAGAACAGGGGTCATACCCTATGGATGGACAATTTTTACAATTCGCCCTGCCTTGCGCGACGCCTCAAGGTCTTGGGTCTCGATTGTGTGGGAACTCTCCGGACAAACAGGATATTTGTTCCAGAAGCCCTGCACAATCTGACTAAGAAGAACATGCGCCCGGGCCAGATAACTGGTCTGACCTCCGGTGACGTCGATGTCACGGTATGGAGAGATAACAACAGAGTTGCTATGATCTCTACGTACCATGGCAACGGCGTCCAGTCCATCCGAGGATCCACTAAACCCATCATGATATTGGATTACAATATCATGATGGGTGGGGTGGATAAAAAAGATCAAATGCTAGCTATGTACCCTATAGAGAGAAAACGGACCAGAATCTGGTACAAAAAACTATTTAAAAGATTAATTAATGTTTCTGTACTAAATTCATATGTAATTCATAAACATAATGCTACTTCTCCTCTCTCCCACCGCAATTTCCGTATGTGTCTTATAAAATCTTTGCTATGTAAATATTCTTCTGTCGCTCATATACCGCCTGCAATCACACAAAACAGGCAAATTGACATCTCCCACCGCTTGGACGAGTATCCGCTAATCCATCGCCAACACCAGCGTCGGCTGTGCAAGGTGTGAAAAAACCGGGTGCATACATTCTGTACTGGTTGCAGCAAAACTGTATGCATAAAACCCTGTTTTGTTGCTATGCATTCATAATTTATCTTATTATTATATGTATATACAGGGTGTCCGGTAATTAATGGATAACCCCGCAGGTACTTGTGGGGGGCACCGCGGACACTCAGAAAAAAATGTAAAAAAAAATCTATCTGCAGCACAGTGTAGGATTTTTTTTTGTTTTTTTTTTATTACGAAATTTGATACCTTTGTTCACATCATTTGGCACTACGGCTACAAATTCAATAATAACGATTTTATTTTCTCTGAGAACAATCGTGAATAATTGGCCTTGCCATCGCGCATTACAAAATATTTCTAGCTGCAACTGTTTGTTTTTCTCAAATACATTAAAATAAAATTTGTGTTTTCGATTTTTTAATGATAAATTTTGAGCACCTGTGGTGTAAAAAAACGTATGGAGACCTGGGTGGCCCATAGCTTGAAAAACATGCCTACTTTATGAAGTTTTTAAAATGGTATTACACTAAAAAAATTTATTGTCAAATTGCCGAGTTATGGATATTAACAGTCTAGAACAATGATTTTCACAAAATTGAATATGTATTAAAGTTACAAACAATCACTTGCAATAAATTTAATTCAAGTAACTAATTGTGTTCAAAGGCTGACGTGAACTCGGACGGAAACGGGCGGGCCTATGCTGACCATGAATAGTTCACTACCTGCTGCGTGGGCACACATTCAATGGGTTGCTTATTGTCTAAGAGAGATAAACAATATGAAGTGTATGCGAGTAACAAGGATAGATGTAAAGGAAGCTTCCTTGGGATTCTTCGTTCCTTATTTTGATTATTGTTTTGTTTAGTGCGTGTTTCGATGCCCTCGACATCACATGCTCTTATTTCGGTTCTCGTGGCTTATCTTCGATTTAAGACGACTCGGCATTACTATCGGACTATTAGTGTTTTGCATTACGATCGGACTGTTATTTGGTGATATTTCAACGATTTGGCATTCTACTAGATTTTTGTTTCGTGCACTACGATTGGATTATTGGTATCAAGCGAAATGCCCCGCATACAGTACTCAGATCAGGAGTATGCCAACATGCATTTCATTTATGGGGAGTGTGGCGGTAATGCCAATGCAGCTGCGGTACTCTATCGAGAGAGATACCCAAATGTGCGCCACCCTGACTATCGCGTCTTTATTCGAGTGCACAGCGCTTTCTCAGAAGGAAGAATACCTGGACATGGCGTCGGTGGTTCCGGCGAAGGAAGACCCCAGCGTAGTGACAATGAGGAAATTGTACTCAATGCCATTGCGGAAGATCCTTCCGTTTCAACAAGAGAAATAGCGAGACGGGAAGGCATTGGAAAGTCGACAGTACATGGCATTTTGAAAAAACACAAATTTCATCCTTACCACGTGACCCGTGTGCAAACTTTAGAGTCAAGGGACTATGAAGCAAGACTAAATTTTTGTCGCCAAATGTTGAACAAAATTAATGAAGATACGGAGTTTTTCGACCAGATATTGTGGAGCGACGAATCATCGGTCAAAAGAGATGGTTACCTTAATCTACACAATCTTCATAGCTGGCAACTAGAAAATCCTCACCTAATGCTTCAAGACAGATCCCAATATCAATTTAAAATTAATTATTGGACTGGGATATTGAATGGTCAAATTATAGGCCCATTCGAATTGCCAGGAAACCTAGATGGACCGGGTTATTTGACTTTCTTACAAAATGATTTACCTGGCCTTTTAGAAGATGTACCTTTGGTGGTCCGTCAAAGAATGTGGCTGCAAAACGATGGGTGCCCAGCACATTATGCTACGCCCGTACGGAGGTACCTGAACGAGCGGTATCCCAACAGATGGATCGGCCGCTTGGGACCTATTTTATGGCCACCAAGATCGCCCGACCTAAACCCATTAGACTTTTTTTATTGGGGCTGCTTGAAAGAAAAAGTTTACAAAAAACCAATCGCAACAATACAAGAATTACGTCGACGTGTTTTAGATTCGGCTCAAGAAATTGGAGAGCGCAGGTATTCGCGGCTATTAAAACGGTCGTTCATAAGAAGATGTAGAGCTTGTATTAGAGTAGGGTGCAAACAATTTGAACATTTATTATAAAAATGCCTATTTTAAATCGTCGTTTCAATTGCTAACAACACCCCAACTACCCCATAATACTCTTCCACAGATTTGGAAAAAAAAACCTATTTTATAACATTTTCTTTCGTATGAAAAAAAAACGTGTAAAGAAAGATAGATAGTAATAACTCGATGATGTGACAAAAAAAAATATGTGTAATACCATTTTAAAAACTTCATAAAATAGGCATGTTTTTTAAGCTATGGGCCACCCAGGTCTCCATACGTTTTTTTTATACCACAGGTGCTCAAACTTTATCATTAAAAAATCGAAAACACATATTTTTATTTTTATGTATTTGAGAAAAACAAACCGTTGCAGCTAGAAATATTTTGTAGTGCGCGATGGCAAGGCCAATTATTCACGATTGTTCTCAGAGAAAATAAAATCGTTATTATTGAATTTGTAGCCGTAGTGCCAAATGATGTGAACAAAGGTATCAAATTTCGTAATAAAAAAAAAAACAAAAAAAAATCCTACACTGCTGCAGATAGATTTTTTTTACATTTTTTTCTGAGTGGCCGCGGTGCCCCCCACAAGTACCTGCGGGGTTATCCATTAATTACCGGACACTTTTTCTAATGTTTTATTTCTTTCTTTACCTAGCGCTTATATTTCTGTAATTGGTATTTGTGTCAATTATTAGGTGTTCTTTACTGGGTCAGTGTCAAATACTGGATGTTCATAATTGGGTAGTGTCATTTATTGGGGGTTCATTACTAGATTTTTTGTGTTCATTATTGGAGATTTTGAGTAAGTATATTTGGTTTTTAACTTGTAATGCCCATCATGTAGCTTTTCTGAAAAACCAACGACAGTCATGCCATTCCCAATAATAATATCTGTCGTTTAAACGAAGAACTGTTTTAAAATGTTTGTTTGAAAAAAAGTTATCTGAAATAAAATGACACAAATGCCTTAAGGTGTCACTCACTGGTTCCATCACCCTACACTGTGATAAAACTTTGGAACTTTATAAAAATCGCGTCACAACTCAAGCGGCTTGGAAGGGAATCATGGTAATAATTGATCCAATTTTGAGACAAAGGAAGAAAAAACAAGACAAGCCTTAGGTATGTATATTTTATTACTAATAATAAAAATTGAGTTACAACATATTTTAACTTGCTCTGCTTAGTTCTAAATGTATTCGTTTTGCCATGGGAGTGCTCCTTCGTTTGATAAAAAATAGTGACTAAAAATGGACCTTACGCTGTTTGCTTGAACATTTCGAACTGCCGTACTTTGAATATTTTCAAATAATGAAGGATTTGCCACATCTTCAAAATTGTGTCCATCATTTTCACGAACATAATTGTGTAATACAATGCATGCTTTTATGATTTCTGTCAATAAACTTGGTGAAACATCAATAGCCTTATGTAGAATTCTCCATTTTCCCGCTAAGATACCAAAAGCACACTCCACGTACCTCCTTGCTCTGCTCAGGCGGTAATTGAAGATTTTTTTACGTAAATCTAAATGTGTTCCTCCAAAAGGGCGTAGTAAATTATTATGTAGAGCAAATCCCTCATCACCAATAAATTAGACATGCGCTAAACGTGTCCACGACTGGAGCGGATCTGGTCCGATTCCAGTTGGGTTCGGACTCGTTTCCCGGAGTCGTGTCCGCGGATCCGTTTGGATCCGCTTGCAGTTTCGCTTACTTCAAGTCCATTAGATCAGTTTGTTCCAGTGGATCCAGCGGATCGGTTAGGATCCGCTTTTAATAACAGTTCCTACATGTCCATTGTATCTGTCTGTTGTCGGACACGTTTGTTTCGGTGGATGTAACGAATCGAAAGAATGACTAATAAAACCATAGAAATTCTTTCCTTAGGGAAGACAGACATGTTTGTTAGTTTAACCTAATCTGTGAAAAATACTAGCATAAGGTTTTTAAGGTAATTACTTAAGTTTTTTTAGAGATTACAGCTGATTTACCTTCATACTTTATTACAGGCTTAGGACTGTCAACCAAGAATAACCTTTTCAAAAAGTTACTACATATACATAGACAGTAGTTATGTAGGTATTGTTGGTAGGCGTATTTATAAATCAACTGATCTTATTTTACATGATTCTTTTTTTGTTTTTTTTTTTCTTTTTTAATTATATACATTTTTTATTTACAATATATTATTTTACACGATTATTTTTTATGTCTTTTTCTTTTATTTTTTTTTATTTACAACTCTATTTTAGAGATGAGTCCGGTATTAAATAACTAACTCAGTAACTGTTAGCATGATCCTAAAATATCGAACGTTATTGGAAAGTCCGCCTACCGCTACGGAATAACTTTGCAAAGCGATCATCACGCATAACCGACCGTGAGCCATAACCTAACCTAACCTAACCTAACTATCATCTACGCATACTAGAGTACCGCTCACCCGTAAAGTTATGTAGCTGCAACAAGTATTTCTAAACAAATCCGTTAGAAATAGCAATTGGTATTTCCAACCACACAAGTTAGAAATACCTAACATGGTATTTCTAACCAAATCCGTTAGAAATAGCAATTGGTATTTCCAACCAAACAAGTTAGGAATACCTAACATGGTATTTCTAACCAAATCCGTTAGAAATAGCAATTGGTATTTCCAACCAAACAAGTTAGGAATACCTAACATGGTATTTCTAACCAAATCAGTTAGAAATAACCAAATACTTGTTGGCATCCCTGTTTAACACTAGGATTTTATTGCGAGTAAACGAGATAGGTAGCTAATTTAAATACCCAATACTTGTGGGCATCCCTGTCTAACACCAGAATTCTGATCCGAGTAAAAGAGATAGTTAGGTTATTTTCCATACTGCGTTCAACAGACAACAGTACACACAACACAACCATTTTAGTACGAGATTTTTTTACTGGTGGCGCGGACATAGTTTCCTTCCTATCCTACCACCTTATAATTTAAATTGGCAGTGAATACCTTCCTACTGCCGCACATACGGCAAAATGATCACTTTAGGCGGTCAAAAATAGATTTTTCTACTTAAAGATAAGTTCAAATTTTTTTTGTATTCATCGAGTTAGATAGTTGTACCATCGTACTAGCCATAAATATCTTTTTTATGTTTATAACAATTGCGCCCGAGGCTCTGACAGCTAAGCATTGTCAGTGTACGGCTAGTTGCATACGAAACCCGAAAGAATTATAAATTGTTATTCTCGTTCACCTCGTGCAAAAATCTGAATATTCATTATGGACGTAGAAGCCACAGGTATGTACTTCAAAACAATATTAAGATTTCATTTCATTTTTACCACAGTTAATAATAAATTACGATTTCATTCCGCTCCTACTTTTCACAAAAAAATGATAATTCCTTAGACTTTCAAAAAAAGTTCCGCTTAGTACCGCCATCTATCCTAAATATTTCCACTTATGCGTTTGTTGACTGTTAGTATTATAATTTGTAGGAACTCAAACCAACTCATTGTGACACTAGACCCTTTTTCACAGGTAGTCGTTTATTCTTTTTAGTTTCTAAGGAGGTGCTAGAAATGTTAGACGTGCCTCTTGTAGAAACGACCAATGATGATGACAATGATGATGATCATGATGACAGTGAAGTTAACTAGCCAAAAAACTAGCCTAGTTAAATCTTTTTACAACATAATTTGTTGCTTTTCGTAAAATAAACTAAATTTTATTTTCAATACTTTTTATTTCTATCTACAATTACCTTATAAGTAGGCAGGTACTTTAAAAATCTTCTCAAGCCTCGACACAAAATATTTATTTAAGGTCTAAAACCTTTCTAGGTAAAATGCACATATTATTACACATCTTTGATTTTTGACCGCCTAAAGTGGTCATTTTGCCGTATGTGTGCCGCCTCTATTTTTTCTTATTATTTATATTAGCTACAATACGAAAAGAGGTAGGAGGAGAGCTAGACATCGTTTTTTTAAAACATATGTATTTGGTTTTTGTTGTATTATTACGTCATACAATATTATCAAAAATACTCTTTTAGCAATTTGAATTGCTCTTGTAATTCTGGAATATCTTTTTCGCACACCATGTGCTGCCATCTATGTCAACAACTAAAACAACAATATGTAAAGAATATGAATATAATGGGAAATAAAACAGGGAAAGTACTTACCTATCTACTATCACATTATTATTTACTAGAGTGATAAACTTGTTAAACATTCGCAATGCGAACGTAGGGAAAAATTAAAAAAAGTACTCGATAAAATACCCTGTTATAATCTTTAGAATGATAACATTGATAATTATTTCTGTCAGCGCCATCTAGTGCTTAATGAGACCACTAATAAAGACCACTTGTTTAGTAAATTACACATACAAATTATAAGCACTGTCTATCGATATTTCTTATGCAACTTCGTTCACGAGCATATCGATAGGTAGCGCTTTAAATATTATGAATTACTATTGTTCGGAATCTGAATGATTTATAAGTATAGTAAAGAATATTATATTATATTTATAGCATTAGGTACCTAGCTACATCAGTTATCTATTTAGGTACCTAATAATAACAGAAGATCTGGGGTGAAAAGATGCTGTATGGATTGACTAGCCTTAGATACAGACAGAAGCATAAGTGATGGATGACCTCTGTGGCGCGAGATAGGTACCCTATACTTTTGGGTATTCCTATCTTTGGCAATTTTCCATTGCAACACTGCGTTCAAACCCGCCTAGGGTATATATGTTCCTTGGTTCAAACACTTTAGTACGAAAGTTTTTTACAGGTGGCGTGAAATTTGCCTCGGGCCTTGTACATATAAATGGACCTTAGTTTGACTTTCGGTAAAACGGTAGATCGCGTTAATAGTATTGTAGTTGACCTAACCGCCATCCAAAACAAAACAAGACAAAAAAAATATGTACTCATATTATTCATAGAATTAAAGATAATTTATCTAAAATTTTTATTGAAATTCCGGGGGGGGGGGGGGGTAACGTTATTGGGTATCAGTTGGGTCTAGCGTTATTGAAACAAAATACCCAACTAATAACCGCTGGCCAAAATACTCAATAACTCCCATCCTTACTCTATTTACACGATTCTTCTTTTTTTGTCTTTTTTTTAATATAAGTACCTTTTTTACAATTTGTTATTTACAACATCTTTTTAATAATTTCTTATAAATAATTTTATTTTTGGTTAGCACCTATAAAAAGCAACATTGATACTTTATTTGCTTTTAATCGCCTTCTGCGATTAGTTAATGTAAGCCCTGCTCTGGAGAATATCCTTTCGCATGGTACTGATGTCGCCACAATGTTGAGCCTCTTCAGAATATATTTATACATCAAAAAATCAGAGGGCTTACAGTGTAAAATTTTACATCCTCAATCAGTGTAGGTTAGGTACTTAGGATTTAGTACCTGTATGTAAAAAGACTTTTCTACTGGCCTCACGATTAAAACAATCTAGAATCAACGGAGTAGCGAAAAGGCATTACGAAACTGGTGGCATAGCCAAAGAATCAAGAGGAGGTAACAGAAAATAGTAGAAGCCGTACATAAATATATAAAAAGTTTCAAACCATTAGAATCACTCTACGGTGCGACAAATAAAAGTGCGACAACACCTACATCCTGACCTTAACATAAAAAAAAAAAATTGAAATGTATAACGACCAGGCTTTACCGGGATTCGGAGTCAAGCAAGGAAGGCTTTTTCATAAATATATTTAATACGCGATTTAACATCGGATTTGGAAGCCCGCGGACAGATGTGTGTTCCGTCTGCCTCCAACTAATTGAGCGAATGAAAATTGAAAATTCACCAGCCAAAAAACAAGAACTTATGACACAGCACAGAATACACAAACTTCGTGCTAAACAGTTTTACAAAATGTTACAAGAAGAAGTACCTGGTATGCTTATAATATCATTTGACTGTGAAAAAAATATTCCACTGCCTAAAATACCAGATCAAGCTACATATTACTCTAGGCAACTGTATTTATACAATTTTACAGTGGTAAGAGGCACTTCACAAGCATCCTTGTCGCCGCATAACACCCATGCGTATGTTTGGACAGAGGACGAGGCAGCTAAAGGCTCCCTGCTCACTGCTGCAGCAAAACATCACCTTTTATCAATAAAAGGAGTGAACTAATGGACAAAATGTACCATACATTGATATGGTATATGTACGGATGAGTAAAGATGAATATGGCATACAAAAGATAAAGATGAATATGCATCATTGCGCTGAACTGTTATATTTTATTTCATTTTTGCTCATGGGTTACTTGTAAGAAGACGCGATCCTTTCAGGACGTGATAGCAGGGTTCAGTATAAACCAATTTGACTATGAGATACCCTGGTCTAAAGATAAGCCCCTTCGAGATATTAGAATTTTAAGATTTTTAGTAAAAGAGAGTGAAAGTGTCACCTTGAAGTTCAAGGTGACACTTTCACTCACGATTTTGTGATTGAAAGCACTGTGATTGGTTGCCCTTATCAATGTTACGCTGTTAGTGATCCCCTTGCTCCGCTATGTTAGTGTGCTTTCGTCATTTGTACACGGGACATGCTCTCTCTCTGAAATTAAGTTGACTTTGAATGTTGGATTCTTTGACACGGCTGTGAATCTTGGACTTCGATTTTCTCTTGTGATTTGGATTGTGAGAAAGTACTTTCATATTGGCAATGTATTCTATGCCGTGTGGTGCCGGCATAGAATTTCACCACCCCAACTCTTCCCGTGGGTGTCGTAAGAGGCGACTAAGGGAAAACACTGGGGGGCGGGCAGCAGCACCCTCTGCAGAACAACTCCACCGAACTGCGATCCCCAACCCGCATGCCCAGCGTGGGGATTATGGGCAATAACCCCCAAATGATGAGTAATTTATTCTATGGCGCTCATTAGGGGAGGCCTATGTCCAGCAGTGGACTGTCATAGGCTGTTGATGTTGATGAATGTATTCTAATGAAGAATATGCTGATATTGTCATGTGCTACGGATTTTGCCAGGGTGTGAGAACTGCAGCCCAAGCTCAATACGCGTTGCGATACCCAGGGCGTCGGTTACCGGATTTAAGAGTGTTTGATGCAACTTATCGCCGCTTGAGAGAAACAGGCACTGTCCATAGACGTACGTCAGACCTGGGTAGACCCCGAGTCTACAACATATACGACGAAGATGAAATAAGAGATTTCATAGATGAGATGACCCTACCACGTCAACAAATGTTGTTGCGAATCGTCTGAGCATATTGCAGTGGAAAGTGTGGTTCACAATGCACACGGCAATACCCATATCACTACACCCCAATACATGTAATAGAAGAATGAGATCCTTAAAGAAGATTGGGTTTTTGCCGGTTCATGTTGAACGCTGACTCCGAAGACTCGGGATTCCTAAAAACGATTTTGTGGACTGATGAATCGAAATTTGCCAAGGACGGCATAACATATTATCATAACGCGCATTTCTGGGCACCAAAACAAGATGGTAATCCAAATAAGAAAAGGGTCAAAGGCTCCCAACGCCGAATCAACCTGAACGTGTGGATGGGCATCATCGACAATTATCTGATTGGACCGTATTTTTACCTGAATTAGAAATACCTGTTGAGTCTATAGAGTACATACTTAACTAACACTTTTTATATTTTTCGAGCCTAAGCTTGCATGTACTTGTGGTCGAATGACAATATTCAATTGTTATCTTTATATAATGCCAATTATATTTTGGTGCAGACTGGTGGTGGGAAGGCAGATTTCATTCCACCTGATGAAATCTTAGATAAGGTAGCAAATATTTTGGGTGCTACTTGCACGGGTTTTATGGTGCTATTTGGTGGTGATGGGATAGCCGACGGCAGCGCTATGAGAGTTAGAAATTCCTGTCGAAGAAGACCAGCATCTGAACGGTGATGCTACAGTGCAACTGCTGGAGATTGAAAGAACTCCTAAAACAAGTGGAGGTATACCGATTACATTTGACACTTAACTTTTGCTTGCACCTTCGTCCAAGCAAAATATATTGACCCTGGTTAGAATTACGTAGGTATTGATAATCAATATCCGTAACTTTCGTTCAATTAAATTTAGTCATTACCTGAAAGATATTACCCAATTGAACTTACAATCATTGAAGTAAAGAAACAGCCTCTTTACAGTTTTATAAAAGCTATGGCTGATAAATCATTTTAATTTATCTTAATATACAGGGTTTCCCAGAAATGGTGGATAATCCTGCAGGTGCGTGTGCGGGGGGGGGGGAGGTGGGGCCCCACACCCCAAAAAAAAATCTATTCCCAACAGTCCACGGTCTGCGAATTTTTTTGGAAAATTTAAAAATTTCCCAGTTTTCCTCACATTTGTGGGCATCACGTCCGCTACATGAGGCCTAGTTCGGATTTTTTTCTATTAACGTATTCCGTAATAATGCTTTTCCTAAATTACCTTAAAAAAAACGCAATTACATAGGATAGTAGTTAACTAGTAGTCCCTAAACATGAATTTTATTTCTGAAATTTATTTTACTGCTAAGTTTGAGCACCTGTGGTGTAAAAAAAATGTATTGGAGTTTTATAGCCAACCACATAAAAAAATTACCTACATCATAAGGATTCTAAAACAGTAGCATAAGCATCTACTTTAATGGTAAAATTACTGAGCTATAGCTACTAATGTGTAAAAGTAGGCGTTTCATTACAAAATTGCAAAATTATTTGCTGATATTGTTTTGTTTTTATCAGTTAAGTAGAGCTGTCGACCCTAAAATTAGACTTTACTACCTGCTCGGCACATTCAGTTGAATTTTAAGCTGTGTGAGCGAGACAAACTGTGCTTGGGAATATTGCGAGTGAAAGGGTCAACAAATCTCCTTTGTTTGGTAGAATTCGTGTTTGGCTATTGTTTTGTCTCCGTAGTTAAAACTATTTTAATATTAGTGCGTATTTCGACGTTCTCGACATCGCATGTGCTCTTGTTTTTCGGATTCTCGGTGACAAAATTCTACATTTGGCATTCTACTGGACTCGATTTGTGCATTTTGATTGGATTTTGTTTGTTTGGTGATAACTGCGACGACTCGGCATTCTAAAGGACATTTGTTTTGATATCAAGAGGACTGTGTGATGTCACGTGAAATTTATACACCCCAAGAGTATTCTAATATGCATTACATTTACGGACAATGTAGTGGCAACGCAAGTGCTGCCGCAACACTTTATCGGGAGAGATACCCGAACGCGCGTCACCCCGACTATCGCGTATTTACAAGAGTGCACCAAGCTTACTCAGAGGGCAGAATACCTGGTACTGGCGTTGGTGGCCCTAGGAGCAGAGGACGACCCAACAATCCTGTAACTGAAGAAATTGTCCTTGACATGGTGGAAGAAGATCCCAGTATTTCGATGCCAGATATCGAACGCCGTACGGGAATATCAAAATCTACAGCACATCGTATTGTGAAAAAATTTAAACTTCATCCTTATCATGTGACACGTGTACAAACATTGCTACCACGCGACTACCAAGCACGGATTGTTTTCTGCAATGAAATGTTAACAAGAATTCAAGAAGATCAAGATTTTTTCAGAAAAATTTTATGGAGCGATGAGACTACATGTAAAAGGGATGGGTATCTTAACCTTCATAACTTGCACAGTTGGCAATTGACAAATCCACATTTGATGAGAGAAGATAAATCCCAGTATCAATTTAAAATAAATTACTGGACGGGCATATTAAATGGAAAAATTATAGGCCCTTATGAATTGCCGGGCAACCTAAATGGCAACATTTATTTACAATTTCTTCGAAACCAGTTGCAAATATTATTAGAAGATGAGCCACTAGCCATCCGGCAAGGAATGTGGCTCCAGAACGACGGTTGTCCGGCACATTATGCTGTGCAAGTAAGGAATTATCTAAATGATGCCTATCCCAACAGATGGATCGGCCGATTGGGGCCAATATTGTGGCCACCACGGTCCCCAGACCTAAATCCTCTGGATTTTTTTTATTGGGGCTGTTTGAAGGAGCAGGTTTACAAGAAACCCATAAACTCATTAGAAGAACTTCGACTTCGCGTCGCCGAAGCAGCCAGAATTATATCATCAAAAAATTATAATAACAGATTACAAAGATCTTTTATAAAAAGGTGTAGAGCTTGCATAAGGGCAGGGGGAGCCCAATTTGAACATTTACTATGATTATTTTTATAATAAATACTTTTTTGGTCATTACTTGTTTTATTTTTTTCTGTTGCAATTTTGTAATGAAACGCCTACTTTTACACATTAGTAGCTATAGCTCAGTAATTTTACCATTAAAGTAGATACTTATGCTACTGTTTTAGAATCCTTATGATGTAGGTAATTTTTTAATGTGGTTGGCTATAAAACTCCAATACATTTTTTTTACACCACAGGTGCTCAAACTTAGCAGTAAAATAAATTTCAGAAATAAAATTTATGTTTAGGGACTACTAGTTAACTACTATCCTATGTAGTTGCCTTTTTTTTAAAAGTAATTTAGGAATACCATTATTAGGGAATACGTTAATAGAAAAAAATCCGAACTAGGCCTCATGTAGCGGACGTGATGCCCACAAATGTGAGGAAAACTGGGAAATTTCTAAATTTTCAAAAAAAATTCGTAGACCGCGGACTGTTGGGAATAATTTTTTTTTTTTGGTGTGGGGCCCCACCTCTCCCCCCCTCGCACACGCACGTGCAGGATTATCCACCATTTCTGGGAAACCCTGTATAAAGGAACAAGGATTTTCTGGCGACAACGCCCAGCCTAAACCGCTGAAGCTAGAAAGCTGAAATTTGGAAGGTAGGTTCCTTTTACAACACAACCACCTGCTAAGAAGGGATTTTTGAAAATTCCACCCCTAAGGGGGTGAAAAGGGGGGTGGAAGTTTTTTTGGTCCTTTTTCTAACTCTGTAACCGGTGGCCCAATTTTCTTGAAATTTACAGGAAATACTAAACATACAAAAAAATTGAACACGTGTTTCAGGATTTTTCAAAATATTCCTGAAAATAGGGTGAAATGGGTTATTCAAGTTTGAGATTCGTAGTTTGGCTCCATATTCAAATGTCTATAACTTTTTAATATAGCATACTAAAGACTTGAAACTTTCAGTATGTATTGAAAAAACTATAAATCAAACCACGTGTTTCAGGATTTTTCAAAAATATTACTATATAAGTATAAAAAGGAAGTCGAATTATTGAGGTTATTGTGGTGAAATTTATCAACCATTGACGCTATTGGCTTGAAATTTACAGAGAAAACTAAACATACAAAAATATTGAACACATATTTCAGGATTTTTCAAAATATTCCTGAAAATAGGGTTAAATGGGTTATTCAAGTTTGAGTGATTCGTATTTTGGCTCCGTATTGAAATGTCTATAACTTTTTAATATAGCATAGGTACTAATAACTTGAAATTTTCAGTATGTATTGAAAAAACTATAAATTGAAACACGTGTTTCAGGATTTTTCCAAAATGTTACTGTATAAGTATGAAAAAGAAATTGAATTATTAAAGGGTTATTGTGGTGAAATTTATCAACCATTGACGCTATTGGCTTGAAATTTACAGAGTAAACTAAACAAACAAAAATATTGAATACCTACGTATTTTAGGATTTTTCAAAATATTCCTGAAAATAGGGTGAAATGGGTTATTCAAGTTTGAGTGATTCGTATTTTGGCTCCGTATTGAAATGTCTATTACTTTTTAATATAGCATACTAATGACTTGAAACTTTCATTATGTATTGAAAAAACTATAAATCAAACC
Organism: Eupithecia pulchellata; assembly: GCA_963931895.1. Classification (NCBI taxonomy): domain Eukaryota; kingdom Metazoa; phylum Arthropoda; class Insecta; order Lepidoptera; family Geometridae; genus Eupithecia; species Eupithecia pulchellata. Next base: position 5,489,936 of record OZ007539.1, read on the forward strand.
ACGTGTTTCAGGATTTTTCAAAAATGCTTCTATATAATGTATAAAAAGTAAGTCGAATTATTGATGTTATTGTGGTGAAATTTATCAACCATTGACGCTATTGGCTTGAAATTTACAGAGAAAACTAAACAAACAAAAATATTGAATACGTATTTTAGGATTTTTCAAAATAATCCTGAAAATGGGATAAAAACGGTTATTCAAGTTTGAGATTCGTAGTTTGGCTCCGTATTTAAATGTATATAACTTTTTAATATAGCATACTAATGACTTGAAAATTTCAGTATGTACTGAAAAAACTATAAATTAAAACAGGTGTTTGAGGATTTTTCCAAAATATTACTGTAAAAGTATGAAAAAGAAATTGAATTATTGAGGTTATTGTGGTGAAATTTATCAACCATTGACGCTATTGGCTTGAAATTTACAGAGAAAACTAAACAAACAAAAATATTGAATACGTATTTTAGGATTTTCAAAATAATCCTGAAAATGGGAACACGATAACTGTCCCAGAACATAAGTAAAAAGTATACGCCTTACGTCCAACTAAAATTTCGTTATAAGTTACACAAAAATTATCAAAGCGTTTGCAATCATGCTATTTTGGCCTGAAAATAAATAGTTTTCCAGGAAAATCCCAAAAAAAATATGATTCCGGACGGAGTCTTGGACGTCCGAACATGAACCGTGTGACTTTGTTTGGAGTCATGGACGTATAAACTGAATAAGGTAGGACTCTTTATCGAGTCATGGACTTATAGATGTAAATACGAAGATTATTATCGACTTTTTTCTTTATCTGTGGAAAGAAATGTCAGCTGTCAAAATTGATTGAACATCTGATTATCACATGGAGGGATTTTACGTCATCTGTGGTAAAAAAAGCATATGATTCAACTTGTTTGAATCTAAGTTTACATAAGTAGCTACCTTCTTTCGTGTTTCGTACTTCTATCAAGTTATTTAGCGCGTAAACAATTCAAAATGAGTGTCCGGAAGGAAGCTGACATAATCCGATTACTAGAAAACAGTGACCACGAATCCAGCAGTTCCGATGATGAAGATGATTTTGTTTTTCAACGCGAGTCTGCACTACCAATTGTCTATGAAACTATCGATGATATTAGGGACTATATTCAAGCGGAAGAGCTCAACCACCAAGAAGAGCCGAGTAATTTGCTCCTTCATGAAAATATAATACACCAACAAGCTCCCCAAGCAGAAAGTCAATGGTCAACCCAAGTGGATGAACTACCGCCAGAAATATTTACAGGTTGGGATAATCTAGCTCGTCAATTTATTCACTTTGACTCAAACACGGATATTTTCACTATCTTCCGCCAAATTGTGGATGACCAAGTTATAGCACTAATGGTGGAACAGACAAATATTTACGGCAGGCGTCTAAAAGAGAGTGCTTCGTTTGAAAATAGTCGTATAAAAAGATGGACTGACGTTACAGATGGTGAAATGCTGAAATTTTTAGGGATGGTACTGTTCACTGGAGTTGTCAAACTACCCACACTTGAGAGTTATTGGAAGACATCCCCTTTGTATTTCCATCCCCTTATGCACAATATAAAATTATCATACAATCGCTTTGCCGTTTTACTAAAATGTTGGCATTTTGCTGATAATGAGGCTCCAAGAAATGAAAATGATAGGCTTTATAAAATAAAACCACTTTTAGACCTGATAATGGAAAACGGACATGCAATATACACACCAGGCCGCGTTATTGTCGTTGACGAATCCATGGTACACTTTCGTGGTCGCCTTTGTTTTAGGCAATACATACCATCCAAAGCCCATAAATACGGAGTCAAAATCTACAAACTATGCACAATTGACGGCTTTGTATGGGAGTATGAAATTTATTGCGGTCAAAGCCAAAGAGTCTATGATTTGGATTTATCTGGAAGTATTGTTGCACGCCTTGCTGAAAAATTGCTAGATGAGGGTAGATTGATGATAACTGATAATTTTTACACCAGCATTCCGCTTGCCACCTTTTTGAAGAGTCGTCGTACTGATTTGTTGGGTACATGGAATAAAAAACGAAGAGGGTTACCGCAAGCTGTCATTGGAAGTAAATTGAAGAAAAGGGAGATTGCAGCTATGCAAAAAGGCAATATTACTGTCATAAAGTGGCATGACAAACGTGACGTGTCACTTCTTTCAACATGTAACGGAAAAGGAATGAAAATGAGTAGCGGGCGACTACCAGTACTCAAACCTGAAATGGTTTTAGATTATAATAAAGGGAAAAAAGGTATCGATGTATCAGATCAGCTGAGCAGCTACAATAGTCCAACAAGAAAATCGATAACTTGGTACAAAAAAATTGCCACGGACTTGTTATCGATCGCAGTGGTAAACTCGTGCCTTATTTTCAACGAACTGCAAAGGAACGCGGGGCAAAAAAAGCTTTCCGTGTTATCGGCACATGAAATAATAATAAAAAAGCTGCTAGAGGTAAGAGAAGAACACCGACAATCTATTGCACGTCCACTGCAACCATTAAACCAAAAACACGCCTTCGAGAAAATGGAAAGAGAACCTGGTCGTACGACGTGCAAAAAACGCTGCAAAGGATGCTATAACAAGCTCATTTCAGAGGGGCAAACTACAAAAGTTGCGGGTGCAAAGGCTTCGAAAGTGGTAACGTGGTGCCCTAAATGTAAATCACCGCTGTGCCGAACATGTTACAACATATATCATTGAATAAAACTTCCATTGTCCAATATTATAATATTTGTTTTATTTTAACCATATAATAAAAACTGGCAACATTTTACGTAGGCTCTTTTTAGTTTTATGTTGCCTAGTTATCTAATCATACGTCCATGACAATGGTTTAGCTCTTATTCATACGTCCAGTGAAATAAATAACATTCAGTCGACCCACGTATTATGATTCCAGTCAGAGTCATGGACTTATGAACTTGGCCCATATGTGACTCCGCTTCGAGTCACTGGACAGTTAACGTGTTAAAACGGTTATTCAAATTTGAGATTCGTAGTTTTGGCTCCGTAATTAAATGTCTATAACTTTTTAATATAGCATACTAATGACTTGAAAATTTCAGAATGTACTGAAAAAACTATAAATTAAAACACATGTTTCAGGATTTTTCCAAAATGTTACTGTAAAAGTATTAAAAAGAAATTGAATTATTGAGGTTCTTGTGGTGAAATTTATCAACCATTGACGCTATTGGCTTGAAATTTACAGAGAAAACTAAACAAACAAAAAAAATTTAATACGTATTTTAGTATTTTCAAAATAATCCTGAAAAGGGGTAAAAACGGTTATTCAAGTTTGAGATTCGTAGTTTGGCTCCGTATTGAAATGTCTAAATCTTTTTAATATAGCGTACTAATGAATTTTTGTATGTCCTGAAAAAAAACATTAAATTCAATATGTATATCAGGATTTTCCAAAATATTCCTTAAAATGGGTTGACACGGGTTATTAAAGTTTGAGTGATTGGTAGTTTGGCTCCGTATTGAAATGATTGTAACTTTTTAATGAAGGATAACGACATAAAATTTCAAATATATACTGGAAAAACAATAAATAAAAATAGGTGTTTCAGAGTTTTTCATAAAAGTTACTATCTATAGATTCAGATTCAATAACTTTATTTCTTTAGGCTTACAAAATAAGCACTTAGACAAGTCAAATTTTATACAGTTAATTATTATAAAAAAGAAATAAATATGTTATTGATTTCTCTTCACTTCAATTTTTTGTCCACTAGTGGAAGAAGTGAAAAAGAAACCACTAGTACATTCATATATAACTTATGTGTCTAATACAATGTTTGTTTTTGCCTATCTAAATCTAAGTTTAAAATGATTTAGATAATGTCAATAATTATTTAATACATATATGAAGCTAAGCACAACATTCAATTTCTTACATGCTATTGTCGGTGTGGAATGGAGCGACATCTGGCCAAGCATTATTATCGTTAACGTAATCATCTATCGAGTAAAATGCTTTCTTAATAAGATTTTGTTTTATGTATTGTTTAAATTTACGAATAGGGAGCTCAGTTGCTTCAGATGGAAGCTTATTATAGAAGCGCACGCAATTTCCCATAAATGACTTCGATACCTTATGTAATCTGTACGATGGTATAAGTAATTTGTTTTTGTTTCTGGTATTTCTAGCGTGAACATCACAGTTTTTCAAAAAGTTGTCTCTGTTTTTATGCGTATACATTAAATTTTCATAGATGTATTGTGATATTACTGTCAAGATATTTATTTCTTTAAATAATTCTCTCAAAGAATCGCGTGGCTTTAATTTATAAATCGCACGGATCGCCCTTTTTTGAAGTACAAAGATAGTCTGTATGTCCGCCGCCTGTCCCCATAGCAAAATACTATAGGACATAATACTATGGAAGTAACTGAAATAAACTAACCTAGCTGTATCTTCATCGGTAATATATCTTATTGTTCGAACTGCATAGGCTGCTGAACTAAGTCTGCCTGCGAGAGCATCAATTTGCGGTCTCCATTGCAGAGAGGAATCAATATGTAGCCCTAGGAAAATGGTAGAGTCTACAAGAGGAACTATCTCATCCCTTAGCGTAATTTTAGTAGGGAATTCTCTTACATTTGGTAACATGAATTTTATGCATTTGGTTTTTTTAGCATTGAGTAAAAGATTATTGGCGGTGAACCAATCTAGTATTTGTGAAAGAGAAGTATTTACATCGTCATAATTATATTTGTTTCTGTCAACTTTAAAAATCAACGAGGTATCATCAGCAAATAAGACTATATCACAAAAATCTTTCGCTAAATAAGGGAGATCATTTACATAGACTAAAAATAGAAATGGGCCTAATATTGATCCTTGCGGAACGCCTAATTCAATCTTTGAACCCCTAGATCTTTCTTTACCAATATCAACTTTTTGAACTCTATCAGATAAATATGATTGCATAAGGTCCAGTGCCTTGTTATTAATTCCATAGTGTTTCAACTTCATAATTAAAGTACCATGATCCACACAGTCAAAAGCTTTGGAAAGGTCACAAAATATACCAATAGCATTTTTTGCTTTATCCCAGGCATCGAATATATGTTTTAATAGAACTGTACCTGCATCTGTTGTCGATCTACCTTTGGTGAAGCCAAATTGATTTTTATGGAATAACCTATTAACGTTGAAGTGGCAGGTTAACTGAGTGAGAATTACTTTCTCAAAAATTTTACTGAATGCAGGTAGTATGGAAATTGGCCTGTAATTGGCCGGATCAGTGTGGCTACCAGATTTATAAAGAGGAACAAGTTTACTATATTTCATGAGATCAGGAAAAACTCCTGCGTCGACGCAACTATTGAAAATAAAGGCCAAACAAGGAGCCACTTCCTTGATGATTGAACCTAATACCTTCGTTGAAATACCCCAGAGATCCTCTGTATTTTTGATATTAATTGATTTAAAAGTTTTTACTATATCATTAGCATTTACATGACTGAAGATAAAAACTTCATTACATTTAACAACAGATGATTCTAAAAATTCAACCGACAATGAAGGTGAGGAGTTTAGAGAATGGGTAACAACTTTAGGGATATCAGAAAAGAATGCATCAAAAGCATCGGCAATATCTTGTTCTTGTGTAAGAATTGAATTATTAATTTTTAACCTTATTTCTCTATTATGTAGTTTTGTTTTACCGGTTTCGTTATTTATTAATCTCCATGTTGCTTTTATTTTATTTGATGAGTTCACTATCTTTTTTCTTAAAAATAAGCATTTGGCTGTGTTACAGACTTTCTTAAATATTTTGGAGTAGTTGGTTACATACAGAAGAAACGCAGGATCATGTAACATAGATTTCCTATCACTATAAAGATTATATAGTCTATCTCTACTTCTATAAATGCCGGGAGTGGCCCAGTCAGTAAATCCGACCCTATCTCTCACTGAGCATGTTTTAAGTTTAAATACTTCATTGTGTTCTTTGCTTATAGCATTAAAAAGTTCGGTAAATATGTGATTAGGGTTACCAGAGCATGATATATTAGCTACGGCTAGTTCAACTTTGCTTTGAAAATTCTTAATACGGCTCTCTGTGATAGGCCTGTAGGTAAATTTTTCAACATTGTTACTCTCTTTCAAATTATAACTAAATTTAACACTCTGACCAAAGTGGTCTGATTTGAAATGAGTGATTACTGCTTTGTTGATTGGAGATTGACTGCAGTAAATATTATCTAAACAAGTGGCAGATGTTAGGGTTACCCTAGTAGGGTCATTAAAAAGATGTTGTAAGCTAAAGCATTTGAATAAATTGAGCAATCTATCGGCTAGGGGATTTGTTAAAATATCTATGTTAAAATCGCCACACACAATGAGATGTTTTCTACATGTAAATACTTTCAGCAAAACTTCTTCCATAGTACATTCAAAAGCTGCCTGATTTGCGTCAGGGGGGCGGTAAACACACACTACGATATGCCGCTCCAGTTCCACACAAGAAAGTTCTATAGTCCTTTCAATAGATAGTTTTACAATATCTTTCCTTTCTTTACATTTGAGACTATTTTTGGTTATAATTAGAGAGCCACCGCGTATAGCAGCTTTTCTTTTATAGAAACTTGCAAAACAATAGCTATTATAAAAGGGAAGTAATTGATTTTCCACAATCCAGTGCTCGGTTATGCACATAATATCTACATTTAAATAATTTAAAAATAATTCTAATTCTAGGACTTTGCTGGGTAAGCCTTGTATATTCTGATGGACTATATGAAATGTTTTTTGCTTTCCCATTGTCGTTGAGGTCAGTTTAAATTTATATTTACTGACACAGTCTTCTTAATGCCCTCATTAGTATTACTACTAATTATAACTACAGGCTCGTCAGGTAACTGCGTTATACTATTTATAACGGGATCATAAATATTATATGCTAACAATTTAGCAATAATCATTTTACTGTGTTTGATTAGGTACATTGTATCCCTAGTCAAAAAAGTTTTACTAATAAAATTATTAGTGTCTAAGAATAATATATCATTATGACGACATGTCAGATTGTACATCAGCATGTTATTCTGGTACAAATTTGCATTTTCTTTTGATGTCAAGGTTTTAGCATATGGGAACGAGCAAAGTATAAGTTTCCCCAGTCCGTTCTGAACCTTTCCGAGGAGAACTTCTATAAGCCTAATTAGCTGTGACCGTTTTACACAACTTTCACCTAGTTGAACTATAAGCGTGGTCATATTATTTAGAGAGTCATCGTTTTGAATATATTCTGTTATTCTATTGATATTTGCATAGGGATAGCAATTATTAATGACATTTTGTGTCAGTAAGCCATTAAGTAACGGACCCATCCCAGCACCTAAATTATCTGAATATATAACAGTCTTCCGAGTATGCTGAGCTTGATCTACCAATTTAATCGGAGATGGTGCAGCTTGAACCGATGAACCCCCAGTAGATGCAATAGTTGCTGTAATATTGCTAGAGCCTCCACAGTGGGCCCCGAGCAAAGGTGATGGCGGCGCCGCCAGCAACGCGGCTGGTGACACCAGCGTTGACGGAGGCACCACTTCCACAGCATCATCTCTAATTAAAGAGTTACAATGTGTCAAAGTACTAGTCTCTAAATCTGTTTGAGTGCAGTTATTCCGCACTTCAACATACATACTCTCATTATTGACAATATCCTGCATTCTCTTGTAGTGGTCACTGGCATCTTTTTGGGCTTGTTTATATTTACATGTAACATCATGAAGTGCCCTTTCTAAACTAACTATTTTCTCAGCCATATAGTCTAAATCCTTAGAGTGGCGTCCTATTAAATTATAGCAGGAGTCCAATTCTGTTTGTAAGCTACATTTACATTTTTCTTTGCTCAATTTTGCATTGTTCAAAAGTTTTCTTTGTTTTCTAATTTTTTTCTCAGATTTCTTAATAAAGTTATTTAATTTTACATATTTTTTTATTTTATTGCTCCCTTTTAATAAAGGTCTTTGGCTTTGAGATGGTGTACAAAGATCAACATTTGACATGTTGAGATCAGTTGTCATTAGCTCTGATTGAAGATCTAAACTGCAAAAACTTGTTGCTGAAGGCAAAGGCTTATACTCTAACTTATCAAGTTTTATCCTACACTCTGAGAGCTCTTGCTGTAAGTCTTTGTTATGCTGCAACACCAGTTCATAAGATTCATGACAATTGTCCACAGAACGCAGGCACACATTCAAACGGTCCACTTCTGACACTGCGTCTTCATGGTGAGCATGGAGTTCAGCGAGTTGTTTCTTGAGAGATTTTATCCTGCCTAGGTTAGCCAGGAACTCAGCTTCGCTATCCTCCTGCTCTTGAAGCAGCCTGTCTCGGTCCTCGTTCACTTCCTTGAGCTGGGCTGTAGCAAGCTTCAGCTTGGCCTCCAGGTCACATGCCTTTCTTGTTTGAACCATCGTGTGAATCCCTGAAAAATAGCAGTATACAGTGAGTTTCAAGTAGAAGAATAAGTGAAGAAAAGGAAATATTAAGGTGGAAATTTAATTTTACAGAAGATGAGAGACTGGTTCCTTCAAGGTTACCCTTTGTTAGGTTAGAAACCAAATTAAGGTTTGATGGATCAAAAAGAACCCTGTAACCAGTGGTGAAAGAAACCCAGTAGAAATATGAATTAAAGGAATGAGTTAGATAAAATTATAAGTAGTGGTTGGGAAACAATGGAATGATAAAACAATTTGTTAAATGTTTTGCAGTTTACAGGGCCTATTAGTAGAACATACACTTACTAAATTGAATCTTATTGTAAAAAAAAAAATACTGGAAATGCTAATATGGGCAAGTGTAAAGAACTGTTATAGCAATAATGAAACCAAAAAGTAGCTACTATGATGGGAAACTAGTGATTTATAGAATAAAACACCTTGTAAAATTTTTGAACTTTCCTCGGCTTATTTATGTAGATGACATTTAATAAGTTTATACTTTAATTATATAAGGATAAGTAGAATGGAAGTGTTTGTACAAGGTACAAGGAAGGCATAAAATCAATAAAATTGCATTTATCTAATAGGTTTTTACCTAATTAAAACTATGTACATATGTAGTATTGTTTGTTGAGTGTCTTGGAAGTGTAAATATTGTGTGGGGCTAAATGTTTCGTTCATACAACTTAGCTTCCACAAATTGTCAAGCTAAGAGAGATAGAAACGAAGCCTGTGTGTGATTAGTGACGTGACTCACAAAGTGAGCAGTGTGCTGTATTGTCACTGTGTTGTGTGTGGGGGGTTAATATAATAATTGGATAACAATACTCCCCAGATTAAGATGATATTACTCGAACTTTCCGCGTCCCAAGCTGTGACTTGAAATTCTCAAACGGCGACGTTTACCAACGATGGTTATCGTTGGATTAAATCAAGCGCCAGGTGTCATCATCCGTTGGTAGAACTGATTGTTTTGATCTTCCTCGGCAGGTATTGCTCGATGTATTGCTTGATTTTTTGAATTTTGTCAATTTTTGACTTCTTTGGGGCCGATGCGAAAACTTGTCCGTTACAATTGAAAATTTGTTTTTACACAGGTTTTTGTTGTATTTAGTCAATTATTTCACTTGTACGTTAGCACTAGGATATAATTTATTGAATTTAACACTTTTCTTGAGGTTAATTCGACTATTTTGTAATATTTTACATAAATTAATTCGTAACAGCTGATTTATACGTCTGACTTTTAGTGTTGCCACAAGGCAAAAAAAAAAGTATACTAATATTATAAAGAGGAAAGATTTGATTGTTTGTTTGTTTGTATGTTTGTTTGTTTGTTTGTTTGTTTGAATTGAATAGGCTCCGAATTTACTGGACCAATTTCAAAAATTCTTCCACCATAAGAATCCTAAAATTTCCGTGATGAACATAGGCTATAAAATATTTTCAAAAAAGTTAGAGATCCGTATAAAAACTTCAATAATAAAACCATAGCGATATACATCAACTTCTTTTTTTTCTTTTTTTGCGCTGCTCGCTTTTGCTGAGTTTTGCTGTGACTTAACTTCAACTTCTTTTTTTATGGCACCGCTTTTGCTACGACGACTTCACCGCCAGTGTCAGTTATGGATTGTCATAGAGATCACAATTCGTTACTGGGGTGCGAGAGGAAACTCAATGTCAAAAAATATAAAAACTTCAAGATTGGAACCATGCGATGTAGGCTGATGTAGGCGATATAGCGGTGCGAGAGAAAAGTCAATGCCAAAAAATTAAGTTCTCCCTGTTTTTCTTTATCTATGTAAAGGAGGTAAAGGTACAATATAAGTAAAGGAGGTAAAGGTACAATTTTAAAAAGGAAAGGTTTTATTGTTTGTTTGTGGTCTGAATTAAATAGGATCTGAAGCTGCTAGACCTTTTTGGAAAAAAAATCATCATTAGAATGATAATCATAGGCTATACAATATTTTTAAAGTTAGTGATCCCTATGAAAACTTCAATAATAAACTACCTTATCTAACGTGTGTACCTACCTATGTAAGAACTTAAAATTCTTTAAAATACCCGTGCGAAGCCGGGGCGGGCTGCTAGTATAGTATAAAAGGATGTCGATTTCTTAAGAGTTTTTAGAAGTTTTCCCAATTTACTTGAAACTTACAAACAATACCAAACAAACAAAAATATAGAATACTTATTCAGGATTTTTCAAAATATGCCTGAAAATGGGGTGAAACGGGTTATTCAAGTTTGAGATTTGTAGTTTGGCTCCGTATTGAAATGTCTTTAACATTTTTTATATGGCGTATTAACGAATTTGAAGCTTCCAGTGTGTACTGAAAAAACAATAAATAATAACATGTGTTTCAGAGTTTTTCATAAAAGTAACTTTATATGTATAAAAAATAAGTAGATATATTTATGATTTTTTTTTTTTGCAATTTTGTACATAGCTGGAAAATTACATTTCAAAAATAAGCAAACAAAAATATTTAATACATTTTTCAAAATATTCCTGAAAATGGGGTGAAACGGGTTATTCAAGTTTGAGTGATTCGTAGTTTGGCTCCGTATGACTTTTAATTAAGGATGGTAAACAACTTAACATTTCAAAAAAATACTGAAAGAACAATAAATAAAAACACGTGTTTCAGAATTTTTAATGACTTTCTTAACTTATGTGACTTTTTATCCTCGGTCCCAATTACCTCAAAACTTGCTGACAATACTTAAAATATCAATTTATAGAACATGTATTTAATGATTTTTCAACACAAAATAGTTTTTGAAGTTATTCAGGTTTTTTGTTAGTTTTAACCAATATTTACTTGAAATATAGAGAGAAAACTAAAATCCTTGGTACCTAAACACATGTTTCTGGTGTTTTTTTATGTGTATTGATATTGATGTATATGGCTTTATGACAGCGTAGGATTCAAAAATGCAACAAGTTCACCGTAGAAAATAAAATAGTTTGGTGCGTATCGGCTGTAACTTAAAAATTCTGTTTTATTAACCTTAAATGATCGGTAGGTATACAGGGTGGTTTCTGAGAAGGAAATGGATGACCAAATCCGAAACCATGAGTTAAAAATACGTCTTGATTCATGACTTCGATTTATGAGAAAACCTGCCAGATTTTTTTATTTTGTTGGATAATCACTAAAAAATACACCTTACATTTTTATAGCAACAGATTTGGTTGCTAATAAGAAGTATCATTCTTTGAAAAGAAATGCACAATTGATAATCAAAAAAAAGGTCATTATTTAAAATTTTGTTCGAATACTCACTCTACTTAGATCCAGGTAATTTATTATGGTACAGAGTAATTTTGACAATCTTTTTGAACAACTGGTGTGCTTGCCACTAGCCAGCCTTTAATTCAATGGTGGTTTTTCCTCCATAAAATTTCGTTTTAATTTTTTTTATTCGTAATATTTTTTTAACTTTGTCCGTGACTCCTTTCGCGACTGTTAGTCGCATGGTTTCTGATTTTGCTATCCAGTCCCATCTAAGAAAGCCAATCTGTAGATATATTTAAATAAAATAGGATTAGGTAATTTACAAATAAAATGGGCTAAAGTAGAATGTTTGTAGTCCACCGTGTCATTAGATTCACTATAAAAAAATACAGTAAACGGTTATTTTTACATGATATTAAAAGCGGGTTTCAATTTCCGACTCTTTAAAATAGGGTATTAGCTGATTTCGTCAAGATTTTTTACTCTAAACTCCACGCAAATGAAATTGCGAGCGGGTCAGCTAGTTTCAGATAAAAAGAGAAAATTCTCTCCGATTGAGGAAGATGTCAGTGGGACCAATATGAAAGCGCAAAATTTTTCTATGGGATGTAAAGTCTCTTAAAAACAATGGTTATTCCGATTTTAATTGTTCTAGTTATGTATAAATTAAAATTTCATAATAAGTTTAGGTGGAAATATTTTATTATTTATTACAGCAAAAGGAGAAAAATAGAAGATGGGCGATTAGAGCGCAACTTAGCCATAGCAAACTATTACAATAAGAAGACAGAAAAGTTAGAATTAGAAATAAAATTGTTAAAACTGCAATTACTTAACAAAGAAAATAATGATGGTTAATATGTTAGTTTAATTATGTAAACATTTTATGAAACCCCAACTTTCTCTTTTACCTAACTTTACTCACTTGATTCATAATTTTAGGTAAGAAGGTATAATAGTATAATTATTGATAGAGTATGCCATTATAAATTATACTTAGCTAAATTTACCTAACATTAGATGATAAAACGTGTTTAATCTTAATATATAAAGGAACGAGCGATTTTCTGGCGACAACGCCCAGCCTAAACCGCTGAAGCTAGAAAGCTGAAATTTGGAAAGTAGGTTCCTTTTACAACGCAAGCACCCGCTAAGAAGGGATTTTTGGAAATTCCACCCCTAAGGGGGTGAAAAGGGGGGTGGAAGTTTTTTCGGTCCTTTTTATAAATCTGTAACCGGTGGCCCGATTCTCTTGAAATTTACAGGAAAAACTAAGCATACAAAAATATTGAACACGTGTTTCAGGATTTTTCAACATATTCCTGAAAATAGGGTGAAATGGGTTATTCAAGTTTGAGATTCGTAGTTTGCCTCCGTATTGAAATGTCTATAACTTTTTAATAAAGCATACTATTGACTTGAAACTTTCAGTATGTACTGAAAAAACTATAAATCAAACCACGTAATTCAGGATTTTTCAAAAATGTTTTGGAAGCTCGGTGCAAAGCCTTAAGGGGGTAGTAGTATAGACCATCTAGAACATTTTGAGCCACATTTATCTTAACCAAAGTCTAATTGTTTTTTTTTAGGGACCTTTTACGATTTTTAACCAAAATCCCAAAAAAATCTAATTAAGTGCTGATAATGCAAAGTTTAAGTGGAAATGTCTATTTATTTTGTATGTTTTTATTAGCCTAATGTGTGTTTAATGATATTAAATCATTATAAAGCACAGTTTATGCTAAAAAAATTACTTTCAGACTATTTAAACTTTACAGAAAAAAAGAAAATGAAAAAAAAATGTTTTTTAATGACATTTTTAAAAAATAAATAAAATAGCTGCAGATGTTCAGATTATTTTAAAAACACGCTGAGTTATTGCTCTTTCTTTTAAGGTATCATTTACTTAGATATCTATACAATTTTCGAAAATACGGTGCCTAAACCAGTTAAGGGTAAGAAAATTACTGTGTACCTAATAATAAACTTACCTGAACAACAATGTAGAGAGGGACCTTAGACAACTAAACAAAGGCCGCTGTGCCGGCTGGCGGTGTACAATAACAAAGAGCTTAACCTTGATTCTTTGGTTTAGATAAAGACAACTTTGATCTCATTGCCGAGGCAGCAAAGCTTCTTTTTAAGTTTATAAATTCGTAAGTACCTGAGGTGGGTTGAATAGTCATGGACCCATTGTTTTTTTAAAGTCATCTCATCTCGTCTAGTCACTGCTCTGCTTTCGTGCGTTGCGAGTAGACGTGTTTGAATTGAGATCTGTGTTGTGTTTGTGATTCACCGTGTTCAGTTGTAGCTCTACGCTCCTGCACGTGTTGATTTTAGACTATTGAAGAGTTTGACTTTTGAATTGTGTGTGTGTGTACTTACGGCCATGGCTGCATTTACAAACCAGGAACAAGCGGATATCGTTTTTATGTATGGCAGAGCTGATGGTAACGGAGCTTTGGCACGACGTTTGTACCAAGAACGTTACCCGACCCGCAGGTAAAGTAACATTTAATTCTAGCATTAGTTCAATTGCCATTTTGATTTGTAACAGACGTGGTCAATAAATAAGTAATTCCATTTCAGGATACCTAATGTCCGTGTTTTCTATAACACGTTTCGCAGGCTTTCTGAATTTGGCATCCATCACGCAGGACCCGGAGTGAATCCGGGAAGACATATCCCCGCCGTTGAAGAGGAAATAATTGCAGCCTTTGAAGCGGATCCTACAACGAGTGTCAGAACTGTAGCTAGAGACTTGAACCTTTCAATATGGAAAGTTTGGAGTACCATGCACCGGGAAAAAAAGTATCCGTTTCACGGTACAGGCGTGCAAGGCTTGGTAGAAACCGATCCTGAGAGAAGGATGCGGTTCTGCCGATTTATGCTCAACAGTGATATTGATGACGGATGGTTCTTAAAATCGATCCTTTGGACTGATGAGTCCAAATTTACAAGAGAAGGCATCACGAATTTTCATAATTTACATGAATGGGCTGACAAGGACAGCAATCCGCATTGGAAAAAACAGGTACACAAATGTTTATTAAATTAATTCCAGTCGTTCAACACATCTTTAACAGAATACTTTAATTAGAATGCATTTTTGTTTTAGGAGTCTTTCCAAGCCAAATTTTCAATAAATGTATGGGCTGAAATAATCGGACGAACATTGATTGGGCCACACGTTTTACCAGATAATTTAAACGGTGAGAATTATCTGCATTTTCTGCAAAATGATTTACCAGAACTCCTGTATGAAGCCGAAGTACCCATACTAAATACGGACAGGCCAATCATCTTTCAACAAGATGGATGCCCAGCACATTGGACGTTAAGTGTCAGGGAACACCTTAACAACTGTTTTCCAGACAGCTGGATAGGCAGAGATGGGCCCATCCCTTGGCCCGCACGATCGCCCGACCTGACCCCAGTAGATTTTTTTGTGTGGGGACGGGCAAAGGATCTCGTATACACTACCGAAATATCCACGAGGGAAGAATTACTTCAAAGGATTGAAACAGCTTTCACAACTATGAAACAGGAAATGCAGCTGAAAGTCACGACGACGGAAGTTAGAAATCGTTGTCGTAAATGTATACGCAATGGTGGAAGCCATTTTGAGCATCAGAATTAAAAAAATAATCATCAAAAACGTTTTTTTCTTATCTCCTTTAAATCAGTATTTACGGACTAACTGGTTTAGGCACCGTATTTTCAAAAATTGTATAGATATCTAAGTAAATGATACCTTAAAAGAAAGAGCAATAACTCAGCGTGTTTTTAAAATAATCTGAACATCTGCAGCTATTTTATTTATTTTTTTAAATGTCATTAGAAAACATTTTTTTTTTTTCTTTTTCTTTTTTTCTGTAAAGTTTAAATAGTCTGAAAGTCATTTTTTTTAGCATAAACTGTGCTTTATAATGATTTAATATCATTAAACACACATTAGGCTAATAAAAACATACAAAATAAATAGACATTTCCACTTAAACTTTGCATTATCAGCACTTAATTAGAATTTTTTGGGATTTTGGTTAAAAATCGTAAAAGGTCCCTAAAAAAAAAACAATTAGACTTTGGTTAAGACAAATGTGGCTCAAAATGTTCTAGATGGTCTATACTACTACCCCCTTAAGGCTTTGCACCGAGCTTCCAAACACCCTGTATAAGTATAAAAAGGTAGTCGAATTATTGAGGTTATTGTGGTGAAATTTATCAAGCTATGACGCTATTGGCTTAAAATTTACAGAGAAAACTACACAAACAAAAATATTGAATAAGTATTTTAGGACTTTTCAAAGTAATCCTGAAAATGGGATAAAAACGGTTATTCAAGTTTGAGATTCGTAGTTTGGCTCCGTCTTGAAATATCGAAAACGCTTATAACGAGATTACGGGATACATGATATTTAAAGCGGGTTTCAGGAAATTCCGACTCATAAAATAGGGTATTAGCTGATTTCGTCAAGATTTTTTATCCTAAAGTCCACGCAAATAAAATTGCGAGGGGGTCAGCTAGTATTTCTATAAAAGACAGTTTATATTCAGTGCCAGACATTAAAACAAAAGTAATTTGATAAATGCAGTCGGCCTTGTTAAACCAAACTGAAAAGGGAAAAAAAAATTGAGGTAGGATTAGGGTTTCTTTATCAAACAGAGAGTGTTTGATTACTTGGTTCTGTATTATTTGGTGAGGGCACTGCACCTGTGTCTGGGATTTCAACTTCTGGTGGAATATTATCCAAGCATTTCAGTCGAAAAATATTGTGAAGTATTGCTGTTGCAATAATCACTACATTGGCTATTAAAAGGCTCAGACGCAATGTTAGAGCCATTACTGGAAATCTCCGTTTCCAAACTCCAAAACACCTACAACAAAATAAGCAAAAATATGAACTTGTGTCTCATATTTAACACAATATTATATGTGATCTGAAAGTTAAAATAAACCTTTCAATGGTGTTTCTACTTCGGATGTGGGCTTCATTTTAAAGTTGCTCACCTCGAGACTGAGGGTTTAACAATGGTGTTAAAAAGGGGCTCCAGAGGGTATGCACTATCCCCCAGCAACTATTTATTTTCATACAGACTTTCACATTGTGCTGAAAAAAAGATGATTGAATTAAAGAATGGAACAATCTATCAGTAAACAACACAGTCTAATCGACATGCATTTTCAATCATTAGAAAGCTCCGCTAATCAAATAACGTCGGAAGTACAGCAGCTCGAACTTAAAAACGAGTTTATCTTATCAGCTATCATCGCAAACAATATGTTATCTAAACTTAGTAACATCATACAAGAATCATTATTAGATATCATTACCAACATAAACAATGGTAAAATTAGTATACATCTACTTACGCCGGAACAACTACAAGAGCAGCTTAATATCATTTTCGGTCAACTACAACAAGATCTATGTCTACCTATAAGTAACATACAAACAGACTTATTGAGTACCGTCAAACATCCTAATTTCGCCTGGTGTACCTTAATTCGCCTGATTTTTTTAAATGGTCAGAACATGGACTATAACATAGATAACGGTTCCTAAACCTACCATTAAAGTAGACAATTTTCTTTTATGGCAACATTCTGCAATCGAATTGTAGCAAACTTCACGTATGAGATGACAGTCACATTTTGAGTAAAGTCTTACAAGGCAAGTTTTTTAAGTGGTCTGCTGCAGACCACTTAAAAAACTTGCCTTGCACTTTTCTTCGGTTTCCAGATGAAGTTTTGCAGACCGTCTGCAAAACTTCATCTGGAAACCGAAGAAAATAAGAGGTAAGACCATTAGCACCGTTATTAGTCTAAACTGAATTTTGCCGGCTTTCTAACAATATATTAATTTATAAGCTAAGTGATGTGGTTGTGACAAAAAATGCATTGGAATAATTAGAGGTAAAATTTCTGACATGTTAGCTCCAAAATTCGCCTGGGTTTAGGGTTGTCACTTGGTTTCCTTACCCGACTGCAAAATTAAGGGTTATGATTTTGTTGCTTGTTGTGATTAGACTGAAAATGATGTGCTATCGATGCTATATAATACTCGGTTCATAGGACAGATCGCGGTGGTGAATTTTTTTTCTATAAATATGTATATACCCAAGGTGTGATGCAACAAAAAAATCTATGGATTTTAATAATATCTACAATTTGCCATGCATAATACTGGGTATACTAAGCCGATGGGGTGATTTTAGTCACAGTTGAGCGTTTTTTTTTTGATTTATGTATCTCATTTTTAATGTTACATTGCAATATATTTTCTTCGTTTGTATGTTCTTTAAAGTTCTTACATAATAAACAATCTACAATTAATTTTTTTTTTAAATATCGTCACTGTCCTTGGCATCATCCGCAACCTGAATTCGCCGACAGGTGGGTTTAGCTCTCCGAATTCTTGTAAATTAAGAGCCTCTTAAAAATAAATAAATAATGTAATAACAATTGATTCTCATAAATATATTTAAAAAAGTTTGTTACGTTGTACAACTTAAATAAAAGATTTGCCTATGCAATAAACAATATTAAAATGAAACTTAAACGTAAAAGCAATTGTAAGAACGAACACAAAAATTAATAACAAAAGGATATTTTTAATTAAAATGGTAGGTGGGTACTAGGTACGCTTTTTGTTTGCTTGAATGGTGATGGAAAGCTTTTATTTGCATTTCAGATAGCGATGCCTAATAAACACAAAATTACAAAACGGCGGAGCAGACGACCGTATAAAAATAAGTATACCGAAAAACAGTTAGAATTGGCTTTGGAGCAGCGTTCCCGAACCTCCCGATAAAACGGGAGATCTACTGATTTCTAAACCTATCTCCCGATCTACCGTAAAGCGATCAAGTTCTCCCATTTTTTACCCACAAAAAAATATGAATGCATCCATTGAATTTTTAAATAAGCTTAGAACGCACCTTTAACAACACAAGCCGATGGCAGGGGATTTACCGGGCCGAACGAATTGTATGTTTGCTTGCACTTGTACGTCACTGAGCGTTGTGGTAAAATGAACAAATGAAATATTGTGATCTCTCTCTCTCGTACAAATTTTGTAGAGTGTAATGTAATCTGTTTCATATTGTAAACGAAGTAGATAGATGTATGATGTATGTAGACATCGCAATTAAGCAAACTGTGTTTTCATGTTGGTTTTATTTAAAGAAGATTTTAAAGTGCTGTTTAGAGGATTATGGTTCGCCAAAATTTCCCATTTTGGTAAAATTTGTTTTTGACATTATTTACTCTACCTCATTCTTCGGCTAATGTAGAAAGGATTTTTTCAAGCATAAATTTATTGAAAACGAAGCAAAGAAACAGACTTTCATCTTCTTCAATTGAAGGCCTTTTACATACCAAACGCCATATGGACGGTGCTAGTTGCTTCGATTTTAATATTGACAAAAACATGTATATTAATATGTCAAAAGAACGTTGGTATGACAAAACTGATTGAATTTTCTTAATAAATCTGTACAAAAGAGCTTTATTTTTATTTTATTTACAACTTTGAAAAACTCCCGTTTTCTACCGATATTTTGTCCACATTTCTACCGTATTATTTTTCTTTGGTTTGGTAACACTGCTTTGGAGCAACTGCGTAATAAATCTGAGTTCCTATGACGCAGAGAAGAAATTCGGAATCCCTCGCAGGACTCTTCTTGATAAGCTTAATAAAAAACATCCAAAAAATCACGGCAGCCCAACCCGCTTATCTGAAGAGGAAGAAGATAAAATAGTCAAGGTAATGATTACAGCTGCCGAGTACGGCAGTCCATTGACTCCTTTAGACTTACGAATTGTGGTTGGGAAATATGTTGAAGCGAATGGAAAATATGAATTATTCAATAACACGTTGCCAGGTAGAAAATGGATCACGGGATTTTTAAGCAGAAATAAAGAAAAAATAACTATTCGAGCTGCTCAAAATATTAAAAGAAATCGTGCTGAAAAGAGCCCGGAAGAAATGACAGAATATTTTAAAAATTTAGAAGTGTCTTTAGGGCCCCCGCGCACTAGGCAGCCTGGCTGCGCAGCCAGGCTGCGGCAGCCAGTCAAACATATGACGTTGTATGGGAGCCCACGCACTAGGCAGCCACGAAATCTCGGCTGCGGCAGCCAATGAAACGCGCCTATATGCACGGCAGCCAGCTGGCTGCGCGCAGCCAGAACGTGTGTAGGCGAATGTATGTGGCTGCGGTCAGTCTCCGCGCACTAGTTGTAGCAGCCAGACGTATTTTGCGTTCCGAACTTTGATAAGATGACTTTCGATACAGAGAAATTTATTCGGGAAATTGAAAGCCGTAAAGCAATTTGGGATATAACATCGGAAGAATACAGTGATCGGGATTTAAAGAAAAGAAGATGGGAAGAAATCACGAACCAAATGTGCTCGGAAAGTTTATCAGAAAATGACAAAAAAGAATTTGGTAAGCATGTATTTTTATTATCTGGATTATACAGTATAATACAGGGTGATTCTGCAACAATCAATAATATTTTTGTAAAGTATCGCAGAATAACTATGTATTCGTTATTGTTCTTTTTTGGTACTTAACTAGGTATTTTCACTTCAATGTTTTATTTAGATAAATGAGGGGTGTAGTTTCATAACCCGCTATAATGCTTTTTGACCAATATTGTGTTAGTACCATCAATCAAAAGTTCTTAAAAATTGCTTTGAAATGGTTGGCTACTTTTCTATCAAAACCCACTAAAACACAGAGAAATTCGCTCGTAAAGAACGATGTTAGGATCAAAAGCCACTATAATAGCGTAGGTCAGTTTCAAAATCCTCTATAACACAATCGACCAATCACAGCACCGGATTTGCGTCGCCTCATCGAGAAAATAGTATGGCGGTTGTGACCTTTCGTGGTGCAACAAGTGTTCGGATTTTTAATAATTTCATGCAAAAAAATGGAGGAATTAGCCCAGTTTGTGCAAAAATGTGATCCAAAATATTTGAGGAAGAGGCTACGCGATCCATCTTTATGGAAACGTGAAGTGGAGCGCAAGAAACGGTGAGTGAAAATTGAACAAAAATCTCTTGGAAAGTTAGCAAGAAAAGTTTTATGCAAGATGTACTAAGTAAAGTTTTGAGCCAGTTATGTACGTAGGTACCATTAGGTTATAGTGGTTCGTCGTGGGTTGGAGGCTTTGGAGAAGTTCCATTATATATTTGAAACATATCCATCTAAGTAGGAATTCATTATACCTAATTGAAACTCGTGTTTAATACATTTTAAATAAAAACTATAAAAATACTTCATTATCTCTTTAATTTATGAATGTAGGTAAATAATACATTTTAGGTAAAATATCTTTGCTATGTTACATAAGTACCTACCTACCTATTTTTCTTACTTCACGTGTCAATGACACAACAATTAAAAAAATATAGGTAGTATTATTATTGAAAACATAGTAATCAAATACAAAACACCTAGTAATAAAATAATATCCTACCTCCGACCCCCTATTTTAAAAATTATATCGCATAACGCCATCCATCCTCCATCTTATTGTTGGTTTTGGTTAGTTGCAAAACCCGCCAAAATATGACTGTTCATTTTCAAAACCCGCCATAATGCAAGATTAGTTTCAAAATCCTCTAAAACGAATTTTAATTTGCTTATAATTCAGTATTTTCTCTATGATTTCTGTTGGTAAAGCTAAGATTAGTAGCGCCTTGCCCAGGACTAATCGGCAAGACCAAAAACTATGAATTACGATTCATTGGTCAAGATTTAACAGTTTTTTCTAATCTGCGAAAATTTTGAGAAAGTCATTATAGCGGGTTATGAAACTACACCCCTCAAATAGGTAGGCACTATTCTAATGCATATCTGTTTTGCCATTCTAACGGATTTGCATTAATAAAATAATCCGCAAATAAATCCCTATAGGATGCTGATGATCGGCTTCCTCTATTTGTGGGTCCACCGGTTATTTCCAGTTCTGGTGGAACGTACAGTGTGTCTTGAAACCTATACCCGTCTCTTTCGCGCACGTAGTTATGTAAGACACAGCAAGCTTGTACTATGGCTATTGCAAGTTCCTGTCGGACATCTAGTGGGCGGTGAAAAATTCTCCATTTGTTGGCTAATATCCCAAACGTGCATTCTATGTACCGCCTTGCCCGAGACAGTCTATAGTTGAAGATTCTTTTCTCCGCTGTTAAACTCCTACCTCCATAGGGTCTCATTAAATTTTCACATAAGCCAAATGCCTCATCCCCCACTATGACGTATGGCATCGATACTCCATTATTTGATATGGGGCGCTTCTCCGGAATTTGTAAATCTTTGTTGACAAGTTTTTGATACAAAATGGATTTTTTATATATCGATGAGTCACTACATTTTCCATAAGCCCCAACATCTATATATGTGAATTTGTAATCTGCATCGCATACAGCAAGTAAAACGATGGAAAAATAATTTTTATAATTATAGTACAGTGACCCTGAATCGCTGGGTTTTATCACTCTTATATGCTTGCCATCGATGGCACCAACGCAATTGGGATAATTTGCATTTTCATTGAAACCTTTTGCTATTTCAAGCCACCTCTCTTCATTTAATTCTGGAAACGATGACTGTCTCATATTCTCCCAAATCGCCATACAAACTTCATGTATGATATCTCGGACAGTTGTATGTCCAATCCGATAATTATGACTCAATTCCATTAAAGAACATCCTGTAGCAAGATATCTGTAACAAAGAACAAATATAATTTTCAGGTAAATCTCTACAGAGCAAGTGGAAGAACATCAGGACTAGTTACAGCAGGGAAGTAAAACGCAGAGCTGGTATTAAAAGTGGATCAGCAACGTATATTTCGAACAACTTCATTTTCTTCGGCCTACCGTGGTAATTAATGAAACTCAAAATAGCATGGATGAAACACGCACTGCCGAAACCAACGCTAGCAGCGGTAGTACTCAAGGTGAACGACCTGTTTCCAAAAAGAAGAAGACAAGTGACGACGATAATTTGGTGCAGGTATTAAGGGAAAGTATTGTAATGAGAGAAGAGCGTGAAAGACAGCAAGAGTCTGATTCAGATAGACTGTTTATACTTTCACTTCTAGATGATTTTAAAAACATCCCGAGACATCGTAAGCTTTCTACAAAAATGGAGTTAATTGAAGTTATAAAAAGAGCTCAAATGCAAACTCACGATTCCGAATTTAGTCCGTTTCGCCAACGTAATGTTGATTATGAACCAGGGGCATCGGCCGCCAGATCATATAGACCACAAACATCGTTCAGTGGACAATATCGCCAAGGTCAAGGATACTCGACTGAATATGGACCGGAAACCACAAGCAGTGGGCAGTATCGCTATGGATACTCGACACACTCGAATTATAGACCAGAAGCCTCGACCACTGAAGGCCGCCGTGGGTATTCTACGGCTGTTCCAGACAGGCAAGATAATACTGTTTATACTGATGCGTTATCACCAACTGACACAAATGCAACAGATGTGTCTCAGGGTTCTGAATTACTAGAATTATTTACTACACAGGACAACTTGAACTAGGTAATTCATTACCATACATGTAAGAAATAAATACCTAATAAATGTTAAGAGACTGATTAACAATATCTTTCATTTTCGTACTCACCTCAAAGTTATCACAAGTTTTTCTTCAGGTTTTATACAAGCTCGCATAGGAGTATCAATGCCATTGATTGAATTTCGTATTTTTTCCAAAAGCTTATCAAACGATTGCACTGACATCCTCGTGTAGTTAAAAAACCGGTCTGGGAATGCGCGAATATCTTTGAAATAGGTTTGGAATAAGCCTTTTGAGTGTCTTTCTAGAAAAAGAGGATGAATCCAGTATCTTTTCTTTATTTTGCGTTTTTTACGAGATAGATAAGCAATAATTATAAGTTCTTCTACGTCCATATTGCTCGACGGAAGGATCTAGACTAGTCGTTGATTGGCTGTTATAACTGGCTGCGCAAATATTCTGGCTGCCGCAGCCTGGCTGCGCAGCCAGGCTGCCTAGTGCGCGGGGGCCCTTAGATGGTGTAGCAAATGAAAACATATTGAATTATGATGAAACGAACCTCACAGATAACCCTGGTTCACAAAAATGTTTTTTTCGGCGAGGTGTTAAATATCCAGAGAGGGTCTTAAATTATACAAAAGGCGCCATTTCGATAATGTTTGCCATAACTGCAGCCGGGGAATGCCTTCCACCTTATGTGGTCTACAAAGCGGAGCACCTATATGAACAATGGAGAATTAATGGACCGCCTGGTGCCCGTTATAATAGATCTAAGTCTGGTTGGTTTGATTCTACCATATTTGAAGATTGGTTTGCGTCAATAATCTTACCTTGGGCTAAGAAGAAGACGGGAACAAAGGTTCTCATAGGAGATAACCTGGCATCCCACATGAATCACAAAATAGTGGAACTATGCGAAACAAACGACATACGTTTTGTATTTTTACCTCCGAACTCAACACATATAACTCAGCCACTAGACGTATGCTACTTTGGCCCGCTTAAAAAACTTTGGAGGGATATTCTTCTCAGATATAAAACGACAAATCCGCGAGAGGCCACCATAAACAAGTCGCACTTCCCCGAATTACTAAAACAACTGATGATACGGCTAAATGACAAGAAATCAAATATCCACAGTGCCTTCAAAAGTACTGGGATATACCCAGTAGATAGCTATCAAGTCATAAAAAGATTGCCCGATGCGAAATTACCAGTGAATTATGACATTGACCAAGCTCTCTTAGAATATTTAAGGGAAAGCCGTGCACCGAACCCCTTGAGAAAAGTGCGCAACAAGAAGATCAATGTGATTCCAGGAAAATCAGTAACTAGTGAAGATTTTAAAGAAAACGTCAAGAAAATTAACAAGAAAGATGAAAAGAAAAGCGACAAAAGACCCACCGTTAAAAAATCACCTCCGATTATATTGATAAGAAAAGTCCCAACACTATTGAGCATATCTCTGAAAACAATTAAGAATGTTATATATCAGAGGAAAGAAAAGAAAACAGAAAAAAGGAAACTGATTATTCTACAGGATGAAATATTACCTCCAAACAAAAAGTACCCTAACATAATATTCCAAAAAGATACAAGATTAGGTAAAGTATCCCCAAAAACATTGAATACCATTAAAATTGAGCTACCAACCAAAAAAGAAACAGTACAAAAAATTCAAACTGCTGCACGTGAGGCAAAATTTGTAAAGAATAATCCTGGTAAAATAACAAAAAAAACAAAGAAACCTAAGAAAATTAAGATAGAAAGTGATTCAGACTCCAACTCTAACAACGATGAGTTGATCTGCTGTTCAGAGTCAGAAGACGAATCATGGGAAGAATATTGCACACGGCTTAAACTTGAAACAGATGATGCAAATAAAAAAAATGAAAGCTTTAAACAAATTGTGGACGATAATTTTATAACACAAAAACCGTTAATGGGCAGTTACGTACTGGTTAAATTTCCAACTAAAAAAACTGTAACTTACTATGCGGGATTGGTCATAAATTGTTGTTCATTATCGGATTGGAAAGTCCGCTTTTTGAGGAAGGACCGAAACACTTTTGTCTGGCCACAGGTCAGTGACGAAGCATATGTTCCTAATGAGGACATATGTGAAGTTCTTCCCACACCAAGTGATATACGTAGAGGAAGACTCGCATTTAAATATGATTTTAAAAATTATAAAGTTATGTGAAACATAACCTACCTACTATTTTAAGATTTTTAAAAGACATTATTGTTTAATTTTGATTTGAAACTTACGTACAAAAATACTATTATATGACTTATTATAGCTAACTGTGATTCTAAGCTATAAGATTTTTGATACCTATAGAGATTTTTTAGATCATTTAATTGTGATTTTAAAACTTACGCGCTCATTGATGACTTATTAATTTTATAACTAATTGTGATTCTAAAAGTTATAAGATTTTTAGAAGACTTAATTGTGATTTTGAACCTTGTACTATTTGAAGACTTATTGTAACTAATTTTGATTCTAAAAGTTATAAGATTATTGATACCTTTAAGATTTTTAGAAGAAATTATTGTTTAATTGTAATGTGTAAACCTTACGTACTATTTGAAAACTGATTTTAACTAACTGTGATTCCAAAAGCTATATAGATAGATAGATTTTTGATAGATACCGTTACATTTTTAGAAGACAATAGTTTTCAATTATTTTTACAATATTAAGATTTTTAAAAGACTTATATTAACTAAATGTGATTCTAAAAGTAATAAGATATTTGATAGATACCGCTAAGATTTTTTGAAGACTTTTTCAGAACGTTTAATGTTATAATAAAATTATAAAACTACCTATATTTCTTAAATTTATTGAAGACTCTAAATGTGTTTTATAAGCTAAAAAATTAAAGTGACACATAATTGAACAACTTTACTTTTAAGGATAAGGTACTACTTTTAAGAATAAAATTTCTTAAATATTTTCAACCATCGTTTCATTTTAAAGACACACTTCAGTAGGATAGGTATACAGTGGGTTGCCAAATTATTAGGGACACTGGACAGTCACATTTTTTTCGATCTTGTTTCTTTGGGTGCACTTGACTGCAGTTTTAAGTGGTATAGAGGTTACTGGAGTGCTCAGGTAAGTTCACAACATCTCTATAACACATGTTCTAAACGGATTTTAAGTGTTAACGTATTTGTTTATTTTCTAAAAATATTTTAATAGCTCAAGAGACGCAGTGCCCTAAACACGCATAAGAGTGAACTACGAAATCGAACATTTTAAATAAATTTATTTATACTTTGGTGCAATAAACGTTTCTAAAATGTGAGTATTATATTGCTATTATTTAAACTTAATTATAAAATTTAAGAAATAATTGATTTTGGTTGAGTTTTATATTTTTTTTTTGCTTTTAGTATGGGTCGAGGGTGCGATTTGTCCCCAAGAAAAAAAGCGGAGATTAAAACCCTTCTCCTGCATACAAATCATTCCCAGAGGAAAATAGCAGAACTTGCCGCAGTTTCTAAATCAACTGTTAATAAAATAAAAATATCTTTGGACCAAAATCAGCCACTTTCGCCTCAAAGAAAAGGCAAAAGTGGAAGAAAACGCATCACAACACCACGATCAGATCGAAAAATCAGAGACATCTGCTTACAAAACCGAAAGAAGAGTGCTGGACTTTTAGCTCAGATGGTTCAGGAATCTGGAATACCAGTTTCTAAAAGAACTGTACAACGAAGGTTGGCAGAGGAAGGCTTGACAGGTCATCGTCCTGTCAAGAAACCTCGGTTGACTAATGCGATGAAGCAAAAACGACTTGCCTGGGCTCGTGAGCACCGTCTGAAGACTGCTGAAGACTGGAGTAAGGTGAGCTTAAATTCTTAAAGCTATAAACTCAAAGAAAAAAATATATTTTTCAAAATAATAAGGCACTTTCTTATTTTTCAGGTGTGCTTCTCAGATGAGTCAACATTCGAGATTTTAGCTGATAAGAGCAGCTTTGTCCGGCGACGTCCAGGCGAAAAATACCACCCTGACTGCATCGTAGAGAGGGTTAAACACCCCGTTAAAATAATGGTATGGTCTGTTATAAGCGCAAAAGGGGTTGGGCGACTCTACATCGTCCAGGGAACCATGAGACAAGACCAGTATAAGCAAGTTCTGGAAACTCGGCTTTTACCACAGCTTGAAGAATGGTTCCCAGATGGCGAGGAATTTATGTTTATGCATGATTCGGCACCATGTCATAAAGCCAGAAGCGTGACTAAGTTCTTAGCAGACCACAACATTCCAGTTTTACTTTGGCCTGGCAATTCTCCTGACATGAACCCAATAGAAAATTTATGGGAGATAACCAAGGCAGAAATTGCCAAAGAAATGATTACAACCAAGGTAAAACTTATAGAAAAATTAATCAATGTGTGGCATCACAACCCTAAAATAACTGAAAGTGCCAAACAGTGCATAGAAAGTATGCCCAGGCGCATTGAAGCACTGATCGAGGCAAAAGGAAATGTCACTAAGTATTGATTATTTCTAAGTAACATTTTTTTTTATCCTATTGTAATTTTTTTATTGATAAGTTCCAATTATTTTTACCTATAATCACATCCTAAATACCTGTTCAATATTATTAAAGCATTTTTTTACTGTAATCTGTGTTTTTTTTATAAATTTTCGACAATAACTTTACAAATATAGTTTTTTTGTGACTGTCCCTAATAATATGGCAACCCACTGTACATACTAGGTTTGCTTTACATTCGCGCCAGCGACCGACTACGACGTAGTAGGTGCATAGTGGTCTCATTATACAACAAAAAATATTTTTGGCAGCCCTAACCACAACTCGCTTAATGTATGGAGCTGATGTGCGCATTGTTCAAAAGCGTGCCTAAATTCGCCTAACCCATTTTTTGTGAATTAGACTTTGTTTATGAGACTGAGTTTGAATTCGTTTAAAGCAAAACTTTTATACTAAACTTCTCTAACAACGCAATTCCCACGTCTTACAGGGACCGAAAAAATGAGGATAGGCGAATTTAGGCACGTGCCTAAATTCGCCAGGCGAATTTAGGGTGTTTGACGGTATCTATCATCTTCTACGAATTAAAGCAAGAATGACAAAAATAATTTTCATAATCGTGAAAAAATGGATCCCAGGAGAGAGTAGGGGAAGTAGGGCCTCTAACGGTTTTCCAAAATGGAACGGTTGCTAACGGTTGTGCCCCCATAACCACATATGGGGGCACAACCGTTTTCTACAATATCGAGGTTTTTTTTGTTGAACGGAAACCTTTTTTTTCGACATGGTCACACCTTACCAATGGCCGCACTCTTGTAATGCTGTGTCAGTGTCGCTGGGTGTACGAAGAAAAAGTTATTTGCATTTTTGTTGAATTTGGTAAGTTTTTTATAATTATGTAACAATTTTATGCATGTGATAGGTACAACAATTACTAGTTTTATGATGAAGTGATTTACTAAACTCGAGAGCTCTTTATTTACATCGTTTGTTAGTAACCTAACCTCAAAATACCAGACACAGCGATCGTCAATTTTCAAATCGAGTACCTGGGGCAAAACCACATAGGGGCACAACCGCATCCGCCGTGCGGTTATGCCCCCAAAATATTTTTGTATACTATTCTTGTTTTATGCTAGAAATTTTGCATTTCTAGGTACAAAAGCAGGGGATAGTTTCTGATAATGGTACGGAATTACGTTCGGCGTACAACGCGCCAGTCGTGGGACGAAGTTGCCATGAAAAATGCTGTTGAGGTTGTTGTTAATAAAGAAATGGGCTTCAAAAAAGCATCCAAGAATTTTAATGTGCCTACTAGTACTCTAAGAGACAGAGTTAAAAAAGTTAAGGATGGGTAAAACAGCGGAGCTAAAGGTCTTGGGAACTTCAAAACTGTTTTTACAAAAGATCAAGAAAAAGAAATGGTGGATCACATTCTGCTGCTGGAAAGTCGTCTGTTTCCCATTACTGTGAAGGATTTGCGGGAGATTGCTTACAATTTAGCAGAAAAAAATAACATAAAAAATGATTTTGATAAAGAAACTGGGATGGCTGGATACACATGGGTAGAAAAATTTCTGAAAAGGAATCCAATCATAACCCTGCGTAAACCAGAAGGAACTTCAGGAGCTAGGGCCATGGGTTTCAACAGGGTATCAGTCGCAAATTTTTTTGCTTTGCTTACTGAAACAATGGACAAACATCACCTATCCGCTGAGCAAATTTATAACGTTGACGAAACCGGAATTTCAACCGTACCAAAGAAGGTATCAAAGGTCCTGGCCAGAAAAGGAAAAGCACAGGTTGGCTCTCTTACATCGGCTGAACGTGGTAAGACAATCACGATTGAAATTTGTATGAGTGCATCAGGTCATTATATCCCACCTCTGTTCGTTTTTCCAAGGGTCAGAGCACCCAAAAATCTAAACATTTTGGATAGGGCTCCACCAGGTTCAGTTGCAACTTATCATCCAAGTGGCTGGATGCAAACGGACATATTTTTGACATGGTTTGATCACTTTTTGTCCCACACAAAACCAACAAAGGAAAAGCCGATATTATTATTATTAGATGGCCACTCTACGCATACCAAAAATTTGTCTTTTATCAACAAGGCTCGAGAAAACCACGTCATTGTGATTTGTTTTCCGCCGCACTGTTCTCACAATATCCAGCCTCTGGACGTTGGCTTTATGGCACCATTGAGTCAATATTATTCAACAGAAGTGAAGAAATGGTTGCGCAAAAATTATCCAAGGATGGTGACTGAGCTTCAAGTCCCAGAATTATTTGGAATGGCTTACATGCAATCGGCTGTAATGTTGACGGCTGTTAACAGCTTCAGAGCGACAGGCATTTATCCCTTAAACGCTGACGTTTTTGAAGATTGGAGGTTTGAACCCGCAGAAACCACGAACAGGCCAGATGCTCCGGAGCTACAAACAACAGTAGAAAATGCGGCTATCACACAAACTTCTAGACTTTCCCAGTTAGAAGTTAATCATGACAGTGATTCTCAGGAAACAAATGCGTCAGATGCGATCGTGCCACCCTTCATTTTGGAAAATTTTGAAGCATATGATGATGAAATAACATGCGCATCTCCTCCACCCTCAATGCACCATGCGGAAACAATCCCATCTGAGAATAATATTACAACAACACCACCCCTTCAGTTAAATGCCATATTCAGCAATGACGATTACAGTTCAACTCATAGCGAACCAGTTCCACAATCAAGCAATCAAGCACATTCACCACAACCATCAACATCAACTTTTAAATTCACGTCTCCCAGAGACCTCATTAAATTGCCTGATAGAGGAAGACCAGTAACGTCTCGCCAGTCAAAAAGAAAAGGAAAGACTGCCATTTTGACAGGTTCTCCGTACAAATCAGAGCTGGAAGCTGCTTTTGCAGACAAGGAATTAAAAACAAAGGCCTCAGGTGTTACAAAAGGCAAAGGTAAAGGCAAAAAAACCCCACTAACAACAAAAGAATTAAAAGAAAAGAAAACGCCTGAAACTACTACAAATAAAGAATTAAAGCGGAAGAAAACACAAGCAGTGACAAAATCGATCAAAAAAGCTAAACGCGATAGTGAAGATGAAGGTGAATGCATAATTTGCTCAGAGATATACTCTAAATCTAAGTCAACAGATGGTTGGATTAAATGTACAAAATGTTCAGGTTGGGCTCATGATGCCTGTGCAGGCATAGATGAAGAAGATGATTTCCAGTATGTCTGTGATTTTTGCCAATAACGGCAAAAACCGGTTGTGCCCCCAATGAAAATTGCTGGGTCGGTTGTGCCCCACTGTAGGGGCAAAACCGTTTTTTTTCACATTTATACAATTTCAGGTTATAACCACTTTTTATGATATTTTTGTGCGCGAAAACTAATTAAAATGTGTGAACTTATAGCACCATTACTTAATAAAGCCATAAAAATTGCTATATTGCTTTTATTTCTCTATATTTAATCGACTGATTGTTATTGGTGCGGTTTTGCCCCCACCTCCCCTACCTAAGTCACATTTTATCGAAACAAATGTACATAGCAACCTTGTTTTCATATCATATTACTCAAAAAACATTCAGCTAAGACTTGGTTACAGTAAAACACTGATCAACTTTCATTTAGCTTGTTTATTTAGCTCTAAACTTGCTGTGTCCATATGCGCACGCTGAGCACTTGCCATAGCTTTATTATGGGTGATGGTTTTGCTTTCAGACACTTTGATTGTGACCAGTTTATGGGAAGCTGCAGCGTGAATGACGTCCTCGACATTTTATGTGAGGATGAAGATGACGAAGGTCCAATACCAGAATCAATTTTCATTGCCCCGCCAGATCCGGGCGTTTTGACGGATGAAGACTCTGGTGACGAAGATTGTGGAGGTAAGGCAGAGAATTTGAATGCTCGACAGCTGCTTGCCGATGCAAAGGTACGTTTTCAAAGCCAGGCGCCTGACGGAACACGTCGTTCTGATGACCTCAATGGTAGAACAGAGGGAGCTGGGTAGCTGGAGCCATTTTTGGAATCATTTCCAGAAACTATGTCTGAGTTGTCTGACGACATTGAAACTAAATCTGCCGCCGAGATATTCGAACTGTTTATTGATGATGAAATTATAGAAATGTTTGTGCTCCAGTCGAATCGGTATGCTTTATGGAAAAACTGCCCAGATCCTCCTAGAACGATCTTTCGCAGAGAGATCGTTCTAGGCTACCTAAAGAAATATGGAACACTGCCCAAAACGGCAGGAAGACCAAGAACCAGCTCGTCTCTCGCAAGTGTATTGCGGTATGATAGGACGGATCACTTCGTGCAAAAGTGTAACAGGAGAAGATGCGCAGGCCCCTACTGCACAATGAAGAAATCAGCTGGGAGAACTGAATGCGCAAAATGTAACGTCGGTTTGTGCGTTTTGTGTTTTTCTCAGTATCATCAAGGACCCCAAAAGTAAACGTACCTTCATCAGCCCATGTTAGTTCACTGCTGGACATAGGCTAAATACGTAAACAATTGTAATTCTTATATATCAGAACCTGACTGATTTAGCAACTGTAAGTGCCTAGCGTGCGCATTTGGACACGGGTTTTTTTTATACTTCTAATAAAGCTGAAATTGATTTTTTCGTTTCATTTACATAGGAACTCATCTCATAACAAGATTTAAAGACTAAAAGAAAAAAAAATCGATAAAAAATTAATTCGGGCATTTCTGGGTTAACACTAACAGAGATACCTATTTGTGTAACATTCAAGGTCCCATTTATAAAATCATATCCGACATGAGCCTATGCGTCAAGGATCCCGGCACAAGTAGAGGTACTTGCCTAACTCAATCAACAAAATGCAAAAATATGTGGAGAGAATTGCACACGCCCAATACATACTACTATTTTCGCTGTAATGTTTGTTTACTACGAGTCATATGCGAGGATCAAATATCAACTGAACAGATAAGCCGGGCCGGCATTATGAGTCTCGGTCAAGGTTGTATTATAAAAGGAGAGGACTTCACTATATACTCACCTCAGCGACTATCATCAAATATGGTGCAAGGTGCACTCTGAGATTTATGTCCCTGAGATAACAATCGCACCGATCAATCATATCATAAACATAACCGTTCCTATCATTGCCAAATAGGCTTTCTCTTCTATGTCTTCAGAGGTCCAGAGACATAGAAGAGAAAGCCTATTTGGCAGATATAAAAGGAAAAATAGATCAGATGAAGAATGAGGAGAGCATTACGGAGAGTATCACGTATCACGACGTACATCAATACACCGTGATCTACTTGATCGTGGGCACGGGGATCGCAGTAGGGGTCGTCTACGCGTG